>JASFAT010003578.1:0-265000 GCA_031353405.1 Baronia brevicornis | reverse complement strand
TTATTGTACTTACCATAACATCTTTGTAAAATATTAAAAAAAAATGTTGTATATATTACTAAAATTAGCAACATCTTACTAAGATAGTTTTAAGTCCTTTTTATTAACAAATGAAATAAACATCTTAAATAAGCAATTTATTTTGTATGTTACACTGCTAGTATACGATCATCATAGACCATATATATCCCACTATTGGGCATGGGCCTTCCCATTTCTGGAGAAACGGACATAGACTCACCACGCTTGTCCAATAGAGATTGTCCAAAAGATTGGCGTGGTTACCAAATTCAGAACAAATATCTATAGGTCATACATATATGTATGCGAGAATCGAACCATGACCGTGACCATTGGCTCCGTAGGCAGTAGCCTAGCCACTGGATTAATTGGTCGTCCTATTCATAAAAGGTCATATTATGCAATTGTCAAGACTTAATTATAAATATCTTTATAAGGTTCGAATTTTACAAGTTGCTCTGCGCTTCATCTCCATGGAGGTCGGGCTATGGCAAAAAATAAATATTATTGATCGATGAGTGGAAGTTGTGAATGAGCCACCACATCTTTGCAGTATGCACACTGCATTGCTTTTCTGGGTTAGTTTAGTTTGTCTTAAATATAAAAATTAATTTAATTTTGTTTTCTCTATTTTTATTTATATTTTGTGCGAGCAGAGGAAATAAATCTCTTCACTTACAACCTCTTCTGTGAAAAAAACAGCATACGGCAAGTTCAGTTGAGGTTAGTAGCGCCTAGATCTAGTTTGGTCTCCTTGCATTCCAATTGTGTTTTATATAGGTAATTTTTGTCTATTGAACAAATGTACGAATCTATGTAAGCACATCATATATTTTCCATGTCACAGGATGGTTGATTAGAAGAGATCTCTGTATGGAATAAGTAAAACAATATTCTACACAATTTTAGTTGTTTAAAAAAAGTAATACATCGATAAAGTTTTAGGATTTATTTTAATGATTTATATTTTGCGTAAAATACAATAGTGAAGAATTTGTATATTCTTCATTATTGTATTTTAGGCATGCAGGGCTCTGCTGGGGCTGACCTCCATCCTCCCTTGCGGCTCGTGGGATTCACTAAAGACGAATTTAATATACCTAATTTGTCGAAAATGACGGCGACGTGGTTCGCCACCCGTCACGTCCTGATTCTCACGAGGGCGAAAAGCGCCCAATGACGAGCCGTTTCGCTGCGATGAACGGCAGCGGATGGAGCTCTGTGGTCTCTGCCAACCCCTGCGGGGGATAGGCGTGAATATATATAAAAAAAAAAAAACATGTTAAAGTTAACCTATTATATAATCATGTACCATAAATGATACACGATTTTACTATTAATGAAACAATTCTAAACAAGCATATTGAAAAAATAATACGATCGTCGTTTAATTGTAAGTTTAAACGGAGTTTATCTCACAATGCGAAGTTAAGAAACGCACTTTTTGAAAGAATCAATATATGGAGTTTATACTTAATTGCTCACTGTAAGGGTACAGTGAGCAATTAAGTATATGCTCCATAGATTGATTTGCGACCTCACAATCACATCCTTCACATTATGGTGCGGTGTAGCCCCATTTGTTCATATTATGTCTGCAACGACCCACCTGTATACGAAGTATGTTAAGAGATCTCCACATAGGCCATTGCAGATCGAAGCCAGGCGGGAGCTTCTCTTTCTGACATGCGAAGTTGGGGGGGCAGGATGTTTCATTTTTCACTGCGCAACCCTCTCTTCAGCTGGGCTTTTTTCTAAAGCCTTTGTTCAGCGTACGAAGCTTTAGTTTTAGCCTAAGTAGAGGGAGAATGTGATTGTAAATTGGATATCTGTGATCGGACTCTTGCTTTGTTTTTTGCGTAGAGCAAGCTACATCTCTTCTTGCTCCCGGTGGAGCGATGCCAGCGAGTGGATAAAGAAGGCTATAGACAAGCGGCACACTACTCATGTGAGTGAAATATATTTGGCGTAATATACAGCTATATTACGCCAAATATATTTCACTCACATGAGTTGATGTGACAAGCAATTATCTCCGCGGGCGCACTACGGTCGCTTGCCCTGGCAACCGGCTAATTCGGTTGTAATCAACCACATGTACCCAATGACCCAGTTCAAATGCTCGCCGCGTCGATGCATTAACCTTACTCTGCGTGCAGTACTGTTGTACGTAATAAAGAAGAACTTTATTTATGACACCTGATAAATAATTAATTTTTGCTTAAAACCTTAATAATATTATAATATAAAAAAAAGAAAATAATTTCAATCTAACAAGTGTCATAAATGATGATGATAATTCTTGCTCAGCATATGCCCGGACACTCCATTGGAGCACCTGGCGCTGGTTTTCAGCAGGAACCAACGTAGTCAAGTCGCGGACCGCAGTGATGACATTCATATCCGGACATACACACATACATCCAAATATAAACTACTACTCATACTCACATACAAATACAATACAATAAGATTAAAAACAACTAAGTCATGTAATAAATTCACCGCAACCAAAAGAACAAGTGCCTGATTGCATATTTAAAATTAGGTTTTTGTATTTTCTGATATTACCCTCGACACCACAGAGAGAGTAGAACATATGTGTATAACGTTTTTGGTGTCAGAAGTATTGGTGTATTTTATTCGAAGACCGTCTTTCAGTTAACATTTTGACTATCATTTTTGAACTTAGTGACATTGATTATCATCTAATTAATTACATGAGGACAGAAATTTTTTTGGGCAGAAATTGAGAAGCGAAGAAAGTACATGCTTGTTATAATATGTACGATACGAGACACGCTTGCTCGTTTGCCCCCTTATTCTATTAACAAGCAAAAAAGAAGATAAAAACTTTATAAGCATTAAATTATAACACCTTTGTAATCAAAAAATAAAATAGCAATACTTTTAAAGTCACCAGAATCCTTGTTAAACGTTTTAAATAAGCTAATCATAACATGAACCGTAAGTAACATGACGTAAATATAGCCTAATTCACGATGTTTTCTGAGTTAGGAAATATGGTTAATTAATACGGTTATGTAGTGATACATTGATAAATGTATCACTAATGTAATAAAACTTTTTATTTGAATATATTAAAATATATTAATATAAATATTACTTCTTTTTAAATTCGATTCTTTTTAAAAAATTAAAATCAAAAAGAAATAAATTGTTTTATAAAAACAAAAACATTAGTTCGACTGACGTCTTTTGATAGACATGTCACCCGTCCGGCAAAAGAAATTGAGATATAAAATGTAAATTGATAAAGTGTGAATAAAGTATGAATAACATATAAAATGTACAGTGAATATAAAAATAAATTCATTTCATTTCGAAGAATTTCATTATATCGAAGATATAAACCCCCTAAAGATCCTGCGTGTCGCCGTAAGCAGTACGGCTGGCACGTCAGTTATTAGGAAATATTAGTCTTACTTCTTTGCATGCACGACTACCCTGTGGAACCAGCTACCTCCAGGGGAACAGATACAGCATTGGAAAACAAGTCTACACTATCCTTAAAGGCTGGCAATGTTTCTGCAATGCCTATGGCACTACGGTCGTCTATGGGCGGTGTTGATTGCTTTCTATCAAGTGACACGCCTGCTCCTTTGCCTTCCTATACCATAAAAAATCTATATATCTATTCATATATAACTATAACAAATTTTGAATTTGTAATGGCTATTCAACCTGGTAAATAATCCTACAAAATTGATATTAAATAAACATTAGCTTAGAAGCATAAAATAAAATAAATTAAATATACATTCAGACACATACACACAAAAAATCTTTTTGGTTTGTGAAATTTATTTATTTATTATTTATTTAATACTTTATTGTACACATAAAACACGACATACAAGAATTAAAAAGAAAGAAGATGTACAAAGGCGAGCTTAACTCAAAATTGAGTTTTCTTCTAGCAAACCCAGGAGTGAAAGAGAGATAAGATACACTGTGAGGATAGAAATAAGTGTACAACAACAAAATATAATAATATTATACATAGCGGTATGTATATACTATATAAAACCATACACATATATATATATATATATATATATATATATATATATATATATATATATATATATATATATATATATATATATATATATTAGGTGTACAAATAAGTTTCCGCGGTTTGTCAAAAGATGGCCCCACCAGAAGGTTATGGAGAAATTGTCAGATGTAAAACGTAATATCCCAAGTTTAGTCATCTGGCAACACCATAACCTTAAAGTACTAGTGATTCCGTATCAGCATCACGTAATTTTTTTCGTGCAAAAATGTCAAGTTTTATTCCGAATAAGCATCATTTGCGGGAACTTTTGATTTACTTCTTTAATGTGAAAAAATCTGCAGCCGAGGCGCATCGATTGCTTCTAGAAGCATATGGTGAAGCTGCTTTAAGTGAGAGAAGTTGTCAGGAATGGTTTCAAAAGTTTAAGAACGGTGAGTTTGACGTTAAAGACAAAGAACGCAGTGGAAGGCCGAAATTGTACGAAGACATGGAATTAGAAGTACTATTGGAGGAAGATTCGTCCCAAACGCAAAAAGAACTTGCACTTACTCTACAAGTGACTCAACAAGCAATTTCACATCGTTTAAAATCGTTAGGAATGATTCAAAAACAAGGAAATTGGGTTCCATATGAACTAAAGCCGAGAGACGTTGAACGCCGATTATGCATGAGTGAAATGCTGCTTGCCAGGAATAAAAAAAGAGTTTTTTGCATCGTATAGTCACTGGTGACGAAAAATGGATTCACTACGATAATCCAAAGAAGAGAAAGTCATGGGTTAAGCCCGGCGAACCATCAACATCGACAGCTAAGCCGAATATTCATGGAAAAAAACTCATGCTGTGTATTTGGTGGGATCAGCTTGGTGTCGTGTATTATGAATTGCTGAAACCAAGCGAAACCATTACTGGAGCTCTCTACCGAACACAATTGATGAGATTGAGTCGGGCACTTAAGGAAAAATGCGCCCATTACTACTCCAGACACGACAAAATTATTCTTTTACACGATAATGCTCGTCCACATGTTGCGGCGCCGGTAAAAACATACTTGGGAACACTCAACTGGGAAGTTTTACCCCACCCGCCGTATTCACCAGACTTAGCCCCTTCTGATTATCACCTGTTCCGGTCGATGGCACATGGTCTGTCTGAGCAGCGCTTCACATCATATGAAGACACCAAAAATTGGGTAGATTTGTGGATAGCGTCAAAAGATGAAGAGTTTTTTCGACGGGGTATCCGAATGTTGCCAGAAAGATGGGGAAAAGTAGTGGCAAATGATGGAAAATACTTTGAATAAAACGTAATGTACTTTTCCTTTACAATAAATTCCTAATTTTTTATAAAAAACTGCGGAAACTTATTTGTACACCTAATATATATATATATATATATATATATATATATATATATATATAAAGAATTTATATTGAAAGTTTTTTAAATTTTAAATTAAAAAAGTTATATTAAGTATAGCAAGTAAATGTAATTCACAAATGTGTCATAGAAGGGAACTGTCTGCTGTAGTACAAGCTTCGCCCTAGTTCGGCAGGCAGTGAAACAAAATTGTAAAGTCGTCAATGAACAGTAAATATATATTATTATTATTCCATAAAACAATTTACATTCGTTCATAAGCATTCAATATTATTTTTCGAAATTTAATCTGTTATATAGTTGTGAACCCATTTGCTTAGACGTCGTTCAGTTGAGCGAGTGGAAAATCACGGTAAATGTCGGACCAGCCAAATATTTACAAACGTCGATTGATTGCCGCTGGTGAACGTGCCTCGCTCCGCGGCGTGCTTGTTTTGTAACCTAACACTAAACTGTTATAATTCGCGAGAGGAAATTTGATTTGTAAACCAGTTTTTAATAGATAACCTCGACCCAATTGATTCGTTGGCGATATTACTGATTTTGGAGTTCAATTCATTTTCAATTCCCACCGACTCGTCGCCTTTACCTTTATAAGGCATAAGTAAGGCCACACATTGAATACTGTTCTCATCTTTGGGCCGGGACACCCAAGTATCCATTTCTTCCTTTTGACCGCATACAACATCAGGCTGTTCGAATAACGATGACTAAGATCTCATCGAATGGTTATATTCCTTAGCATTGCGGAAGGATAACTCATCTCTCTAATCTAATTCCAGCCGCTGAATTCCGCTACCATACAACTCGCAACAAAGAAAAGTGTCATCCCCACCATCTGGAGAATAGCGGTCCAGTACGATGCGTTTTTCCAAAAACATCTTTCCACGCACCACTGTTCATGTGGCTACCAGCTACCTTCAGCATTGTTTCAGAACCTATACGATATTAAAACCTTTTAAAAACAAGCCTACAGATGCTACTGCGAATGTCTATGGGGGGCGTTGATTACTTTCCATCGGGTTAAACGACAAAAAACTAAAATAGCTATTAATAGTAAAAATAGATATTTTTATCTCTATATATGTATTATATAAGAAATTCGCAAAACTGTCCTTAATTTAACCATGTCCTCAAGTAACTTCCGCAAATTAACCTACAAAAATTTTAAAATATAACAGGAAGTTAATGTACAGTCATCACTGACCTAACTCTATACTGACATTGGATATAAGATGTAAGATAAAGTTGTGAATTCATGTACTTTATCCTTATTTTATATAAAATGCAATATGTAGATGTTAGATGGCAGAATGATCTGGTATCTACAACTAATGCGTCTATTTCGTGTATAGAATATATAATAGATTACTCAAAATATTTAACTTTAAAGGAAGTCTGTCAGGATAGCAAAGAAAATTCTAATATAACACTCCCATAAGTTCATAATATGATATAATTAAAAATAATAAAGTAGAGTCTTATTTATTATAAGAAAATAGTATTTTGTTACATTTAAACTCAGATATGACTCGTTGACATACACACATTCATCTTCGCAAATATAAACTCACACACACAAAAAGTAATAAAAGAATTTGAACAGACTGATTTTCAACGAATGAAATATAACTTCTGATGTCGAATAAATAATTTGATTTTAATCTTTAAAAAATTGAATTCTGACTTTCTACATTAATAATAAATTTCTAAGAATTAACGCCTGATTCTTTTTATCGAAGTTTAATACAATTATCAAATCTTTAATCCTATGCAGACCTATGTTAATGATTAAATTTTCTCAAATAAATAAAATCATGACATGTCATTTTACTACAAATCATCATTGATACAGTATTTCTTATTCAGTCAACCCTAAATGCTTTGACCTAAAATTAGTCACTATATAATTGTAATATGATATAACAAGCGACCGTCCGTCAATAAATACTTCGAGGCGCCACGCCAAACAGTTCAACAATGACACATTTATGTTTATCTACAGTGAACTTGTGCGCCAAGGAATCTCCAACGACCTGAATAATTTACATTTTTCACCGTGGAGTGACCTAGTGACGATCAAAAAGAATGCTTCAGTTTTAATCAAATAATATGTTCCTACATCAGTATTATTCCTTTTTTTCCTTGATAGCAATTAGCTCAATTATATCAGTGACAAAGAAAATAATGTCAAGTACCTTGAGAAAAAAGTCACCTTTTCATGATACGTCTTGTTAAAATGGTGGTCATTCTACCAAAACTTGCATAGAATGTTACAGTCTAATTAAAAAGAGACGATACACGCATTTATTTCATTTCACTTCGCTTTAAAGTTTTAATCAAACTATATAGCATAAAACATGAAATAAAAACTTAACGTCACTGATGTAACTATGGCAAGAAAAAACCCTTTTCTCGCCAGAGTTACATCACCTTTCAGTCGACTGTAAAATAAGAGAGAATTATTATATACATAGAGGCACAAATTGATTTAAAATCATAACAATAATTTTAATAATTGCTACAAAAATATAATATAGTAGCAACCGAATAACATATATCTATCTCATTTCGACTAACGGCATAATGAATATACGTTTCACGACGATAATACAGACGACCAGTTCCTGCTTAAAAATCTCAGCTAAGTAACGTCACGAGCGCTTTAGCTAACCTCTGAACATAATGTTGACCAACTTTGTTTTCGTTTCATTGTTTTTATTCCACATGCGGATTCCCTGAGCCGTGCATACCATTACAAATACACAAATGACAAGAAGAAACAGCCAGACCTTAGAATAAATATGGAAGTCATACAAATATTTATCCCGACCCTTCTTAATTCCCTAAGAACACTTCACCACTGTGTTACTCGGGTCCTCATTTTTGCTAATATACTTATAATAGACGACCAATTGGCTCAGTGGCGGGGCCCTTCGCCCGCGGAGTCAATGATTGCGGGTTCGATCCCCGCATCGAAATGAATACATATATGTATGGACTACAAATATTTATTCCGAGTCTGGTAACCCTACCAATCCGCATTGGAGAAGCGTGGTGGGTTAACTTCCGTTCCTCCAGAAATGTAGAGGATCGTGCTCGGCACAGATATGGGCTGTTAAAAAAAATACTTGTAATAGGCGGACCCGGCAGACATTGTCCTGGAAATAAAATACGAAGAACACAATTGCGACCCCACCTACCGGGATAAATTATGAATCCAAAGCATCCAGGAATCCACTCAAATACACACAAAAAATTTCATCAAAATCGGTCGAGTCAAAGTATTCATACGTACTTTGACATAAAGTGTTCCGCGGCGATGAAGCAACTATTTAATGTAGCAAATATAATATAAATTATTTTGAGGTTTGCATAGAATTGCACCTCTAGGTATATTACATATATTTATCCCAGTGGAATAAATATATGTAAAGCCTTATGTTTTAAGGATATATTATATTAAATATTTATATTTCCTATTACGTATAGTACGTGAATAAATAGAGCGTGCATTAATCACTTGAATGTTTAAGCATTAGACCATTAAGTTGAAGTTTTAAAAGCTTACAACGTGATCATCGCCTGCCCAAACATGATAAAAAACTGTTCACGCCTTGAACATATTTGCACGTCAGTACAAATATTGGCTGTAGACAAAACTTGTTGCTTAACAGATTAGGGATCATTTTTTACATACAATTTGTTAGAGTTTATTTAGTAAACCAATGTTCTGTAAGGTTGCCTTGCCTACAGTTAAAATTAGATACTATTTGTATTTAGATGAATTATACCCAATTTATTATAATAATGCACTACGGGATATTTCATCTTTCAGTATCTTTTATCGCTTCTACTTCTAGGGAGTGCTCCGAGAAATTGTAAGGAACAATTGGTGCCATTGAATTCCACTACCTCGCAACTCACCACAAAGAAAACTTTCATCCCCATCATCTGCATGAATGGCGATTGAAATAGGCGCGTTTTTCCAAAACTTCTTTCCACGTATCACCACTTTGTAGAATCAACTAAGTTCAGCGATATTTCCGAACCACTACGACACGAGAATCTTCAAAAAACAAGCTAAAACATATATATCTGTGGTGCAAATGAGCATCACGAATTGCTCTCCATCGACACGCTGCGCCCTTTGATCTCCTATACCATAAAAACTATGTAGAAAAGTAATGAGTATTAAATTCGTAACAATTTTGTAATACAATAATTTTAAGATTATTAATGGAGTCAGGCGTTACTTTGCGGAAATCCATCACTATATGGAAAGTCAAAAGTTTTACTTAGCTAAGATCCGCGACAAGCAACTCACTTCGGTTGTCTTCCGTAGAGTCTACTATACCTGAAGATGCCTCGTGTTGGGGCGAAACACGTGTCGTTTATAAGATGGAAAAGTGATAATGTGTGTTTGGTGTTGTGTATAGTGGTTGGTGGGTGGAGAGTTAATGGCCGATTTTCGGTAAGTTTTTGGTTTAAGTTCCAAATAAATCCACTAAACCCAACGGAAAACCACACATTATTAATTTTCTGTTATTGTTTTGCTTGTCGCGGATCTTAGCTAAGTAAAACTTTTGACTGTCCATATAGTGATGGATTTCCGCAAAGTAACCCCTGACTCCATTAATAATCTTAAAATTATTGTATTACAAAATTGTTACGAATTTAATACTCATTACTTTTTTACATAGTTTTTATATTTCCGTAGTAGTATTTTACATAGTTTTTATTATTCACCAGACCGTATATTAAACGGTTTAACTAAGCTAATCGTAACATAAACCGTAGACATAACATGATGTATGCATAACTTACCTATCTCCGGATGAGTTAGGAAATATGGTTAATTAATACAATTACTAGGAAACATATAATTATTATTATTAAAACAAAAAAAATATTTATTTTAAAAAATAAACATAGATTAAAAAAAATATTAAAAAACCACAAAAAAATAAAATAATTCTTTTGGTTAACATTCTATTAAAAAGCTTATTATTATTATGAGTTACCTGGTAATATTGTCTTGCCTCTCAGCTATGTTCTGAAGTCCCACTGCGTCTCGTAACTGTATCACTACCGCAGCCCTCACTGCCTCGGCACATTTGTACTCTTCGATTCTCTCTGACAATACCTGTTACATACACATCAATAAAGTAAAAGACTATAAAAAAATACTGCTGGGAACATACCTCTTATTTAAAAGAAACTCATGGAGAATAGTTTCAGTTCTGTTCTTTCCAATTAAATGAATCGTATTTCAATACCATAGGTTCTTTGAAGATAGTTTTCAGTTTGTTTCATATTCTGGCTACGAGAATAGAAGAAGAAACGAGTTGAATTAACATATAGTCCCTTTCTCTCTCGACTAGAATAGAACCATCCTTCGTTCTTTTGGTGAAAGTTTATAAACAGCAATAGCCTAATTTGTTTAGGTATTGTGTTGACTATAATAAGACTGTAGGTTCGATTGTACCCACCATAGAAATATTGACATGACCATTTTTCTAACACAAATATATATATATATATATATATATATACATACATACATATTGTCACGCCTGTCTCCCATAGGGGTAGGCAGAGACTACAGATCTCCATCTGCTACGATCTCGACATACTTTCCTCCAAACTCATTAATCTGACTCATACACACAAAAATATAAATAATGGTAAAAAATTATTATTGTTTTTTTTTAACATATTTTTACGGCTTTTTAAAGTAATATTTGTTTGCTAAATAAATTTAAGATAATATTTTAGTCACATAAATTTACTTTCCACCAGAATTTCAACCCAACGCCTAAGGTCTTAAACAAACTACTCACCTCAATATCATCTGTGTACAGTGAAGAATTCTTAAATACTTCCTTTTTCACAACTGCAACGTTAGGCCCTTGGACTCCTCCAACAAATTTCTCACAATTGAAGAACAATGCATCTTTCTTCACCATGCCTTCTTCAACTCCTAGAAATGTTGGATTCATATCCACCGTTGACGTTGATGCGACGAGGGTATAATCCCAAAACGCCCACGCTCCATATTGGTGAAGAAGCAAAGTGGTGGCCACATCATCAGCGAATACACCAGTAAGCTTCGAAGCGGCCGGGAAAAATCCAATCATTCGTTTCCCAGTGCCCGAGTACTCTTGCAGTCTAAATTCCAGATTGTTCAAGTCTATGAAACCTTCTTTTGATTCCGGGATCTTGATAATCTGAAAAGATAAGACCTTGTTAACATTCAGAAATGGCCGAGTATTTCTATTGTTGCAATGGTCATTAACCAGCGCACTATGCCAAATATGGAGAAAAAAAACGTTTATAAAAAACTGAATTATCAATAGAGACATTGGCATCTCCGAGAAACTACTGGTAATAAACTTAGAGCACTTCAACGCAGGTGAGGGACGTATTATTTGATCTTGACAATCTTCTTTAATACTATGGCATATTAATTACGGTAAGGAACAAAAATGACCACTCCTGATCACCTAATCCAAGAGACTTACACATAATTCCTATTTTTATAAAAGGTATAAAGTCTCGAAAATATATGTATAATAAAATTAAAAAATATATATCTTATGAATATGAAGAAATACGTATTTCGGCGCTATATATAATATATATAGCGCCAAAATTTTTTCGAAGTGCTATTCATTCTAATTACAACCGTCGACGCCGAAATAAACATCCGTTCCTATCCTTCCTAGTAGTTTTGCAGACCGTAAAAAAAGTGAATGGCAAACAATTTGAACATTTGTATTGAAAGCATGTCAAATAAACTAATATTAATGACGAATTTTTTTAATTAATAGAAAGGATAAAGTATATGTGTATGTATGTACCTGCTACGTAAAAACCTTTTCCATCAACTCAAAGGTTGCCTGGTAGAGAATGCATTCCGGCATAAAATCCGCCTTTGTACTAGAATTCGTACAGAAATAATAAATAAAAAAATAACTTGCATTATTCCAATTATTTATGTAGTATATGTATAAATATTTATATTTTTTTTTTACTGCATAGTTAATAAAGATAGTGAAAGATTGTGGCCTAATCAAAGCTATTATGGAGGTTGATAAAAATGCACTGGCTGCAACTCGACAGACAGAGAACCAGTTTTTTACGTGTCGTACGTTTTTTATCTTGTTCCCTTTGCAGCCAGCAATCAATAAATGAGCTTAGAATAATTGCAACTGTAGGAACAGTTCGTAATACAACAAACTAATTGAGACTTGCATTACGGTATGTGAGAATTTCAATCCGATGAAAAAATAGATGTTCTTTATTTTTATGAAAGAATAGATTATAATATATGGACAGTCAAAAGTTTTACTTAGCTAAGATCCGCGACAAGCAAAACAATAACAAAAAATTAATAATGTGTGTTTTTTCCGTTGGGTTTAGTGGATTTATTTCGAACTTAAACCAAAAACTTACCGAAAATCGGCCATCAACTTTCCACCTACTAACCACTATACACAACACCAAACACACATTATCACTTTAGTACACGTAAGTTTTTGGTTTAAGTTCGAAATAAATCCACTAAACCCAACGGAAAAAACACACATTATTAATTTTCTGTTATTGTTTTGCTTGTCGCGGATCTTAGCTAAGTAAAACTTTTGACTGTCCATATAGTGATGGATTTCCGCAAAGTAACGCCTGACTCCATTAATAAGATTATAATATGAAAAATTTTCTCTTTCGGTTTATTTTCAAAAGAAAATCTTTTTTAATTGAATTTTTTTGCAAAATTTAATCTAAAATATTGTATATATTTTAGATTAAATTTTGCAAAAAAATTATATAGGAAGGATATATTGTATGACTTTACGTATCTGTAGACCCCAATGAAAACAAAAAAATACCATATAATATTCATATACCACTCGTATATTTTTTTTGACAGCCTATATTTATGTATGTCAGTGAGACATGCACGGCGTATTCCCATTTCTGGAAGAACAGCCATTAATCCACGCTTATCCTAGGCGGATTGGTGTGACACCTGACTTCAAATGAAAACCATGTAGGCAATATCCCATCCCATCATTTCCCATATCGATAAATAATATCATATATATTATTTATCGATATGGGAAATGAATGCGCAACCACTTACAGAAGACGGTAATCTCGCAACTAAGCCAATTAAGTCGTCAAACTCAATTTTTTGTTTCATATTTGTTTTCTTTTTAATATGGCTTTCTATTTTATAACGCAAGGTTATTTGTATCGGCTTAAATGAAAACACTGTATTTTATGATGATCTCGGTTTTAACAAAAATCTTATGGTTTATGGTTTTCGAGATTCAAAACTCATAAAAAATAAGCCTATTATGTTTCACTGTATATAATTTTATTTTTATTACAAAAGGTACAGTTACAGACTACAGATTAAAGAATATTAGATAACAAACATGCAAAAGAATTTAAGGAAGTCCAGTTACAACTTTACACAACAATTTCAATTAATATTTAACACTAACAATATGAGGGATTTATGATTTCATTCATATATATATAATTAGGTAGAGAAACACTAAAATAATATCTTTTTTATTTTATTAATAAAGTTTAAAAAATCGGATTCTCGTGATATACTCTTACATTGTTTTCCCTGTCAATTCAGTGACGATAGCATCTTATATAGTATAACCGCATAAAATAAATGAACATTTATAATATAGATATCTGATTGCGAATGCTAAACAAGTCGCCAGCTTTGACTATCGACGGCAGGCTATGGGAATCACAACAGGTGAATGACCTTAACATCAGATAATATTCTAAGCTGTAACCATTTGTGTATGTCGGCGTATTAGAATTAATATCATTATTTTATGCAATAGACACAACTTTATTTTGTCTTGTGGTGCCACCTATTGGCAGATGATGTAAGAAACGTTGATTTATATAAAACTAGCCTTTGCCCGCGGCTTCGTTCGCGTGGAATTTGGTCTGCCACATTAAGTTTGGTGACAGATCATTTTAAATAAATATATTTTTTTTTTTACTTAATTTATAGTTCATAATTTTGGTCATAGCGGCTTCCACATAAAAGGTGTCCACATGAAAGGATATATGCTGTCGCTAACTTTTATTTAGAACTATTCAAGACAAACAATCCTACGGTACATATTCTTTGTTTAACTCCAATGGTTTAGGCAGCGTACGCCAAGATAGCGTTTAGAGGCCAGATTTTTTTCCGACTTAATGGACATGTATCGTTATATTACGACCAAAAAAATTACATTCAATCATTACAAATTGTAGCCTATATGTTATTCCGATGTATAACTTATATTACTGTCATCACAAGTCTCATTCACATCCGTCCAGTAGTTTATTCGTGAAAGAGTAACAAACATACATCCATACTCACAACTTTTGCATTTATAATATTAGTAGGATAGTAGGAAATAGGAAAAGTAGGATAGTAGGATAGTTATAATAATTGCAGTTTGTATAAAATAAGTTATATAGAATTATGTAAAATTTCTATAAGTATTTTGAATATTAAGCCGTATTTTAAGAATTGTTTTGCAGTAATTTCATTTGTTTGTTTAAAATATATTGTTGCTATGGTGCAGCAAATCTATTTTAATATTAATGGCTAGACTAATTGTTCATTGTTTACTTCCTTTGTTAATCTCCTCGATTTTGTGTATAAAAGTCAAAATTTAATCGGGGCGCGACTCATTTTAATTACAACCATCGACGCCGAAATGTTTATCCGTTTCTGTGTAACGTGAAGCTTTGCAGACCGTCATAAAAATTGTTCCAATTAATCATGACGGGAAAAGTCACGAGAAAAAGATGGATTAGTCGGAGGAAGTCCTGGTTACCTTATATCAGGCAGTGGATAAAGATAGCGAGTGCTACCGAACTACATATTTCGTTTAGTTAAAGACAGTTAGTTGTGCTAAATTTGCTACCAACTTTCACTAGAGGGAGAATCACTAAAAGAAGAAGAATGTTTGAAACGATAATATTCGCTATATGCTCATCATTAAAACAGCAGTAACAGGTCAGAGCTTCATTGTGAAACATTGGCTTCCTTTAAAATTCGTTCGCCAAATTAAAATGATGCCCATTTTAATTTGGCGAACGGATTGAGAAATGTTGGTTCTCAGTTTTTTATCCCAGGTAGGCGCTATGGCCCATCTACTTGTACTTGTTCGCATGGTCGCATCATACGAGGGGCATATAAAGATATGGAATGGTCTTATTCTATGGCGAAGACCACACAAAGCCAGGAACGGCACAGCAATACAAGAAACAAACAAGCAAACTTGTAACTAAATAATAAAATTCTCCCAAGGTTTTAACAACCATAAAACTTAATCAATTAAGGTACGATAAATAACGATATTATTCTTGTTCAGGTCAAGGGTCCCAAAAGTGCACAGGAAAAGGATACAATACTTTTAAGGAGTGTGTAGGAGTCATTGGAGGTCATGCTTGCTCCTTAAATTGATATAAGTTTTACCAGATTTAATAACAACATATGACCTTACATATATTACATTGTAATGAAAGCAATGTCTCAATGACGAAGTTAAGGTTTTCAAAGACAATGGTTGCGGGTTCCATGACCGTATGGGGATAAATAAATGTATGATCTACTTCTAATTATATATTTCGAATCCGGATATACCGGATAGAATTCGAAATGAAGAAATTCGCCGGGGGAAACAAAGTCACCAACATAGCTCTTTAAGTTAGCAGACTGAAGTCGCAATGGGCTGGACACGTTTGTCGGAGAACCGACAATCGTTGGAGAATCGGTGGAGATGGGGGATGCCCCCCTGCTAGATGGAGCGACGATCTGCGCAAGGCGGCAAGCAGAGACTTGAGTGAGGCCTATATCCAGCAGTGGACTGTCGCAGGCTGATATTGATATTGATATACTGCCAATCCACAGTATACAAGCGTGGTGTGTTAATATTCTTTCCAGGAATTAGAGGTCCCGTGCCCAGCAGTGGAACATATATGAGGTATATTTATGAATATATATTATCTTCATAGCAGAGTATACAAACAAGCATGTGGATTATGTGATGGTGGTAAGCGATCACTGACGTCCTTACATTTATTTGTTTTAATATTTCTTTTTGTTAATATGCTTTTTTTATAAAAATGTTTATTAACACATAAAAGACAAGTTCGTGGTTAAATCTTGACCATATTATTTTAATGAGCGATGTAGAAATAATATTAAATTTTATATGAAACCATAAACATGTGTATCTCAGATGAAACACTAATAAAATTCAATGACTTCCTGTACTATAGTAATTAATAAGACGCATAAATCATGCTTTGAAAGATGAAAGCCAGTGTGAATAAAGCTGAGAAAAAACAAAGACAAAAAATTATAACGTAAGCTCTTACCGTGAACCGGATAACGCTCGTAATCAACGTAATTAAGAATGACGTTTAAATATTCATACATTTATCTGGAATGTATTAATTCCCTTGATACCACGTAGCATGTGGAGATCGGTCTGTCCGTACATGTCCGTATATGTCCGGACATTAGGTATAATTATTTTATTTATTTTTTAATATTGTAACTTGAATGTAACATTTATCTGTAAGCCTATAAAGTTTGATCTACACATTGTCTCATCGTAAAAAGATGGAAAAAAATACAAAGAAGAGAATATCTGCGGAATTTC
Organism: Baronia brevicornis; assembly: GCA_031353405.1. Lineage (NCBI taxonomy): Eukaryota > Metazoa > Arthropoda > Insecta > Lepidoptera > Papilionidae > Baronia > Baronia brevicornis. The sequence goes on along the minus strand of JASFAT010003578.1, from coordinate 247,850 downwards.
TTGCGCCATTTCTTCTCCATCCAGAAAATCTTACTATGAAATGATATTAAAAACTTGATTGTTAGCGGACTGACTTTTGAAAATTGAAATGTAATTTATTACGTCGAAAATTAAAAAAATTAAATAAGAAATTTTTTTATATTTAAGTCAAATAATCGTCCATAATATTAAACTGAAACAGACTTTATTATTCTACCGTGCTTTAGATGTTTCAACAAAAAATATGTGTTTTCCTGCCGGAAATGACTCATCTCTGCAATCAATTACTGTGATGAGTCGATCGAGTTTCTAACCTAAAAAAAAGGTAAAGATACATTATACAACACGTAATTGTACTGTAACAACAATTATTTATAACAAGCGAATGTCATCGTGAAAATAAATTGATTTGTGTTCTTTTCAGAAGATTTACAGACCAAAAAATTCATTTATTTATTTATTGATACAAACAACATACAACATTAGAAGGCAGACCCAAATCGTTACAAATTTAATTTTTATTATAACTTCAATACTATAACTAAAAATGTGTCCGAAGGCAGAATTAGGTTATAAGTCGAATCAGTAATGAGTAAACGCAAACGCAAACGCAAAAAAAATCCTGCTTTAACTTCAAGCATATAATTGCAACAAGATGGCGCCACGCCTTACATTGCTAGACAGACCACGGAGCTTCGTCGCGATTACTTCCCTTACAAATCAACTCAGGTCACCTCTGAACTTTTTTTTATAGCGGTAACTAAAAGTAAAGTCTATGAAACAAACCCGACGGCCCTCTTAGCACTAAATATCTTCCGCGAGGTTAAAGGCTTCGGCTAGATTCCAAGAGCGTGCCCGACGAGTTAGTCAAATTTAGACAAAAAAAATAAAATCCACTCTTCTCTTCTTCATAAAAGTTCTTAAATTTAATTTTTATCCTTTGTTGTTTTTTTATTATTTATATTTAAAAACGTAGTTCTGTCACCGGATACCCTATATTAAAACAAGTGTTGCTAAGGTTAAGATTGAATACTTCGTTAAGTAGTAGCGATATGCCGTACGGAATGATAGAGTTGACAGTTAGGTGCGAACGTATGACTACCAATATTAGGTGACGGCGACCTACACGTTCCATCACAATAAAAATAGGCAAAGATGTCTTATACCAGAACCATCTACTTTAATACATACAAATAGATTAATTAAAAAGTTATTTTTTTCAACTACATCCACCTTCCACACTCCTTTCCAGAAGGCCAACATTACAAATGAAAATCCATAGGTCACTGGTTCAAATCCGGCTCGAAGGTCCAAATAATGTTGAATAAAATCATGAAATCACTGTACATCAGTTCTTCTGGTATTACAATTGTCCAAAGACTATACAGGCACAATTCACCTTATCACATACTATAACATTCTATTTATATTCATAATTCCATCAACTTCAACGTGTTGTATTCAGAAACACATTTTTATGGTTAACGCGATATTTGAGCGCGTAGACTAGAGTTACTAGAATTGTGGTCGCGGTGTTGTAATCGTCAGCTGTCTCATATTTCTAAGCTCAGAAATACAGTAGAGACACTGTATATTTTAAATTGAAAGCTATGTGGCACAAGGAAAAAATAAATTTACACTCGTAGTGTGGGGCAACAATAGAATTGGCTGTATCGTTGATACTAATAAAACACAAAATCACAAGGACAAACACCTAGAATCGGCAAATGAGACCAGCTAACTTCATTCATTCTACAAAAAATACGATTTACATTGTCATTGCCACATTGGAACCATAACAACTTACACGAATCGTGCTCGCGATGATATTCTAAAGGCCTTAAGGCCAATATTCTGAAGAAAACTGAATAATAATTGATATAACAATATTAATTTTAATATACAAACTATTTAACGATGAGTAAAAGTTATTTATTAACATAAAAAATTATTTTTTTCTTATACATACAAAAAATATTTTAATGGCAAGTCAATTTATTTTCTTAAGGATTGGAAACGCATAAATAAATAGATTAATGAAAATTTTGAATACGGCGTAAGTCCATTTATAGCCATCAAAAGTCATATTATTTCTTAAATAATGTTAATTGTACTAATTAAGATGCAAAATGAATTGACACCGAAGTAACCCTAAAACATTCTATTATTATCTGTTACTCGTATTTTTAACCCTCAATGTTTCTATCTTCAAACATAAATAAATGGACTTATATTACTTTCAAAATGTACGTTCTTTGATTTTTGTAATGTAATAAACCGAATGAAAAATTAAATAAAGAGTACTTTAATTTTACTTAAGTAATGTATCGATTAAATTTAACGTAGACGGGTGTTAATGTGTTATTAGAATGCATGTGTGTATACGCTGATAAGGCATAAATAGGAATATGCCGATCGTAATACTTAAGTGAGCATACAAGTCGCATAGGGTTATAACCAGCTGCAAATATAAAGAGTTACAAATTCACTAATGTAAATATGTATTGTATTAAAATATAGCTTTGTATTGAAATATCCAATTCATACAAAAAACAAAAAGGCGAATAACATGACAAACACCAAATATAAGGTCGATGGCGGCGAGGAGAACCCCACACTTCATGGGCCCACACATCTACACAAACGTAAATCAAACGCTTAACATATTAAACTGCACACAATACACGGGAAGAAGGAAGGTTGTTAACTGGCTGCTGAATTTGAATGAGAAGTACACGGAGAGGCTGCTTTTCGAAACGACTATCGACATACACACACACACACACACACACACAAACAGACACATCTGCACACATACAGATCACATCTTTAATAATTTATTATCTTACTCCATTTTATGTTATGAATAGTGTTTAATCTATTTTTTTTTCTTTGTCTAGTGTTTTGATATTTATGTTATAACACATGTATTATTTACGAAGGGACGAGTCTAGTTTCCCACATGTGGTATCTAGTGTTCTGTAACATATGTTAAGATTTTGAAAATAAAGATATTATTATTATTATTCAATTCGTTAGTGCGATGTAAATGATTTTTTTTTTTTTGGGATAGGAAGGCAAACAAGCAGACGTGTCACCTGATGTAAAGCAATCAACGCCGCCTATAGACAACCGCAGTGCCATAGTTATTGCAGAAGCGTTGCCGGCCTTTAAGTAATGTGTAGGCTTATTTTTTGGAGGTTTCAACGTTACATCGGTTCGGAAACACCGGGGGAAGTAACTGGTTCTACAGGATAGTGGTGCGTGATAGTGCTTCAGCATCATAGAATTGATTTTCCAGTAAATGACCGATACATGTTTTATTTTTTTTTGATGTTTAAAACTACGATACTATTTAGAATAATTGTTTATGAAAAAGAGGCCGATTACTAAGAGGATCATCTGATATCATAGTATCCGATAGAAAACCTGATACAAACATCTGACAGAATCAAAAAAAATCTGATAGAAAACCGGCGTCTGAGTGGTAGCTTAATTACCGCGCTTCGTACGGTGAGTGGCCGAGTTCTGGAGGCCCAACACCCTCCCTCTCTCACTCTAACCCCTTGCCCTCCCATTCCCACTTCTATAATGACACTTTCCTTAACGGTCGACGCTTCCGCACTGCCTTTGGCGCTGCGGATGTCTATGGGCGGCGATTATTACTTTCCATCAGGTGACACGCCTACTCGTTTGCCTTCCTATCATGGGATAAAAAAAAATATTATCAAACCATTATGATCCGAGTAAGTAAAGAAGGGGACAGCCCTAACACGTATTACCATGTACATACATACAGTAGATGCAACGGTGCGCTGTTATTACAACCTTGAGTTTACGTAATGGGTGCGATAGTTTCGCATACTTTATCGAAGGACGTGACCGGAATTTTGTTACGAGTAACTCGATTATTATGTCTTCCTGTTTGTGCAGGCATCATATTTTATTGGGAGAGATAGGTAAAGGAATATATGGATCACCGCGGTCACAGTGAATTGCGGGTAAAAGAATCGAATAATGGACGTACAGAAATTCATCCAAAAACTCGAGGCTTTTGTCTCATTATCAATGCAGTCGTAACCGTCAGCGCGTGGATAATGGTTTTTCTACATAGTTAAGGCATGACAACCAATTGGTTCAGTGGCGAGGCCCTCCGCCCGCGGAGTCAATGGTCGCGGGTTCGACCCCGCATCAGAATAAATAAATAAATAAATATATATATATATATATATATATATATATATATATATATATATATATATATATATATATATATATATATATATATATGTATGTATGTATGGAATACAAATATTTTATCTGTCTGTCTGAGTCTGAGTCTGGTAACCCAATTAATCCGCATTAGAAAAGCGTGGTAGGTTAATGTCCATTCCTCCAAAAATGGAGAGGCCGGTGCTCAGCAGTGGGACATTTATGGGCTGTTAAAAAAGGTATGTTGCCGTAATACCCACGCTAGACTAATGGATTTGGGATCGCAAACTAGTTTTTATTTTATGAATTAGGTAGATGTTGCATAGATAATCATCTACAGTATTGCTCTATCTCCCTCCCATAGCTGCCTCATTCGACACCCTAAGGGAGTAATGGGATGACTCTACTCTATCTCGGAAATCACATACATAATATTTTTTCTGTGAAACAAATTGTAATTCCGAACGGGATTTAAACCCCTGGAAACGTGACAGATATTTTAGTAATTATAATATCAACCGGAAAGTAGTGCCTTCATTTACCGAAATAAGAGACTTAGGAATAATTTTAAATGAGCAGCTACGATTTGTAAAACATTATGATTTGATGATATCTCCATGTTTTAAAATGCTAAATTTCGTCCTTAGAAACTTTAAAATTTTCAGGCTTATGCATACTACAAAAGTTATATTTAATGCCTAAGGGATATACTGGCGTGGTTTGGAACCGATATTATTAATTCACTTAGAACGTATAAAAAAGTCCAAAAAAAATTTGAAAAATTTTGCGTATACCTTGCATAGTATCAATTGACATAAGGACTGTCTGTCTTCGTGTCAATTACCTCATGTGTATTTTAAGTTGTAATAACTTTGCTGTACCCAAACTACAAGCAGGGTATTTTTAGTTTATTTTACAATGAAATGAAATGAACAGGAGCGTTTTGGGTCCAATGCCCCGCTTCGATCAATGTGTGAACTGTACCACAAATATATGAAAAATAACGATGACATTCTCTACGATAATGTAGTAAAATTCACGCACGGTATTAAATCTAACATTTAAGTTTATATATAATATTTGATTTGTCCGCTTTTACTTTTTGTTAGTGTTGTATCCGTATTTAATTAGGATAACATTTTAATATGTTTTCAGAATTATTTAGAATAATGTAACTCCTGTTGATGATCCATAAATAAATAATAAAAAAAATGAGTTTTAACTTCTACGCTTGATTGATATATAATAAACTAGTCAATGCGCTAGTTATTACGGCTGACGCTTTGAACGCGGTTAACTCCTGTCTAGAAATACAAGGACGCATTCTGCATAAAAACATATACCGCCTGGGTATTACGTAACAGTGATTATTATTTTAAACACATTATGACATACTGTTGGCGGTCATTAAAGATTCTCGCATAACTGATTAGACGTTATCATTATGCGTTTGAATAAATATGTATATCCGTGCAGGGAAGTGAAGCGTGTATATGATAATACTCGCTTCATAAACAATGATAATTTACTATCTGGTCTGGTACACTGGTCATAGGTGTTCCCAATGCGGGTCCGATCGTCAGCCACACGCGCCCAGTTACCAAACGCAAGATGTTCTTCCATGTAGAATATTTTTTTTCATATATACAAGTACGACGACCAATTCGCTCAGTAGCGGTAGCCCACAGAGTCAATGGTCGCGGGTTCGATCCCCGCCTCGGAATAAATATATGTATGGCCTACAGATATTTATTGTGAGTCTGGTAACCCCGCCAATCCGCACTGGACAAGAGTGATGGGTAAAAGTACGTTTCTCCACAAATGGGGAGGCCTGTGCTCAGCAGTGGGACATATATGGGCTGTGAAAATAAATATATACAAGTGAAAAAAAATCTGAAAACAACAAGTAAATCTTATTTAATATTTTTTTCCGTTCGCAATTTGAACATGTATTTATTTTAAATTAAGGTTAAGTTTTTATGAGGCTATTACACCCTGCTGGGGCAGCCTCCAAACAAATAAAGAAAAATGTTTTAAATAATTTATCCAACGGAGTACAAATATCACATGTTTCAAATCTTTTTCCAATGCCGCTATCAAAGATAACCCATCGTATTTCGTATGAGTTAAAAATAAAATCCAGTCTGTTTCGGACGATAACCTCAAGCGTAATCATGAGAAATAAATTAAATTGAAAAAGGTTCAGTCGAAAAAGTTTTCAACATAAATCATAATTTCAACGTCTTATTATGTATATATCATAACAATAAAATAAATGAGTCTCTTAAGTTTTGAAATAACTATCATTACCTCTCGAAAGAAAAATCTTATCTTGAAGAGAGCTCAAGTGATTTTGTCATGTACCTTTCATAGGAAGGTATTAAATAAAATTAAGGGTATTTTAAAATCCCAAGATTATTTTGATTCCTTCTGGAAAATAAGAAAACCCTTTACAAATATAAACTAAGCGAATGTTAGCAAGATCGAAAGAGTTGGTCCCTCTGCTTAACATATTCTAAATTTATAACGATACAATTACTTAGGAAGAACCAAATCGACATGTTTTTAGTATCACTTGCTGGCACTTATATTATGTTATTTTATTATGTGTATGTGTGTGTGTGTGTAAATATATATGTTGTGTATGTATGTACTTATTTATGTGTAAATTTTTCATCAAACGATGGAATAAAACGTCATAACGATCGAGGGAGAATTCGGATGCAGATAAAAAAATTACTCATTTATTAAAAAGATTGTAATATGGACTGGAACCCAGAACTTAATTCAGAAGAATAATAAACAAACCACTAAGCCACAGCCGCGTGGCTCTATTTAAAAATATCTCAAAGGACAGTAAACAAATATCTTTATTTTTTAAATTCGGAGCAAACGATTTACGAGACTTTATCGGACTCAATAACTTACTGCGCAGCAATCAGTAAATTTCTACTTGATAATATCCAGTCAGTCTATGCGCCAAAACTATATGTAGGTCGGCTTCTTTTAAAAAGAAAAAATTGTTTCCTGTTACAATTTATAACAAGTTCAAAATGCAAAATTAAATATATAATAATAATAACTGATTTAACTAAATATTTTATTGAAGTACAATTTTAAATACTTATACATATATACACAGATGTAAATTTAATTTTCTTTACTGTAATTTACATTACATTTAAAATGAAATACAATACGTGCGTAGAATAGAGGCATTCTGACAAAAGTAAAAATATTGAAAATAGATAATTGTTTAAGAGTAATGTATCATTAATAAAAAATATATCTATCTATCAGCAATAAAAGCCATTACCAACTGAGATATTTTAGGCATTTATTATGTGATAGATACAAATAAAAATATTATTATATGTATTTTGATATAATGGAGAGCTGTTTCGCTGCGATATATGTGAGAGGAAGGATGGATGAAAGGATGAATGAGTGTGGAGGAAGTGAGGAGGGTGTGCCAGGATTGCATCGGATAGAGCTCTGTGGTCTCTGCCAACCCCTGCGGGGGATAGGCGTGAATATATAAAAAAAAATATAAATAAATTTAATATAATATAAATAAATTTCATAATCATTGATTTGAGAATAATAAATCAAAATCCAGAGTTGTATTTCTTTAATGTCATGTAAAGATAAAATACAAATAAAAGGAACACAGTTTTCAAAATAAAACTTACCTCAGCATTAAATTCCCTCCAAGGTGCCAGCTGTCTCTCGGTCTCCCTAGAAGAAACAAACAATGCCACCCTCTGAGGCCGCAGCGCTCGTAGGAAGCTGGGTAGGGACGCTCCAATCACAATCACATCGTTGGAGCTGGCGCCGATAGCGTTTCTGATTATCGCCTTTGACTCCGACCTAAGAATGATGAAAGGAGTTATGTATTTAAATCTTTAAAATCAATAACACTTAATGAAATGTAATGATGAGATTAGGCTAAGAGAAGACAAAGAAAAATAAGGGATAACAAAAAAATAAATGTTACTATCTAAAACAAATGTACGTATATAATTAAACATATAGCTGTCTGCTTTACAAACACAAAGTCGTGTAGGTTATGCTCTGATTTTCCCTAGTGAATAGTATTCAATATGAAAAAAATCTGCGGGAGTCCAAAAGTCACCGACATATAATAGCTCTTCGACTTATGGAACTGAAGTAGCAATGGACTGGTCACGTTTGTCAGAAATCCGACAATGGTTGGAGTAGAAAAGCGCTGAAATGGAAACCTATTCTAGGAATATGTAGTGTAACACCCTCCAGGTATATGAAGCGACATTCCGCGCATGGTGCCTAGTAGAAAGTGTATTCTCTCAAAGTGCTAGGTGAAGCACTTTGAAAGAAGCCTATATCCGGCTGTAAACTAAGCTGGTGGTGTCTGAGCTAGGTTGGGATAATGAGTTAAAAATGTATAAACAAGAGTGGGCAAGATGACAACAAACTAAAAAACCCTTACAATGAACTGATGCGATTGGATAAAGAAAATATTATAACCTTTACCTGTAAATCTCACTCTGTCCCGATGTGTAGGAGAGTGCGGTGCATCTAGAAGCATGCGTTGGCAGAACATCACGGGCGATGTAATCTTCGATCCACTGCAGCGACCGTCCTGATCCATTGTAGTCGCAGTACACCACTGTTGGACAAACAGTTTTCGTAAGTCAGATCAATAAAACTCGCAATAAAATTTCATTTCTATTTAATTATTATTATTTTTTTATATATATTTATATTCACGCCTATCCCAAGCAGGGGTTGGCAGAGACCACAGAGCTCCATCCGCTATGATCCCGGCACACCCTTCCCGCCTCCTCCACACTTATTCATCCTTTCATCCCTTCATCCCCTCACATTCATCGCAGCTAAACGGCTCTCCATTAGTCGGTTCTCGCCCTCGTGAGAATTAGGACGTGACGGGTGCCGAACCACGTCGCCGTCATTTTTTCAACAAATTAGGTATGTTACAATTCGTCTTAGCAATTCTCACATATTTTGTTAAATTAATTACTAGCGGCCATGTCTCCCTAAAGCGATCCTAACCCAATTTTCAGCTACATTCTAGTTCCTAACAATCATTAATCGTCGACATTCGCTCATCGCTCCATTTAGTTACGGGGCGTTCTACACTATGTTTACCAAAACAAAATTTCTATTCAAACACTCGCCTATATGATTGGTTATGTCAGGTTTGCGGCAAGCTAGAACAGCTCAACTTTTGTGTCGATTAATTGTGTCGGTTTTATTGGATAGGAGAGCAAACGAGAAAGCGTGTCGCCTGATGGAAAATAATCAACCGCCCATAGACAACCGCGACACCGCAGGAGTCACGGAAGCGTTGCCGGTCTTTTAGGTATGTGCCTAGATATTTATATATAGGCATATGCCTATATATATATATATATATATATATATATATATATATATATATATATATATATATATATATATATATATATATATATATATATATATATATATATATATATATATATATATATATATATATATATATATATATATATATATATATATATATATATATATATATATATATATATATATATATATATATATATATATATATATATATATATATATATATATATATATATATATATATATATATATATATATATATATATATATATATATATATATATATATATATATATATATATATATATATATATAATAAGCCTATTATTTTTTTAAGGTGCCAATGTCGTATCGGTTTGCGGTGTATTTTTTCATTTCGCATCATATCAACCAGAGTTACTACGACAATAGCATTTGTCATAGCCCTCTCATATAACCTTACACCTCCTTAAAAATAAACTTAATTCTCTACGTTACGTTCCACGATAATTTTAAAATTAATCATTTCACATGACCCTCTGGTTATCTAACATACCTTGTAGAAACATTTTATCATTCATTATTTATGTACATATATGTCCATCGGTCCTTGTACAAAATAAAATCAAACATTCGCCTTAAACATTAGAGGTCAATAACATCAAAAACACGCGTATACCATCATATTAATGAAATTATACATGTCAACATACATATAATACCTTTTTGTTTGAACTAAAAACAATTTCGCGTTTTTCGGAAACATATGTTTAACATACTTTATTATTTCTTCGACATAATTTCCTTTTTCAAATGTAACACAAATACCCTCTTTGTTCAGCTACAAGCTATTATTCGCTACACGCATATTGTTTTACTTATATATATCCTCAAACTATCAGCTGGAATCAAAGGGTGGCCAATGACGAGGTTCTCTGACAAGTCAAGCAAAAACGTTAACATTTGCAGACCGTCAAAGGTAGAGAAGTTGCTTACCTGGGTCATATCATGAGACATGACAGGTACAAATTGCTGCAACTGATCAAGATAAGAAAAATCGCGGGCAAAAGACAAGTCAGTCGAAAAAGAAAGTCTTGGCTACTTAATATCAGGGAGTGGACCGGAATAGCGAGTGCTCCAGAACTGCTGCACTTCGCGAAGGAGGAGGAAAGTTGTGCTGAATTGGTTGCCAACCTTCGCAAGTTGGAGAGGCACTTTTAGAATAAGAAGATAGTCTCAAAGAAAACCATTATAAAGGTTCGGTTATGTAGGACTAAATTTAGTCACATAGGCCTCCCCAGGCGCGCCACTTATTCCGAATTCGGCTACACATTACAGTTTCTGGCAGCCGCTATGCGCAGATCTTTACTAGACCTGGGGGGGATGCCTTTTGTGTGGATGGACCCAATTGTGTGGCTAGACAATTAGTGAACGAGATATTTGTCAACAGACTGAATTGATTCTTGTTTAAGTTATATCTAAATCCATTAGTTCAAACAAGTGATGTTGTTAAATTCTATAATTGGATTTGGACAAAAATAAACTTCTAAGGTTTGTCTAGGTATCTGTTGCCGACAAAAGGTTCATAAGACATATCGCTAAGGCGAGTTCGTCGAACCTTGGTACCAATGTCAGACAGGTTGGCCGTGCGTCGGACAAAAAATTAACGACTGTGCAACCAATACCATCGTCACGTATTACTACGGGTTTGAATGTTAATTTTAGCGACAAATATATGGTATGGTGTTCGATTAGCTTATGCTATCAAATGACATCACATCATTGTGGTAGATTTCCTGGTATTCTTAGACGTGTCGCTAATGAAAACCCAAATGGTGCTTGGCGAAATTTCCGCTTTATAAACTAAGGGTAGTGAGTTCTATTTCAGTATCAAGAAAAATAGTTCAGCTTGGTTAGGCTCGACTTATCTGTACGTCGTCAATTCGTATCTTCCATTAAAATAATTATGTAAACCATTTCCTGGCACAAGCATTATAAGCTTAGTTGGAATCGTTAACAAATTGGAATCAGTTTGAAACCAAAAACACATATACATATCTGCACTCATTCATCATCATCATTTATGGTCCTTCCCCCGAGGTGGGACAGAGGACGTCCACAGTGCTTCTCCATTGGGATCGGTGTTGAGCGACGCGCTTCACTTCAGGCCATACCAACCCGATGGATTTCATCTCGGCCGCTACGGAGCGCTTCCAGGCGTGTTTGGGTCGGCTTCGCTTCCTTTTCCCTTGAGGAGTCCAATTCAGCGCTTGTCTGAGACCACTATATATCTGCATTGCCTATTAGTATGTATCTGTAGTCTAGATGCATTTTTCGTTAATTTAGTGGCGCAGAAAATCCTAGTTTAGACAATGAGTGTAAAAGGTAAAATAGAATTTTAGTTTGTTGAAATTTACTGATGATCATAGACCTATGAATTTGAAGGATTTGCCTGTATCGTTCAAATTGGAAAGCAACAACACTATAGAAGTACTAAATTCAAAAAACCATCACTTTCAGAGTCAATACGTGTATGGCCAGAAGGGATTAATTTCTAGTCTAGTCAGAATTGTTTGTTGTAAAGTGGGAAGGAATAACTTCGTAAGATTGACAGTTTTTGAGCCAATAGATAGTTATTTTTTTTTTAATAACACTAACATGAACAATTGAAAAAATATGAATTTATGCGAGATAAGGAAAATTTTATGTTAATAGAATTCCTCGCTGGAAGAAATATATAAAATAAAAAAAGTAAAACCGTTTTATTGTTACAATAACGAATACAGTAATGCTGGCCAAAAAGAACGCACACTGCGAAACTATCATTTGTAACGTTCAATGTATAATACCGTTAAATAAAATAAAATAGAAACGAGGAAGTTGGCAAGCTCTCTCGCCAATAAATCAAATTGAGAACACGAGTTCCAGACAGAATTATACCGACTTATCGAATCGAACGACCGACGTTACAGCAGCGCAGATTATAAAATGAAAAAATATGCCGAGATGAAAATAATTTTGGAAACATTTGAGTTTTTACACGTAAAAATCGTGCAAAATTACGTAGTAGCTATATTCGCAACCGCTGACACATTTTAGTTTTTATAATATTTGGCTCTGAATGTAACATATCGTCGGCCTAATTATCAGTCCATAGAGTAAATTATACAGGAACAACAAATGTAATTTTATTTCATGCTTTGAGGAATTTTTAGAAAACCATTCTTACTTTAGGTATAAAAAGAAGTTTTTTTTTTATATTGTTAATATGAAGTATTATTATCCGATACGCTTTAAAATTATCCGTTAGTATCACAAATGAGCAGTGAACATCGGCGTCTGAGTGGTAGCTTACCTACTGCGCTTGGTACGGTGAGCGGCCGAGTTCCGGAAGCCCAACACCCTCCCCCTCCCATTCCCACTCCCATAATGTAAGTGACATTCTTAAAGGTCGGCAACGCTTCCGCACTGCCTATGGCACTGCGGAAATTTATGGGCAGCGTTGATTGCATTTCATCAGGTAACACGCCTTCTCGTTTGCCTTCCTATCCCATAAAAAAAATGTTATCCCCACACTTTTTTTAATAAGCCTTAATAAATTCAAAATGAAAAGTTGTAGTACGACATAAGAAATTATATTTTATTTATCGAACGTAATTCCGTTAACTATACAGGTATACCAAGATTTCGCAACAAGGTTCCTCGAAGGGGAAAAGAAACAAAATAAATCGTTGATTTAAGGAAAAAATTTACAAGTATCTACATCACAAAACTTGTATAAATTCACATCACACAAATTTTACAAGTGGTAGAGCCACGTTGTAGACGAATACTTTGTCAAGAATGGCATAATATATGTATGTAGCATAAATGGGTCGGCTCGCCCGGGGAAATACCACACTCCCGCAGAAAACCGGCGTTTGAGTGGTAGCTTAGCTACCGCGCTTCGTACGGTGAGCGGCTAAGTTCCGAAGGCCCAATACCCAACACCTTCCCCCCTCCCCTCCCACTCCCATAATGACACTTTCCTTAAAAGTCAGCAATGCTTCCGCACTGCATATGGTACCGCGGATGTCTATGGCCCGCGTTAATTACTTTCCATCAGGTGACACGCCTGCTCATTTGCCTTCCTAGGCCATAAAAAAATTTAAGGCGAGCAATAGGATTTCCTAGATAAATAATTATAGTTTTTCAATCAATAAAGCCGTCACAGTAGACAACTTACTAAAAAATGGCTTTCCTCAAAATTGAGGATTGATGCCATAATGCCAAAGCTTTATTTGATCAGACTGGTGTTTTTTACCCAAGTAGATACTGCTGCACCTACTGGTATTTGCTCTCGTAGTCGCTCTGTAAGACGCCGACGGAAAAAATTAAATTTAATTTGTTACATCGTAAAGTCATCCCACACCTATGAATAAGTGGCGATCCAATGCGGTACGTTTCCACGCATTTGATTCTAAAATTTCGTTTCGAGCGTCACTACTCTGCGGAACCAGCTACCTCCAGCGGCGTTTTCGAACCGATACGACATCAGAACTTTAAGAGAAATAGCCTACATACATATTTCTTAAAGACCGGAAACTTCTGCAATGCTAATGACACTACGGATGTCTATGGGCGGCGTTATTTGTTTTCCATCAAGTGACACGCCAGCTCTTTTGCTTTTCTATCCCATAAAAAAATTGAGCATTGGTTAGGCTAAGTCATAAAGTTCCTTTTAATATGGCGTCTAATAACCTACTTTGATATATTTAATGGCGGCTTCCAACAGAAACGAGACAATGGGACAACGCGATTATAATTTAAAATCCAAATAAACGACGAGTTGTTGTTAAAAACAATTAAACGATTGTTTTTCTGCGGTCTGTGGCTTTATCTTTTGGCTTAGTAATTGAAAATGGCGCATACGGGTCAGCGTTATCTCATATCCAGTGCGTTGTGTTATGAGTTATGACTACATTACGTGCTGATGTTAATGTCGGGTTGATTTGGTTTATAGTAATTGTATCAATTTGATTGTAACTTCATACAAATCTTATTATCAATTCGATTGTAATTATCAATTTAATCGTAATTATATGGACAGCCAAATGTTTTACTTAGCTAAGATCCGCGACAAGCAAAACAATAAAAGAAAATTAACGGCCATCAATTCTCAACCCACCAACCACTATACACAACAACCAAACACACATTATCACTTTTCCATCTTGTAAACGACACGTGTTTCGCCCCAACACGAGGCATCTTCAGGTATAGTAGACTCTACGGAAGACAACCGAAAAGTGTTTGTTGTCTTTGTTGGTGGGTGGAGAATTGATGGCCGATTTTCGGTAAGTTTTTGGTTTAAGTTCCAAAAAAAAACCCCCTTAGCCCAACGAAACAGCACACATTGTTAATTTTCTGTTATCGTTTTGCTCGTCGCGGGTCTTAGCTAAGTAAAACTTTTGACTGTCCATATAGTGATGGGTTTCCGCAAAGTAACGCCTGACTCCATTAATAATCTTAATCGTAATTATTAATTTAATCGTAATTATCAATTTAATCGTAATTATCAATTTGATTATGATTATCACATTTATCAATTTGATTATAATATATTGTAATTATTAATTAGTTTGTATATATTCATACAATCATACATACGATCACGCTTGTTTCTTGTCGAGGTAGGCAGAGACCACAGACCTCTATCTGCTACGATCCCGGCACAAGTTCTTTGCTTCATACAAACTCATCACTCTCTTCGTAAAAGCTCTTTGGATAAGAGTATTTGTGCTTTAGCCTTTCTTGAAAACATCAGCGATTTGGTAAAGATATGTTCTCCGTGGTCGTTCCCTACCGACGTTTCTTTCCAGATACGCAATGTACATTTCTTTTATCAGGTCTTACATCCATTCTTTCTTTGTGCCTAAACTAAGCATCCCTTTCTAAC
Organism: Baronia brevicornis; assembly: GCA_031353405.1. Classification (NCBI taxonomy): domain Eukaryota; kingdom Metazoa; phylum Arthropoda; class Insecta; order Lepidoptera; family Papilionidae; genus Baronia; species Baronia brevicornis. The sequence continues at coordinate 232,354 of JASFAT010003578.1, read as the reverse complement.
ACTTGTCATGACATACATATCAATAAGAAATATTAATTCACTTGTAAATATCACTTCGATTAGAGTTTTCAATTATATTGTAATTAACAATTAGATTGTAATTATCACACCATAATTATTAAGAGGTCATCCAGTACCAGTTTCAAAAAACGAGACTACACCTTTCGAAAACAGATATACATATTATCCATAGACTAATGTGCCAAGGGGATTCCCAGACATGTATATCTATGGATGGAGTTAAGATTGCTAATAAATAAAACCTTTTGTATTTAATAATGATCAATTTCTTTAACTTGCTTACGTTGGATTGCTTTACGAAAACTAACTAAGATTTAAAAGTAGCACCTTCACCAGTTTAACATTCAGAAACAGTTACAACATGCAGGAGAAAAACTTATTATGCATGTCAACGAAATAAATCTCAGATAATTAATTTCATTGAATTGCAGACAAACAGCAAGGAAATAATTTAATTGTACAAAAGATCAAATTAAAGTTTATATATAAACAGCATTAATGTCCATTCTTCGCGAATTTTACGACAGTTCCGGATTTTTTCCTCTTACTAAGCCATCTATCTTGTAATGCAAGGACTGGACCTAGAAACGAGGACGTCATGTAGTTTACCGCTCTCGTATATCGTACGCAGGATTGCTAAGTAAATCAAGTTTTTAATTGATTGAAAGATTTTTTAATAATTGAGTTACATTAATGACCAACAAAAATGCGTTTCAACAAAAAATATTGTACCTGTCTTAATTTTGTTAATGTCTTATACGTAGGAATTATTTATTTGTTTTTGACTACTCTCGTGACTTTTTAACAATTTTTATCGATAGCATGAATGAACGACACTACCGAGGAAGACAATTCTCACAGAAAATCAACTTCTGAACTGTGCTGCTGCGTTTATTATTATTATTTACCATCAGATCAAAACTAGCTTGCTCGTTTGTCTACCTTTTTCATTAATAACACTTACGCCATACTATTATTTGATTAAGGTTTACGTTCGCGTAAACTCAAAAAATCTCTAAAAATTTCAACACGTATAATTTTAGCTTCAAAAGTATCACATTATAATGTTAAAACTTTGCAATATTAGCGTGAAGCTCGAACGGATCAGAAATAATTTGGATATGGATAATCTGTTTTTGAATCTGTCCCCTTATATGTCCCACTGCTGAACACGGGCCTCTCCATTTCTGGAGGAACGGACGTAAACCATCACGCTTGTTCAATGCGGACTGGCGGGGTTACCAGACTTACTTACTATAGGTACTGCAAATCTGATTGTTTTGTTATTTGTTATATTTTATACAAATAGCTCTCCAGTTTTATTAATATTATAATATTATTAAACTGGAGAGCTCTTTGTATAAAATATAACACATATGAAGATAACAATAAACCACACAAACAAAGGCGAAGGCAATAAAAACGATTTATAAACAAAATTATTTTTTTGCAGATAACTTTCATGTTAGGATGTTTGCACTTGAAATCTCTAATATAAACGCGAAGGTCACAGATAACGTCTTCGTTTTATCAACTTCGCCACTTATCACACTTCAATATGTTAAATGTATCCTATATAACTTGCAGCTGAAGACACTTTTATTATCTGACTTCAGAATACATACTATTATATTTATATACATATTTCATTTAAATATTTACATATCATAATACATGTGTACATCATAATACATAATACATGTGAAAAAAAATTATCGAATAAATATTCGAATCAGAAAAAAATACTGCGTCGAATGGTATGAGTTGCACAGCTCTACGACCTATAGAAAATGTTGTATAGCGTTGAAATCGACTGTTTCTGAGTGATAACATGTAATTTTTTAGAAATCATAAGGTTTTTTGGCTCTGATGGTAAGTTTTCATTTTACGGTTTAGGAAAAACGTAGTTTCCTTTTATGCGTCGACATACATATGCTTTTTATCTAATCTTCCTCCCTAAAATAATACTAGAACTTAAAATCTTTTTACTATTTTTATGGGTTTTACTATTCAATTTAAACTTTTCATTTTTTAATTTATGGTTCTAATTAATTTATGTTTTTAACATATTCCATGGCATATGCACCACTCATGGTACACGTTATAATTGACGTTCAGGCCACGTATACCGTAAATCGTACACGATTATACTAAAAATATAACTACTCGAATCAAGCTAATTACTTACGGATTGATAAAGTTATGAATGTTGTGTGCTAATATATCACTCTTTAGTCAAAACATCAAATGGCCTGGTGTTATATTTTTCATGACTAAACTTGTGGACAGAGAACGTGGGAAAGTAAACAGTAACAGGAGAAGTCACGATGAATGACTCCAGAACCGCTACACACAAAGCATTCCTGACTCGCCTTTCGATAATAAAGTAGTGATACCATATTATGTTGCATCACAAACACGTTATTTTACAAACGTTATTATATTATTTTACACATACATTACAAACGTTATTATTTTATTTAGATTCTATATATAACGCCAGCTCAGTGGTTAAATTATCTGACTTCTAAGCTAAGGGTTCTGACTTCATATCCTGGTCGAAATAAAAATTCGTTTAAAATACAAAAATTAGTTTTCGGGTCTCTGAGTGTAATTTTTGTGTCTTTTGTTTTAGGCAGACGCTGAATGAGCATTTATTCATTGTATATTTTATGTAATGTATTCATCGATTTGTATAAACATTTTTATTGTGCTAAAACTACATAAAATGGTTCTAAAAAAATACACAGCACATATACGTACATGTGTCTCACTGCTGAGCTCAGGCCTCATCATTTCTGGAGAAACGAACATTAACCAACCACGCTTGTCCAATGCGGATTAGCGCGGTTACCAGACTCGGAATAAGTATCTGTCAGTCATACATATATTTATACCGATGCATTCTTCGATCGCCTTTAACATCATACGCCTGCCGCCTGCTCATCCCTCGGTCCCCTCTGACATCATACGTAACTAGACGGTACACATACCGCGCGGGCAAGAACTCATTGCCCGCGGCCCCTTGCCCCATTACAGTAAAACTGCCAACAAATTCGCCTTATTCTAGACTTTTAAGCAAACTGCCTGAGAAACGCTAAATGATCAATGATATACAAATCGTAAGGTATCCTCGATAAGACAGCGCAGTTCAAACACATTCGGAATGTTTTCAACGAATCGCAGATAACTTGGCGGACCTACACGATCGCAGCCGTTCGCGAATTCAATGCGACACATTCATAGGTTGTTTACTCAGCTGGTGCGCGAGGCAGATTAAGTATGTTTGATAACAGTTGATTGTTTATTTTTATATGTTAATACTGTTATAAAAAGTTTAAGGCCGTACGTAGAAGCCACGCCACAAAAAATTTTCAAAATGTTTGTTCCAAAATTGTCATTCTAGGTCATTTTTTTAAAATTGTAATTCAAAGTTAATGCTGTTGTAAAAAATTCAAGGCTGTAGAAATCACACCACAAAAAATTATCAAAATATTTATTAAAAATTGTCAGTCATTTTTCAAATATCAAAATCAAAAACTCATACAAAACGTCATAGTTTTCTTTCGCTTTTGTCCCCATCATGAACAGGCCGTTTTATACAGGAAAGTACCAATCTCTAGCTGAAAATCAGCGTCTGAATAATTCACCTCTGCCTTTATTAAGTAGAAATTCCATTCCCTTATCCCATCGGCCTCTCCCCTCCTATTATCCATAAACTTGCGTAAAATATGATACCAAATTCGTGATGATTTGGTACAGCAGAGATCGATGGGTCGCGGTGAATATTAAATCCTTAATCCTTATCTCCAGTTTGCTCTACAGATACCACACTCTCCAATCGATGTACTCGTAGCTTTTTTTAATAGTTTAATATTAGTCTATTTTTCAATATCAAATCGTTATCGGTAATGTTTCACTATTGCTAGTTGAAATATAGATATCGATATAAAAATATTTTACCGTATCGATATAAACAGACGATATTCGTTTGCTGTTTTGTATAATCTCAAGGCCACATATTATAATGTAAAGTAAGGTAAACGATTTGGTAATATTCCGCGATGTTATTTTCCTTTATAGATATATATTATCACGAACATATTTTTGCATAAATATCCGATTTTTATCTGATTTCTGATTGAAGTATAATATTTTTTATTTTATTTTTTATTATTCGTAATCTTAAGTACTGTGTTTAATATACTTCTATTATATAATATATGTATTTGCTGCATTATGGCCGTTTCTTAGAATATGGTCTGTATAGATCCATTTTCCTCCGAGGATAACCTACGAGGTATCTATGAGAACCAAAACAAGGAAATGAACAGCTAAGCGTGGGGATTACAGGAACACTCATTATGTATTTGACTTACAGATAGATATGGTTTTTATGTAACTAACTTTGTTGGCGCAGCGATCCAAAATGGACCTTGACATCCGAACAGATCTTACGCCACCTTGCCCTATCCAGCGTCACCTCCTGTCAGTTGCAGAATTGAAGTAATTTTTAGTATAGAAGGCGTAACCAAATTAGCAAGCGTGTGCAACTGGTGGTATCTCTCTTTCTCTCAGTCCCCCTGGTGGAGCATAGGGCAGACACGATGTTTCTCCATCTCGACCTGTCAGAGGCTCGCTCCAGGATAGGCCCATTTTCTGCACTTCGGCCGTCACAGTACGCCGCCAAGTTTGTTTTGGGCGCCCATATTTTCTTTTCACTTCGGATTCCATTCGAGGGCTTGTTTGGGGATATGAATAGCGTGGCGCTGGAGAGTATGCCCTATCTATCTCCATTTTTGTCGACGTACGACTGGATATCTATTAAGTCCTCTTTGTTGACAATCCAGAGCTGTAGAACTGCAACTGATGATAAGTGTGAATAATCCCCGCTGTTCATATATAATACATATACAACAGGGCACTACGGGTATATCGCCTGCCTTTAGAAAGATGAGGAGGAGGAAATGCAGGTAAGACAGGAAAGTAAGGAGGTGATGTAAAGAGAAAAGTGTTAATCGTTCAAACGGGATAAGTTACTGCCCAAACGCCAGTTTTTCATCATTATCCTCATCTTCGCCAGCTTTTGTCTGTCCAACACTGAATGTAAACCACCCGCAAGACGCATTCATAATATAATCTTCAGCTACACGCATCTAGTTTCTTCCAGCCGCCCTGCACAAATCTCCGCTCCATTCCATTCATACGTAAATTTAGGTGAGACTGAAATTAAAGTGAAAATATATGTTTGCATCGACTTATATTTCTTAACAAATATTTACCGACCGATTGGCTCAGTGGCGGGGCCCTCCGCCCGCAGAGTCAATGGTCGCGGGTTCGATTCCCGCATCGGAATAAATATTTATATGGATTTTTAAATGTTTATTCCGAGTCTGGTAACCCCCCCAATCCGCATTTCCTTTCCTGCCCCTTCCTTTCTTCTCTATCCTTTCCCTTCCTCTCCGCCAATCCACGGTCTGCCGTGCCAATGGATGCGTGGCTAGGGGCGAGCCTAGTCGTAAGCGTGCCGATCGTCCCGGGGTCGGGCTCCCCCGGGGACTATGGTGCCTTACCTCAGCATGCAGGGCTCTGCTGGGGCTGACCTCCATCCTTCCTTGCGGCTCGTGGGATTCACTAAAGACGAATTTAATATACCTAATTTGTCGAAAATGACGGCGACGTGGTTCGCCACCCGTCACGTCCTGATTCTCACGAGGGCGAAAAGCGACCAATGACGAGCCGTTTCGCAGCGATGAATGGCAGCGGATGGAGCTCTGTGGTCTCTGCCAACCCCTGCGGGGGATAGGCGTGAATATATAAAAAAAAAAATAAAAATATTTAATTTTTATCCTAAAATATATTGCCCATCAAGTGCTCTTTCAATTATTACAAAACACAGTTTAAAAATAGATTACTGTCTGTCATAAATATGATCGATACATTCGATGAATTCGTTATCGTTTTGTAGTTATATTTTTATATTATATAAAATACGTGTATTTTATGGCATGTATCTCGTATAACTAAATAGCATGCTAGCGCATGGTGCATGGTGGCCCATCTATTTCAAATGGATTTTTGTATTATAACAAAATGAAAAATTTAATTATAATACTTAATTCTTTTGATATTTTGTATCTTTGTAGGTACGTCCCAATAGAGGACACTTACTGTATCGACTAAAGATTGACTCATTGATCGCTGTGATATATAATAGTTACAATATTCTTTGCTACATGTATCTTGTTGTAGTATAAAAAATCTTACTATTGGAAACTATTTATTGCTTACTCTACGGTTAAATATTTTTATAAAAATAATATGTTATTATTATCAGTGTTATATTGTTTGATTATTTTGATGTCCTTTGTGATGATCAATTTGATTTATTCATGATAATGCACATTGTACATACGTATCTTATCTTATATATAATATCAATAAAACTGAAGTATTTGCGTATTCTTCCGAAATTATCTTTGATGCAAAATGTTGAATGCATTGATTGATGCATTGAATTATCGGATTCCGAACTCGGCTACGGTAGGAAAAAAAATATTAGGCGAGTAGAGATATATATTGTTTTGTGATCAGAATTCAAAGTATTTCGAGAGCAACACGTCTTCTTCATTTTAAACACCTACTTGGTAGCATTAGCTCCTTTGTGAAACCAGCTACTCAGTACTCAGAATAGCCAGTCCCATAGACTGGCTACACTATGGAATCAGCTACCTTCAACAGTATTTCTGAAATTCAAAAACAAGCCTAGACCTCTCTCACAACCCGGCAACACTTCTGAAAGCCTGTATTGTCTTTCCTATCCCAATACAAACACTAATATTTTATAAAGAATATTTTTATAAAAAAGAACTATTTTTATAAAGAAAGTAACTAGAATTACAAACTGTACACTGGTAGTGATGTAGCGAAGGAGGAAGTATAAAAATACGATATTTATATTCGCTAAGAGACCTTCCTAGCTTGAGATGTGAACCGAAAACATCGCCTGGTGATATCCAGTTATTAATAGAATTGTGAACGTCTTGCGTCATGTGTTTTGATAAAAATAATCCGGAAGTGTATTGGTTTCATAAGATACTGTTTAAATAACCTATATTATGTTTTAGTATTAATTTTTTTCATTAACACTTCCCACTCATAGCCTTAGCAAACGTAGTATGGGACGCCTCCCGTGTAGACGATGCCACGATCTGCGCAGTGCGGTTGGGAGAACTGGAAGCGTAAAGCCGAAGATCAGGCTAGTGGCCGCTTCTTGGCAGAGGTCCAGGAGTGTCCACTCACGGACCTCTGCCAACCGCAGGTTTTTGATCATTATGATAACGACTCATAGCTTCAGCCCAAGATTTCCTCCTGCACCGTGGGTACAGGAGGAAATCTTAGGCAAAAACATACCAACGACCAGGAAAGCCAGACTCAAAATAAATACCTGTTGGTCATACAAATATTTATATTGATGTGGGAATCGGACCCACGACACATGTCTTGTTTTTTGAAGGTTCCAATATCGTATCGGTTTGGAAATACCGTTAAGGTAGCTGGTGCCACAAGGTGGTGGTGCGTGGAAAAAAGTTTGGGTAAAGTCCACCGTACTCGATCGCTACTCATCCAGATGCTAGGGCTGAAGCTTTGTTTGTGGCAAGTTGTGTGGTAGTCGAATTTAGCAGCGGGAATTATTCCAAGCAATTTCTTGGAGCACTCACCATGGTAAAAGCGGTAAAAAATGCAGCGCGATTAAAATTGATTCCTCGAAGATTAGAATTGTTTATCTGAACTTTAATATTCTATAAATTATTTTATTTGATATTAATTGTCTCTTATGTCATTAATTATTATTGTTTCTGTTATTATTTTGCGTTTATTAACACAACTAATTTTTTAAATTGTACGCCATGTAGTGGCATTTTGTTAACAAATACCAATGATTGATTGGTTTATTGAAATAATGGATTTTGAAATTACTTCTTGCTCTTCGATCGCTTAGCATCAATATATTAATTTTGTCCAGTTGTGGGTTAGATTATTTTTGCACAACTCTATCCATTTGTGGTAGTAACAAAAACTGGCAAGCCCTAGTCATAACAAATAACATTCGATATTTTATTCAGTCGGTACGCTCATAGTCGCCGAACCCCGTAATATCTTAAAATAGCATACATTTGAAACAACAAAACAATTCGCAATTAAACACATATACCGCAAGGTCGAAATTCACAAATGAATTACAATTGTGTCATTTATTACGCAAGACACACTCATAATAATATATTTTATGTATATTATCTATACATGTGTACATACTATATATATTAATACGTGAAGAAAATACTTAATAGTAACTTTTTAAGTACATTGCGCCCTCAGAGAAGTGTGAGACCTGGTAAAAATTTTAACATAGTTAAAAAGAGATATATGTAAGTAAAAATTAAAAACTTACACACAGACATATAGACATATAGAGAACTGATTATGAAGGGACAAAAAAGTGTTATAATAAAATTCGTAATAGGTATTGAGAAAATTTATATTTTACTATTTGATACTATTTTCATGTTATATAATTACTTATAGCTATATTGTCGTCCATTAATATAAATGTTGATAAATATAACAATAATTTATTGTTTCGTTTGTAAAACTAAAAACTTAGTAAGTCCATGACTTCCTGAACAAAAATAATAATAAAATACCATATTAGATTTTTAAATATTGTTCATTAATTAAATATATAACTAGATAGGAACGGAGCAAACGAGTTATGCCGGTTCTGGCGACCTTGGGCACCATATTTATGCCAAACACGTGCGGACTATATTGTCATTCTACCGCAGGGCTGTGTGATACTACTGTGAAACTGTTTTTAAAAGACTAGCTGTTGTACCCGGTCTTACCCGGGTTTACATTATATTATATTTTTGTTGCTATGAACAACGATCTCTATAGCAACAGTTACTTTGGAAATCAATCTTCATAATAAGCATATGTTAATGGGTGTTTGATAATTGCTTGTATGGGCGTTGATGGTGGTATATTTAAAACCATAATACTCGTATGTCAATAATAACTATACAAACTTTCATCGCAACGCATGAACGATGCGCAAACGCAAAGGAAATAAACACAAACATTCCTTTTTATGTATTTTTTTAACAGCACATATATGTCCCACTGTTGAGCACGGGCCTCTCCATTTGTGAAGGAACGGACTTTAACCCATCACGGTTGTTCAATGCGGATTGGCGGGGTTACCAGACTCGGAATAAATATTTATTATATTCCATACATATATTTATTCCCATGCGGGAATCAAACCCCCGACCCCACCACTGAGCCAATTAGTCGTCATTTTATGTATTAAACAGTTTTTATGTATTATATTAAAATATTGATTTGTAGGACAAGGAAATAAATAAGCAAGCGTGTCACCTGGTAAAAACCAATGAACGCCGCCCATAGATTTCTGCAATATCTTTGAGAAATAGCTTATTTTATAAAGATTCTAATATCGTATTTATTCAAAAATACCGCTGAAAATAGATATAGCTGGTTCCACAGAGCAGTGATACGTGGAAATCAGTTCAGTCGGAATTAAATTTCTGTCAAAATATTTGCCAAAAAATATACCTAAGTACTGTAGTGATACATACATAAATGTATTACTAATGCATTAAATCCTTTTATATTATATTATTTTTTTTTTACATTCGTAATATTCAAAAATTGTTAAAAACAAAATGCATTAGTTCGTCAGACGTCTGAGAGATAAACATGTGGGTGAAATTCCGGCAAAAAAATTGAAATATTATATATTGAGATATAAAATATAAAGTAAAAAGTATGAATATAATATAAATGTACAATGAAACTCAAGAATAAATTAATATCGTTTTGAAGAATTTTATTTGAAGCAGCCCCATAAAGACCCCGGGTGTCACCGTAAGGAGTACGGCAGGCACGTTATAATACTAACATGCCAGGAGAAGATCAGCCTACAAGAAGATATCATTTTCGTTAAAATTGTAGATAAAACGAAGTTCACTGGGTCATCTAGTATTTTTATAATTTATTAACTGGAAAAACAACCGGTTACACATTGTAACCGGTTGTTTTTCCAGTTTGAGTTAATATAAAAAAAAATCCAGATGATTGTATAATATAATAAACCAGTTCATTATGGTATGAATTGACTGGAATAAAATGAACTGGTTTAATACGTGTTTATTTGTTCATAGAATGTTAAGCGTGTAAAGGCCGTACATTTTCCAATATTGACTTGCATATTAACGGTAAATAGACTTTTAGCAGATATCGTTTGGCCAGTACTAATAAGACATATAATTTTATAAGTTAGCTTTTTAAAAAAACCACATTTAAAAAAACATTTTAAAAATCCTATCAGAAAATAATTATTAAATATACACCCATACCCTCACACATGCACACGCTCATACACTACAGACACAAAACACACACACACACACACATATGTATTGTATAAACAAATATTATATAGATTAACGCTGTGACCAACGAATATTTATATATTTTAGTTAAGATAATAAAATGTAAGTCCATTTCCATTGTGTGTATAAGATGTGCTGTAGATTTTGTTTTAAATAAATAATAAATAAAAATTGAAGTATTTTAGTAAGTAGTAAGGTAGCAAATAATATTGGTTACAATATGGTAAAAATTAAACGTAAAGGTAAATCGAAATTAAAGATTTATGGACTATAATTAAAATAAGTCAAAATTAGTGGGGTTTACTTTTATTTGTCAACACAATTGTTCTTTCCAAGATAGAAATCAAAGATTAGAAATAACGTTAAGATTCGTTTTAGAAGTATCCTAACCCCTAACGTGCCACTTAGCTTGATTTCCACACAAATGGTCACTTCATCTAACCAAGCAAAGGACCTTCTTTACTATGTTTATCAACACGCAGTCGTCACCTCAGCAATTGTCAACTCCAGCTGTTATCGTGATATGAAAACAAATTTTATTAAAACATTGCCACTTCGGTTAGCTAACTCAAAGAATTAGTGTCAGTGACCCAACTTCTTCCGGAGATTTCTTCAATTTAAATTATATTCAGTTCTGGAGGTTCATTTCCTGTCCTCTACCTTTTCCTTCCATTTCTCCCTTCATCCTTTCCCAATAAATTCTTCTTCCCCTTCAGTTATTCACATCCTAACCCCCAAGGCAGACAAGTTATTTACACTGCCCTTGCTTTCTCCTGCTCTTTTGCCTATGTACCCCATAAAAAAATTCATTGAAAGATTAAAATATTCCGATCGTAGAAACAGATAACAACCTATTAGCCTATGTTTAAAGTAATAAATTTATATTTGGAACCGATTATGCAAATAAACGTTATCGGATTTAATTTACAAACACGATAAACACGTGTGACGTAATGGAAACGTGTCCTAGACCTACAAATAGGCGCGTTGACAACACGCGTGTGTTTGGATAGCGCAAAACGCAAACAAGTTTATCAATTTGCCCAATTTAGATTGTCGCTGTGAGCCCGAGTGCTATGACCAGAACAGGGCTGCTAGTTAAAAATGACAGAAACCAAAGGTTAAACTAACTAAAGCGCACACGTAAAGAAAATATTAAGACATTTTTCTTTTTAAATTCTTACGAAGAATTATAATAAGCTATATATATAAATGATGTCCATCCATGATGGGTTCGATACCCGCATCGACATATTCAGAGTCTATTCAGAGATATTTTTTCAGAGGCTGGTAACCTCGCCAATCCACATTGGACAAGTGTAATAGGTTTCAATGTCCGTCCTCAAAATGGAGAGATCCGTGCTCATCAGTGGGACATATATTGGTTGTAGAAAAAAAAACAAAAAAAAAAAAAAAAAAAAAATATATATATATATATATATATATATATATATATATATATATATATAAGCTACTTAAATATTTTTTCATGCTTATTTCTTGTTACATAAATGGATAATTAAATTTTTTATCGTCAACAAAAGCCTAAATCTATCCACAGTTGGACATAGAAACTCTCTTAAAGGTCATTCACCAGGACCTAATTTGTTGGGATGTCCAACGTACAAAAATTAAGGTTAAAAAATTGTAACTGCGATCCCTCCCATCATTCATGGTTTCACAAATTTTCCGAATAAATTCCGAATAAACATGAAAAGTTCACAACACTAATTAGAAACCCAATTACAGGAAATAACAAAGGTTTTATTTATATTTATCACAACTTTTTGAGGACTTGAAATATACCTGCACTTTAAATCGCAAGCAAAAAAGCTTCTTTTAGACCTACGCTATGTTATAATATAAAATTATAACAGAAAGATTAGTTAATTATGCTTCGTGGTGATAATAAAATAATTACCATACGTATTTTTTGTTAGTAACACTTAATTATTTTTTGATATTAAATAACATAAAAATGTAATATAACATTTGTAATTTTAATATTAATATGACAACCCTATCGCTTTCCACCGCACGCTACTCGTAGTACGATAATTTAATTCGTTCCTCGAAATCATAGTATTATGTTGTTTTTGTTTTTTGAATACAAAATAAAATCTTTTGTTTTGATGTCACGACGGACTTGATAATGATCGGCGGTTTGGATGTCTAAAAAAAGACCAGCAAACATCTACGTAAAACCGGAAAACACCAACCAGAATATCGCTCCTTGCGCTACAATAAGACATTTCGAGTTAAATTAATAATATATTTCATACTTTCATTGATTCAATAAATAATAACTCTTAACGTCTTAAAGTTCAAGGTTATTGTTCTAGTCAATTATATATGAGAACATGCGATAGGACCACTAGTAACTACTAGTGTGTATTACGTACAAAGATGTCCCTACTCTTACAATTGGGCCAAGTTTATTTTTTTAAAAGAAGAAATATTTTTTTGGCATTGTCTTTTGTTATTACTACAATTTTGTTAACCGTACGAACTAAGCTAATAATGCTTGAAACCTAGAACGTGTTCAGGTATCTTTAAGTATTTAGTTTTTGTACTTTGAGACACAAGAACCGACAGTTTTATAAATATTATCATGGACTTTTTTCGTCAACTTACATCAGTGACGTTATGTTTTTATTTCATTTCTAAAATCTTATATTATTATCAATTATATTGTTTAATTATGGTGGCATTATGGTGGTTATTCAATATAGTTCGATTAAGGTATATGAAATAAATGCATGTATTGTGACTTTTTAAGTTGACTGAGAAAGTCCATAGAAGGTTTTGGTTAAATAACCATCATTTTACCAAGACATGATAAGTTGACTAGTTACATTTCAAAACATTTGATATTATTGTATTTTACTTGACACTGGCATAATAGTTATAACTAATTGTCATCAAAGAAAAGAAAAAAAATATTATCATAAACTCAACTTTGCGCATATCTTAAGCTTTTGTTATTTAAGCTGTTTTACTCTAAAAAATTCTAAGATAAATAATGTTTTTTAAACTTGTGTATTTATGATATGGACTTATAATTTAAAAAAAAACTAGCAATACTTTGTAGCTCTTCCATAATTATGTCTTAATATACAGTTAAATCGTCCTTTAATTAAATTAGAATGAGTTTTTTTTTACTACTTATTTAAAGAACAGATTATACGCAGGGTTGTACATCGATTAAGTTGGGAATTTTTATGGAATTTTCTTAGTGTTCTGGTCGGGTAGAAATATAAACTTGTCTTTCATTATAAGTCAATAAACTTTTTAAAATGATATCCTAAAAATAAAGGTATATCAAGTATATTTTTTATATTATCTAATAGAGCCGTGAGTGCTTAATTTATTAAATTTAGTCAACTTATAACACTTATTATTTTGGTAGACAAATAAAAATATATCGTGGTTAGCCTTTACGAAGGTCGTAACTGTAAAAAATTTGCAAAACAAAACACTTAAGATACCAAAGACAAAATTTATCTATTATGTGAGCAGCGTCAATAATTTACATCAGACTAATAAAAAAACGTTTCGAAGTCACCTTGCAAATAAACAAATATGAACGAATAGGTTCTTGCGATAATTTCTTTTAAGTTTAAGTCAATCTATAAAAATCAATTTAAATTGAATTTTGAGGTTAATTATCATCAAAGCATTACAACCGCGGGTTGGTCTTAGCCTGGTCTAGTACATTTGTCCAGTCCGATCTTCGCTTTTCCCTCCAGCCCCTCACACCGATAGCCTTTAAGTCGTTCTCGACTCCAATTAGCCATCTGAGGTTAGGTTTGCTGTCGAATAGGCGTTTGGGTACTCTAGCCTCGTCCATCCGTACTACGTGCCCAGCCAATCTTAATGGTTTTGATGACATTCGGCTCATTGTACAGCTCATATGTGGTTGTAAAGTGTACGCCATCGCTCAATTTCCAACACAGGACCAAAGATATGCCTTAAATTTTTTTCTCTCAAAGGTGAGTAGAGGTTTTGAGGTTATTATATATCATCAAAGCATTACGTTATACACCGTGACTTTTTAATTACTCGAGAAAACTAAAATTCGCGTTTGTAAAAATATGTATGTCAGTAAGTAATATTCAAATATTATAGTGTTCATACAAAAAGATTGTTTTTTGGGACTTCAAAGAAATCCTGTAAATGCATCAAATACTTGTACGCCATCTTCGTAGTATTTATTTACTACTATGATACGCATGTATTCATAAGTATGGCAACAGCGCGTGCGAAAAAGAAAAAATGTCTTTTGTCGGCAGGTTGCGCAAATTGTTTTCATTCATAGTTATCCCTTCTGTACTTAGATATTATGCGACCAAATTAAGTTGGTTTGGGTGCAGTTCATATTGGAATGATAATGATGTCCATTTGAATTAGCAAGACTTTTTGTTGTATAATTTTTGGTGTATATTAAGGACATTTTTAATAAATTTTTAATAAAAATAAAAATTTTTTTTCTTCGCCAAATTTAATGTGTTTATGTTATCAATAACTGAATATATTATTTAATTTTCTCGGGTAATTAAAATTCACGGTGTATAGCTTTGCACATTTTAAAAGAAAATCTTTTGAGTTCGGCCTTCATTCTCAAATATCACTTTTATACAAATGGCAGAGAAATAAGCAAGCGGCTCATCGTAAAGTAGTCATCGCGGCTCATGAACAAGTGTAGCACGACACTGGAAAGGAAGTAACTTTGATTCTCTTGCCGGTACTGCTTGAGAAAAGTAAGACAAAGGAGAGGGTGAGGTGGGGAAAGGGAACAGGGATTGGGCCTCCGAATCTCAACGCGTACTAAATGTAATATACCAAGCAAGTGAAGCAAATCAGATTCCTGACTTCGTTATCTTACCTCCTTCTCCTCTCTCTATCTATCTATCTATTACCATTCACAGCATGCAGCAGTCCACTGCCAGATATAGGGCTCCCCCAAAAAGCACCACTTAGCCCGATCTTCGGCTTCACACATCTAGTTTCAGCCTGCCGCAGATCGTATCGATCATTTGGCCGCGAGACGTCCCACACTACGTTTGCCAAAACCCAGTCTCCACTTCAGCACTCGTATACTCCAGTATTATTAGTTTTCCGACAAATGTGATCATCCCTTATTTCTCTTTTCTTTCTATTGTCAGAAATTATATTTCATTTGTGCATTTTCATACGTCAGTCTGCCAATAATTTCGTATAGAGATAGGTCCATCTGGACAAAGAAGAAACAGCGGAAGAAACCCGCAAGCAGCCTCTTACATGTGATTTTTTTCTTTATTGTGGATAAATGATAATATCAGTGATAACCAGGATGACATTCTTACAATAACCAGGATGACGATGACTTACAATACTTCCCCAGTTAAGTAGTCCCATTCATGTACTCTTGCAATATTAGATATATTCTATATTATTACGTTAAGGTACGTATAGACTATATTTATGATTAACAAGTGATAGTAACGCTGTTAAAAAAACAAACTGGTAAAAAAGTGTAGCGCAAAAACTATTGTGGGTGTTTGCTATAGCAAAAAAGCGATACCTGGTAGCGGTACCTGGAAATGTACAAGAAATGTATGACATCACCCATGACAAATGTTATGGAGTACTTTTGAGCTTTAATATTAAAGAGTCAGTTATATCGCTGGTGAGTCACTCCTTAAAACAAAGCCTCATAGAACATATCGAAAGTATTACGTAATTTGATTTTATTATAATAAGAAAAATGCCTAGCCAATGCGCTTTAGACAAGCTTGTTACATACGTACATTCCTTCAGATCTGAAGCGCCTCGTTCCCAACAGTGGGACATATATTCAATATTAACCCGCGGCAGTCCACTGCTGGACATAGGCCTCCTTCAAGGCGCGCCACCTAGCCCGATCTTCGCCTACACGCGTCCAGTCTCTGCCAGCCGCCTTGCGCAGATCGTCGCTCCATATACGATCCGTCGCAGTGGGACATAGGTGGGGTATAAGAATGTTATGATAAATTTTTTGCGTTTATGCGATTAAAGTTTTTGCGTTGCGGCACACATGTAGGTCATCCCATGTATTTCTGCTTGTGATGTAGTTTATGGATAGTTCCTAAGAATTAAGCTAGTAATTCTATATATTATACACATCGTCCATAAACACACAATATTTTTTTTTCTGATTTGTTTTTTCACGGATTTTATGAAAAGTAAGTTTTGACTTTCCATCTTAGCATTTTACATTATGTTATACTAGCTTTTGCCCGCGGCTTCACTCACATGGAATTTGGTCTTCCACATTAAGGTTCGTGACATTATTTTAAATAAAGATTTTTTTTTACTTAATTTATGGTTCACAATTTTGGTCATAGTGGCTTCCACATAAAAGATACATGGTGTCGCGAACTTTTATTTAGAACTATTCAACACAAACAATCTTACGGTACACCATCTTTGTGTAACTCCAATGGTTTGGGCACGTACGCAAATATAGCTCTCAGAGGCCAAATTTTTTGCCGACTTAATTGACATGTATCGTTATATTACGACCTAAATTACATAAAATCATTACAAATTGTAACCTATATGTTATTTTAACGTATAACCTATATTACTGTAAAGTATCATCCAAATCCGTCCCGTAGTTTTTTCGTGAAAGAGTAACAAACATACATCCATACTCACAAACTTTCGCATTTATAATATTAGTAGGATAGGATATTATAAGATAACTTATTACATAACAAGTATTCAGTTTGCATGAAGCGTAAATATGTTTAACGCTAAGTTCGCGCCGCTTTCCTCTTTCCGGGTTCCCTGAATTATTGATCCGACGGGGAGTAGGCCAACGCTTACGCTACGTTCAAGGTCATCTTTGTTTTACATCTCTCCTCCTCCGATAGATAGTTGTGTCCCTTTCTGCGCGCCCTAACCAATGACCAGTTTCTAGATAAGGTATTACGCAGTGGCATAATAACAAAGGAGTCAATGTAACAATGAGAACTCGTAGTGTTTAATAGAATTTATCGTCGGGTGCTGGGTAATACCGTTACATAGTGATTTTTAAAGCGTATTTCCTAAACAATTCATAAGATGGAATAATAATATATAAATATATATAATAAATAAACGTTCATATACAAACTTATAATATTTTGTAATACATATAAGAGGATAAGTTCCCACTAGGATTTGTATTATGGAGTTTGTTTTATTCGTTTTATTTAGGTATGTACTCGAGTAAAAGTATCCAATCCTATCCTACTAATATTATAAATGCGAAAGTTTATGAGTATGGATGTATGTTTGTTACTCTTTCACGAAAAAACTACTGGACGGATTTGGATGAAACTTTACAGTAATATAGGTTATACATCGGAATAATATATAGGCTACAATTTGTAATGATTTTATGTAATTTTGGTCGTAATATAACGATATATATCAATTAAGTCGGAAAAAAATCTGGCCTCTGAGAGCTATCTTGGCGTACGCTGCCTAAACCATTGGAGTTACACAAAGATGATGTACCGTAGGATTGTTAGTCTTGAATAATTCTAAATAAATTTCCGCGACAGCATATATCTTTTATGTGGAAGTTACTATGACCAAAATTGTGAACCACAAATTTAATTAAATTAGATACTATTTTACGAAACTTAATGTGGCAGACCAAATTCCACGCAAGCGAAGCCGCGAGCAAAAGCTAGTCTAGTATATTAGTGTCATACAGTTTGACTCTTTATAATAAAGGAAAATAAAGAAGAAAGTTATACGTCTTCCTGATCCGATGTTAGTATGTATATACCTACTTACATTTGTTTTTGGAAGTTGGCCAAAAACAAGAGCGTAAAACGAAATATATTAAAATTTTATTTTACTTTTAACATGACTTACAAATTTTACCCATTCACGATTTGGTGAAACTTTTCACATATAAAATAGATAATGTCGAATTGAATTAATTATTTAAAATAATATTAGTATTTATCCAATATACAAATCACTTTGTGTGAATGAGTACAGGTCTCAGCATTGAACTGCTTATTTTCCATACCTCCGACACTATTTCGGAATTATCCTCCAATCACATCAAAATAATTAAATTGAATAAGGTAGGGTAGGAAAATTAAAATATATCCTACATATTTTCGATTTAATAAAATAAATATCTATATAACATTATCTGACGACCACAATATTAAAGGAAACAAAAGAACAAAATTTCGAAAATTATACAGAAGCGGTCGAGGAAATTGCAACTGGGAGTAATTAAATTCTTAACTTGAAGGATAAAAGGTTTAACGGTAAAATGAACGACTTAAGAAGCCAAGTCTGAAAGCACCTCTGAAGCCTTTCAACACAATGATATGTATTAACGTTTTAATAAATGCTCTGAATTGAAAAGCCAAGGTTTCATGTAATTAAGATATTTTATTCAAGATATAAATAAAATAAAGATTTTTAGCAGAGAAAGTGATCACCGCCGCCGATAAGCATCCGACTCGTCTCTTGAAAACCACAATGTCGTATTTTTTCGGGAATACTGCAATGGGATTGTTGCGTTCACAGTTGCATGCTCATGGCAGAAAACTGCGACTGAATGGCTCGGTGGTGGAATGTCAACCATTCATGTGGTGGAGATGGAATTTGTAATTACCTAGCGGGTAGACCGATAGTGTGTATATAGTAAACCGCTAAAAGTCTATCAAAATTTCTAGATGTTTATTTAAAGAAGATATTAAACATAACGTCTTACTCAATGTATAAAGTTAGTTCTCTCTTAGTTCAATGAACTTGTGAACAAATACAAGTTTAACTCAACACCCGGTGAAAAGACATCAAAATCAATCAAGTGCACGTTAAGCATTTGATGATATTCACGAATGGTGACGTATTACAACATAATACGCATGATAACAGTATATTAAATAAATAATAGAGGCCTTTCCGAGCGCCAGAATACTGTAATAGGCATAAAAGAGATATCCTCGTGTGCCACGCCATAACTGACCAACATCCTCACTCTCCGAAAGATTGAATCGCTTTCGGACAGAGGTCTTGATCTCACCTAAGTGGTCATTTTATTGTTCCTCTCCTGCTGCCATGATTCGTCTTCCATTTATTCAGCGAATTCTTATGATTTTTTTAAAGAAGACTGACAATGTTATGATATTACTATAAAACGTTTTTACAATTCCAACTACGCTAATAACCCTTGTGCTATATAAATTTATTTATTTATTCGGCACAAAAAGTTATATTATAGTATACAAGTTACATTCTTAGAGTTACATATACATTATATATATATATATATATATATATATATATATATATATATATATATATATATATATATATATATATATATATATATATATATATATATATATATATATATATATATATATATATTATATATGATGATGATTAAATCCTCATTAATCATCACCAAAAAATAATTTGATGTAGAAATTATCTTTTTAACATTGTGTTCATCCTACGGTTGTCTGGAAGACATCGCTATTAGTGATAAGACTGCTATTTGTATTATGTATAAATATTACAATCCATAATTGTATAACTTTGTTTTTGGTGTATAATAAAGAATTTATCTATATATAACAAAAATGTTTTCAAAAACTTAACAAATTTTAAGAATATCATATATCTTAAATAATTCGAAGGGAAAATCGACTTTTGAGTAGTATTCTCACTATCGCGCTTCATTCAGCGAACACTGGGAGCCAAGTTTCGACTCTTTCCTCTTTCAATACTTCCCTTAGCCCTACACATTACTCACTTAATTAAGTATCAATTAAAACAGGCAGCATAGGATTCCATTACATTATAATATATTGTTAAAAGTACCATTTTAATAGTATATTACAATTTTATTTAACGTTATGTTATATTAAAAGTACCCTTAACTGGGGAGCTTTTATGAAATGAGTGATGAGTGTAGATGAAGCAAAGTAAGTGAATTAACAAACCAATATAAATCTAAAATTAAACATAACAAGTGGAACACCCATCAGGTATTGTTCCATGATTGTATCTTAGTTAATAACAATGTCACTCGTGTCAAATAAAGGCTGGCACCTCTCCATCTGGCGCCAAGAGCAATTTTGGTGATTTTCCGCTTTCCTACATCAACTACCCTGTTAATAAGGTAACAAACGGGCCACGTAATGCAATTTCTTGGCTATTGATCAAACCATTAATGTGGCAATCAATAAAGACGCAGAAAAACACGGGAAAGTGTAACGAATTGTGTAAAAATTATACATGAAAACAGCATAATAGAATTCAAATTATTGCCAACAGCGATAAATTACAATAAGTAGCTCTATAAAAAAGTAAAGATTATTGGACCAGATGACAGCTAAAAAACCTTGAAGAATTCTGAAATGCCAACATGATCGAAGAGTCAGATGTCATATAGATACCGCTGACTCGGGTCTAGAAAGGATTAGATCGCTCTATCAAGGATATATTAGACTAACGTCCGGTCAATCGCTCGAGATATTATCATTCGATCGTAACGAGCTTCTAGCTAGCAATTGGCGAAAAACCGCGCAGTGGCGTTTTCTCCTAATGGAGATCAAGACACACTAGTTCATAGAACTAGAGAAGTAAGCAGTAAGTAAAAATTTTGAGCAGCTTTACGTTAGACGGTTTATGCCCTAAAGTCATTAAAAAAACGAACACGGAGAATAAAAAAATTATACACGAACATTAAAAAAATAATTACCGTTAGCTTTATCAGTGGAAAGCTTAAAATCAATATAAAGAAAATCAGTTTGTTCAGTGTTAGTTTACATGCAAGCTTAGCATCACAAAGTTTGCTATGAACATGATGTCTCGCATTTCAAACTGCAAACTGCATTGTGTGAACACGTTGGGTCAACACAGGATAAAGTCTTTTTGAATTTCAGCCAAAAAATCGCTAAATGAAGCAGCCATTCGTGTGTTTTAAATCAATTAATCGAGGACATTTATATACACTTTTACGTGGTTAAAATATCACGGAGAATATTTATTGAAATAAACAGTGGACAATTTCTGTAAACAAATCTTGTGTTTCTTGAATCATTGAGTTAGGTCAACAATTCCAAAACAAGATTATCATATAATATATTTCAATGGTAAAGGTAAACAAACAATCAAACGTGTCATCTGGCGGTAAGTGATGACCATCACCCATTGATATCTATAACACCAAGGACATTGCGGATACCTTTTTATAGTGGTAGAGCCACGCTGCAGACGAATACTTTGTCTGGCATGAATGGACCGGCTTGCCCGGGGAAGTACCACACTTCCGCAGAAAACTGGCGTCTGAGTGGTAGCTTAGCTACCGCGCTTCGTACAGTGAGCGGCGGAGTTCCCTCCTCCCCACCCACTCCCATAATGACTGACTTTCCTTAAAGGTTGGCATCACTTCCGCACTGCCTAGGGCGCTGCGGATAAAATAAACGCAACAAACAATGATATTTCTTCCCATTCGTAAGTAAGTAAGAAGCGGCTATGAGAACAAATACCAGTAAATAGACAGTAGCGTATACCTGAACATAAAAACTAATCTGCCATCCTCAATCCGCCTGCCAATTGTGGCTATTGCAGCAACATATAGAGGGACTATTTTGACAGAAGCTGTCTTAATTATCCAGCAGTTATAATACTTACAGCATAAGCTGTATCGATAAGGATGATACCGATTGATCGCTCAATCGAGATAATTGAATTCTAAATGACTTAAGTACATTACTTCAATTGATCTAAATATAAATATAATTCATAAATATAGTAGTTTAACATAAGTATGACTTCATTGACATTATCCTTCTGGAATGTAATTAAATTTATAAACTATTAAAAAGCTTCCAATGCGCAAAATATAATATTATGTAAAAACAACACACAATAACACGCGATTCTTAACGAAATACTAGGAAATATACTTGCGAAAACAACACCTAGTCTGTATCAGCATAGTCATAATTCGCCGCTCTAACAACCGTGTCCGAAGCTAGTTAGTCGTCTATAAACAACAACCTCGAATTTCACGCATTTTTGCCTCGTGCATTCCACTGGCTAATTGCGCGTTTGAACCAAAGGTGTCACGTATCTATCGTAGATGGGAAATAATACGGGTCCCAAGCCGAATACCTTACGTTACGTCCGAGAATGATAGAGTTGCATTATGTAACATATTAAAGAGTATCATTTTCAATAATATATATATATATATATATATATATATATATATATATATATATATATATATATATATATATATATATATATATATATATATATATTTTAATACTTTATTGTATGTGGACAGTCAAAAGTTTTACTTAGCTAAGATCCGCGACAAGCAAAACAATAACAGAAAATTAATAATGTGTGTTTTTCCGTTGGGTTAAGTGGATTTATTTGGAACTTAAACCAAAAACTTACCGAAAATCGGCCATCAATTCTCCACCCACCAACCACTATACACAACACCAAACACACATTATCACTTTTCCATCTTGTAAACGACACGTGTTTCGCCCCAACACGAGGCATCTTCAGGTATAGTAGACTCTACGGAAGACAACCGAAAAGTCAGTCTTCTGTAGAGTCTACTATACCTGAAGATGCCTCGATGCATAGTAGAGACCAAAATAAATACTATGTCAGCATTGTATGCTCGAGTGATAAAAATCAAACTGCGATCCCCAACCCACCCGTCATTAAGGAAACCCCCTCTCTATTTTAAAGGAGGCCAATTTCCATGAGAAGCCTATTATTACAACTATAATTGATAGAAATTGAAATCTTTAGTGGTATAGCCATGCTGCAGACGAATACTTTCTCAAGAATGGCATATTATTTGTCTGTAGCATTAATGGGCCGGCTCGCCCGGGGAAGTACCACACTCCCGCAGAAAACCGGCGTCTGAGTGGTAGCTTAGCTACCGCACTTCGTACGGTGAGCAGCTGAGTTCCGGAGGCCCAACACCCTCCCCCTCCCTCTACCCCTATCCCTCCCATTCCCACTCCCATAATGTAAGTGACATTCTTAAAGGTCGGCAACGCTTCCGCACTACCTATGGCGCTACGGATGTCTATGGGTGGCGTTGATTGCTTTCCATCAGGTAACACGCCTGCTCGTTTACCTTCCTATCCCATAAAAAAATATACTTAATTGGCGGGTTTTTGGTTACAAAAAAAAGTGAAATGAAAATTACCGATGTAATGTGGCAATTTACATAAAGAAAAATATAAATATTAATATAATACAAAATATTAATTCTTATACGTACATATACATATACAGTATAATATAATACCTATTCACATTGAACACGCTGAACTCGATATTATGACAATAATGCAAATGAATCAGAGTAAAAAACAAAGCTGTCGTGTGATTTTACAAAACTAGGTCACACACAGCACAGGGATATTATTGAAACAAAGCAATTTGCGTGAGGAGAATTTGTGCAATTGTGATGCTCACATATTTAAGAGACAGCATCATAGAAGACATTTTCCAGTAAACGGCTGGTATATATATTCTGTTTTTGAATGTTCAAACTACGATACAATTTAGTATTATTTTTTTATGGAAGAAACCAAGTCAAATGAGGCAACCACAGCAAACATCTGCAAAGTCAAATAATATATATATATATATATATATATATATATATATATATATATATATATATATATATATATATTGTTCATTGATAAGTTTACAATTTTGTTTCACTGCCTGCCGAACTAGGGCGAAACCTGTACTACGGCAGACAGTACTGTAACATATTTATGATTTACATATATTATTTACTTGCTATACTTAATATAACTATACAAATTTAAAATTTAAAAAACTTCATTAAGTTATACAAACCAAAAAGATTTTTTTTGTACATGTGTCTGTGTCTGAATATATATTTCATTTATTTTATTTTATGCTATTAAGCTAATGTTTATTTAATATTAATTCTGTACAATTATATGCCAGGTTGGATAGCCATTTCTTTATGAGTTTTTTTATTGAATTGATATTTAGATTATTACACTTCTCTATCCGATTTAATTTAGTACATATAAAATAAGTAATTAATAAAATTAATTATTTATTTAATACATGATTTGATTATTTTATGTTCATATATGGATCCTATTGACTCCATGTTTGTTATATTATTTGTTTTGAACGAAAATTTATTTCTTTTTGTGTTTTAAATAAATAGTGACGATCACTCGGTCGGGTCGTCACTATATCATGTGCAAAAAAAATTATCTACGCGGTAGGAAGCACGTTATCTCAATACACGTGGAGGGATTCCGTTTCAATGCCGTACATGGCATCAACAACATTCTGATAACTAAGCGCCTTCATAAGTTTTTAAATACTATCGCGCTAAGGGGTAAACAAAATCGTAAAATATCGATAAATTACTACTAATACACATCAAAATGATGGAAGGATAATGTAAAATGTATGTATTTTCCGTGATTTATCTGCTGATGATTAATATCATCATACCACTTCTTATTTATTCAATAACAACTTTCATGTTATTGATGAGCTGGTCTTACTTTAGGAATGTAAACATAAACATACAGAAGAGATGAGTTAAACAGATAGATATTTATTTTTGTATGTATGACCAAATAAGTCTTAATGGGGGAGGCCTATGTCCAGCAGTAGACTGCCGCAGGCTGTTGATTGATTGATTGTATGATGAAACAAACAAAGCCTCCGTCGCACTATATGCATATAAGTTCGTTAAAATCAGCAAAGTAATTTTTCAGTGTAGGTTTTATTCTTAAGAATTGAGCTTACGATGTAAGACCTATTCTCGATTCTACTATTGGACTATTGGCATGATACATATTTTCCTAGCTTAAGCCTTGTTACCTTGGTTTGAAATGTTTAACAAAAACTCTAGCAATATTAAAAGCCAGACTTCTTTTTTAAAAAGATGATTGTTGAAAACATTTCCGTTCCTGCCGTTTCGTTTCTTCTCTATCCTTTCCCTTCCCCTCCGCTAATCCACGGTCTGCCGTGCCAAAGGCATGGCTAAGGGCGAGCTTAGTTGCAAGCGTGCCGAACATCCCAGGATCAGGCTCCCCCGGGTACTATGGTGCCTTACCTCAGTATGCAGGGCTCTGCTGGTTCTGACCTCCATCCTCCCTTGCGGCTCGTGGGATTCACTAACACGAATTAATATACCTAATTTGTTGAAAAGTGACGGCGACGTGGTTCGCCACCCGTCACGTCCTGATTCTCACGAGGGCGAGAAGTGACCAATGGAGAGCCGTTTCGCTGCGATGAATGGTAGCGGATGGAGCTCTGTGGTCCCTGCCAACCCCTGCGGGGGATGAGCGTGAATATTTAAAAAAAAAGATGATTGTATATAATGCATAATTTTGATTACAAATGTAATTAAAAAAAAATTAAGACCGAAACGTGAGCATGGCAGAGGTGGAATTTCACACCAACACATAGTAACTGAATAACTATTTTCCTCTTTAAGTGTGAACTAGTCCAAAATTAGCAAGACGAGACGTCACAACTCGACAAACATACCTCGATAACTATGTTAATCGATGACATATTCACTGATGAACAGATAAGAGATTTTTTTGTAAAAAAAAACTGTAGTGTTTTGCATATACTGACTAATGCTTTAATCAAGCATGAGTCTCAGTAAAAATTATCTCATAGATGTCTTAATCATACTATCAAATTATTTTGTGAGGAATAAAATTATAAAACATGTTTCATGACATGTTTTCGTAGAAGTTACTCATGTTTTCATATATTACTAAAAAAAATTTTTTTATGGACGGTTGCTGAAATTAGAATTTATATGATGATATTAATTACATAACTTATCGCAAATACATACAGAGACTAAGTTTCTTCCAATATAAATTTTACATTAGATCGGAAATGATAAAACCGATACAACGTCTATTTCAAATACACGAATGGACCGGTTCAACCAGGGAATTAAGTACCACACCTCCTCGCAGACCATTGGCATTAAGCGGTAGTTATCCTGTTACCGCGTTTCGTATCAGTATATAGTAAGTTCAAGAATTTGGAGGCTCAGCTCTTTTCACCATCTCTTACTTCGCTTTTCTCTCCAATTTTTTGCCTCCCATTATTCACGTCGTATAAGTATGCAATTCAATGCATTTGCAGCTCCTTTGATACTGCAAATGTTCATAGGCGGCAGTGATTACTTCATCATCATCATCAACAGCCTGCGGCAGTTCACTGCTGTTCATAGGCCTCCCCCATGAAGCGCCACCTAGCCCCATCTTCCGCCACACGCATCCAATTTCTGCCAGTTGCCCTACGCAGATCTTCGCACCATACTGATTACCTACCATCAAGAAATTCCTTTTTTCTTCTTCTTTTCTATTACTATTTATATTTTTATGGGAAGCCATAGTTGTATATTTCAGAATTTACAATGAACAAATGATCTGCTCAGATTTTATTAAGAAATAAACTGAATTCTTTAAAGATTATTGTTGTTTTAAACATATACTCAATTAAAGAAAATTTGCAACTGCAACTGGCAGGAGGCAAAGGCACGGTAGCGTAAGATCTGTTCAGAGGCCAAGATCCACTTTGGGTCGCTGCGCCAATAAAGTTAGTTAGTTAGTTGGCTTTTTAAAACTTATAATTAGAATTAGAATATTTACTACGAAATAGATACATGTATGAATACCATGAAATTTCATTTTAACACTTAATTTTTTATTTTACTAAAGGTCAGCAACAGTACATGCGTATTTTCTAGTTACCTCTTCTTACCATGACATCTATCTACTAAAGTTATTTCAGTGACCTCACTAGAATGATCTTGATCTATTGACGCACGGTCAGTTTACCGTACACCGTTTCAAGACACGCCGCGATTCTATTCACCTCAGCATCCCTATTCATCGTTGCGAGTACCGTTTCCATTGTTACCCGTGTTCCGATACGCTGATAATAAAATTTCCTGTACCGTTCTGAACGTTTTATTTTATAGGTATCTAAATGAAAAACAAGTTGGAAGACTGACTGAGTTTTCGGTTAAATTGACAACATTGTCATCATTCATAAGCGGATGTTACCAACCAGATATACATTTAATAGGCCGGCAACGCTTCCGTGATTCCTGCTGTGTCGCGGTTGTCTATGGGCGGCGTTTATTGCTTTCTATCAGGCGGCACACTTGCTCGTTTGCCCTCCTATTCCAAAAAAAAATTTTTTTTCGGTTTCATAGAAGACTAACAATATTTTGATATTACTAGAATTTTGTTAATTGTTCCAACTAAGCTTCTGTGTAAGGAAATATATGGATAAGTCGCTCGACCGAAGGTAGGTAGAATGGATACCACAACATTAGATAATAAGCGATAATTTGAAAACATATTGACCTATGTATGAACATTCAATTTATTTACAGCCCATATACGTCCCACTACTGAGCACGGGCTCCCAAATTTTGGACAAAAAGAGATTAACTCACAACCCACTACGGTTGTCAAAAGCAGATCGGCACGATATCCGGATTTGCCGATAAAACCGATATCCTTTGAATAATCTTTGATATATATTTCTACGTACTATAATTATACTTTTTCTTTAAGTTGATGCAATTGGTGCATGCAATGTCACTTCGGTGACTGAAAAAAGGGAATTAAAGTAATAACAAAGTAATAAAAAGAAAGAAAATACTTTAATTTTTAATAAATAAACAGATTTATGTTTTTTGCTAATATAAAATAAAAATTAATTGTAAAATTATACAATTGATTTTCGAAAAGTCCTGAAATATTAGTTTCTTTTGGGAATTAATTGAAATATATTTAATTGTTTAAAGAATGTAAAATTTGAAAAACCGCAGTTTGTTAAAAAAATGTTTTAATAAATTGAAAACATTAAAAGACCTTTAAATTTACATAATTTTCTTATTATATATACTTGCAATTTAAAAAGGTGAAAGAAAATTCACTGTAATATCGTGTAAAGAAAAAAGTTTTTAGTATGGATTAAAGACGGTAACATCGTTAAGCACATCTCAATGCGAACGGTTCCTGACATTTCCAAGAGGCTTTGTAAAGAACATCAGCTTGAATTCCGAGAAACGACAACGCGTTCTGAGTATATAGGCAGCTTCCATGCTCCTTTTAGCTAGAAAAGCTCAACTGACGTGGGTGAAAAAATAATAGCTATTCGCTCTGTGGAAGGATAGAATACAAACATAATGGCTTAATAGAAAACTTGGAATTTGAAATAAACATAGATTTAATCTCAAAATAGGCATTATTACAGTGAAGATATAGATGTTTATAAGAGTAGTTTCGGAGCAATATTGATCTTAAAGCATTTTTACTAAATAAACGTTCGAAAAGAATTTAAAAAATTATACATACATACATACATATTGTAGGGGTAGGCAGAGACCACAGTTCTCCATCTGCTACGATCTCGGCATACTTCTCTTGCTTCCTCCACACTCATTATTCTCCTCATGCAAGCCCACCTTCAGCAATTTGGTCAAGGTATGTTTTCCGTGGTCTTCCCCTATCGACCTTTCCATCCACACTCGCAACGTTATTTTCTTTTGCCAGTCGTCTTTCATCCATCCTCTCTACAAGTCCAAACCATCTAAGCATCCCTTTCTCAACTTTTGTCAGAACACCTTCTTTTACTCCACATCGCTCTCTTATATCTTCACTTCTTATTCTATCATTCAAAGTTACACCACACATACTTCTTATACTCTCATTTCCAACAAAGTATAGTAGTGTTAAAAGAGTATAGTAGCATAATTGGAGAGATAAAATAGGAAGCAGCTATGTTGTAATCAAAGAACGATTTGATCACAACATAGCTGCAAATAATGCATAAAAGCAAAGATGTTTAGATTATGCTAGTAATAATAATAAGCCATCAGCTTGTGTATCAGATCCGTAATTTACGAGTTTCCTCTAGTTGTAAGCGACACTTCTGACACGCAGAAGTTAGACCCTTACTGATAGTAAATATTTAAACGTTCATGACGATGAAAGTTCTAAAGTTCTCCACGAGTCTCAAAATCAATCATTTATCTTAAATCATTTATTAGAAGCAACAATTCATTAATGTAATTCTTGTATCATTACTGCGTGCAGAGATTATTGCAATTTCCGCGAGCCACAAGAAACTGACCACAATTATTTCTACTCAAGTATAATAATTACAAAGCAATTATATAGCAATCACAGTCAGTGCTTAAGTCATAAAACAGTAGCATATACAGCGTTGCCATGGTGTTATTTATTGTAATTCTGCTAAACCTTATTATTATAACGGTTTGATTTGAACATTTATGGACATTTATAACATTTACGGTCTTTCTTCTTGAAGTATATCGTAAAAGTCAACTGTGGAAGCAAATACTAGTGGATGGGCAGAAGCGTCAACTTGTGTAATAAAAACATTGATTGGTGAGATAAGAAAGACAAATAATTGAATACTTTTATTTAAAAGTAGTAGTAACGCATTTAAATATATATCCTGCGCAATTGAAGTTTCTGAAACTGGTCGGAAAGGCCGCCAGAGCCGAATCAGCTAGGACACCAACATAAAAAACAGATAAATAAAATATAGTACCATTACTAAACAATTTTTTTTGACTCGAGACTCATAGTTTTTTTTCAAAACGATGGTTAAAAACAAAATGATTCATAGACACAAACATCTATTACAATGATCTTTTCATATAACTCCTTGATAAAACTCGGCGGGTAAACACTCAGATCATTACAATATACTCCTTATTTGTATCCTCTCGTATGTAGGTCGTCTCGTGTTATTGGAGAGTATTCACCCATTTTGTGACAATCATCTTATTATTAAGTGATGTTTATTCAATTATTATATTATAAACAATGAAACCGCTGTATCTTTCTACGCACAATCACTGTGAAAACACCTACCTTCAGCAGTAATTCCGAACCGATATGACATTAAAACTTTCAAAAAACTACTACCCTACATATTTCTCAAAGGCCGGAAACGCTAGAGTGTTTTTGGTGTTCTAGATGTCTATTGGTGGCATCGCGACGGCATCAGGCGACACGCTTGTTCGTTTACATTCCCATGAGGGATTGCGATCCCGCAAAACAGGATCACGCATTCCCGCGGGATCCCGCTGCTTTTATTAATCTGCTGGATTCCGCACCTTCAAAGCGCGGATCCGCGGATCCCGCAAATTAAAAATTTGGCGCTAAAACTTTCGCGCAAATCGCATGTAGCACTATCTAGGAGAAAGTTGTGATTTAATTACTAGTTTTTATATGAATAAGAAACGTTATATATGAATATAAAACTTAATTAAAAATATAAAACTGTTGTTAGGACTAAGGATAAAATTAAACAAAACTATTAAACTATGGCAAACATTTAAAGATGAATCTAGGAAAACACAATACTAATTACTAATACTTAATTAATAGAAAAGAAATAATTTATGTTGCGTAATATTTCTTACACTGTTATTTACATTGTTTCTTACATGTTTAATAAAATGTGACTTTTACACAAAAACCTGTAGTTTAAATTTGATTTTATAACATAATTTGAAAGATGCAGGATCCTGCGTGGGATTAAGTAATCCAGCATATCAATCCCGTGGGATTGAATGAGCTGCAGGATTGAAATCCCTAATTCCCATTGCATAAAAACATATTATTTACACATCTATCTAAATATGGAATAGGAAAATATAAGGTGACGTCACTTTTAACTTAATAAAAGTAGATAAACGTAAAAAAGCTCAATCTGGCCGTAATACCCTTGTCTTTCATTTTATTCTTTTATGGGCGGATTTATTTCCTTTGATTAAAATTCAACAGTAGTTGACATGAAATTAAAAAAAATTATTTCTAAGTTCTCATCCGATATTAACTTAATGAATGTCTTCTTTGTTCATTCCATACAATATGAATATAAATATCAATTCCCATCAACAGCCTGCGGCAGTCCACTAGTGGACATAGGGCTCCTCGAAGATTTGTCACTGAGCCCAATCTTCGGCTTAAATAATCAGTTATTTTATCAAAAATATTAAATAACCTGCCGCAGTCCACTAGTGGACATAGGGCTCCTCCAAGATTTGTCATTGAGCCCAATCTTCGGCTAAAATAATCAGTTACTTTTATCAAAAATATTAAATAACCTGCGGCAGTTCACTAGTGGACATAGGGCTCCTCCAAGATTTGTCATTGAGCCCAATCTTCGGCTAAAATAATCAGTTATTTTATCAAAAATATTAAATAACCTGCGGCAGTTCACTAGTGGACATAGAGCTCTTCCAAGATTTGTCACTTAGCCCAATCTTCGGCTTTAATAATCAGTTATTTTATCAAAAGTATTAAATAACCTGCGGCAGTCCACTAGTGGACATAGGGCTCCTCCAAGATTTGTCACTGAGCCCAATCTTCGGCTTATATAATCAGTTATTTCATCATATTAAATAATATATTAGAATTACAGTCATTACTATCTCCAATATGTTCGTATCATTATAAACAACACATAATAGAATGTGAATTCCACAATCTATTTGTAGGGAGGGAGCTTTCGTGATGAGGCAAGTATATTTCAAAACTAACATGAAGATTACTGCCGAATGATTACATAATCGCATTGCCAATTTTATCTGAACTTAAGATTAAGATATCCCATCTGCGCAATAAATTACTCTCTTAATCTGCAAACAATAGGATATATAATAGTATTATATGTTGTAACATTATATTTGCTACAAATGAACGCAATATGCGCGCAAATGTCTGTATATATATATATATATATATATATATATATATATATATATATATATATATATATATATATATATATATATATATATATATATATATATATATATATATATATATATATATATATATATATATATATATATATATATATATAATGGGATAGGAAGGCAAACAAGCAGGCGTGTACCTGACGGAAGGCAATCAACGCCGCCCATAGACATCCGCAGCGTCATAAACAGTGCTCAAGCACTGCCGCCCTTTAAGGACAGTGTCATTATGGGAATAGGAGTGGGAGGGAGGAGAAAGAGTGTTGGGCCTCCGGAACTCAGCCGCTCACAGTACGAAGCGCGGTAGCTAATCTACCACTCAGACGCCGGTTTTCTGCGGGAGTGTGGTACTTCCCCGGGCGAGCCGGCCCGTTCATGCTACAGACAAATATTATGCCATTCTTGACAAAGTATTCGTCTGCAGCCTGGCTCTACCACTATCAATATATCTACACATAGTTATATGAGTACGTTAAGAAAAATGTTTGTTCCCCTATGGCATACATATTTAACGATAAAACAATCGAAAATTGACAAGTTAATGAACTACAATTTGTCGAATTTCGACCACTGAACGGCCATTAATTAAAATTATTCCACAGTTAGAATATCTTCAACTGTCCCATATACCTAATAATTCCAAGAAAAGAGTTTTTCATTTAAATCCCATTCAAATTAATACTTATTTCATCATCATTAATACCGTAATAGTCCACTACTGAAAATTGATCTTACTCAAAAGTGAAGTGAAGGATAGTGAAGGCAAGGATCAGGGTAGATCATGCACACTGTAGGATGTATGTGAAAATAGGCTAACTTTTTTTATTAACAACAATTTTTTTATAAACATTTAAATTAATAAAAAATTTTTTATTAAATTTGTATTAACAACGGTTATATTTTGGAGATAATAAGTTACATAATACTAAAAATCGGCCTCAAATTAAGCAACTTCATTCCTTATTTGTCAAATCGAGGGTCATGACACGTACCATGACGTGCTTGTTACTTATTTCACTATCGATCCTAAATTTCACTGTTAAGTGCTAGATAAATGAAACCCTGGAAAGGGCTTGGCGTTGTATTTGGAAATTGTATACATACATACGAGTATATGTACATCAAAAAATACAAATAATTTTATTTCGAATTTTCTTCTTTTTTAAATTTTAATATTTTAAACATATTTTTGAAGGAAAAATTTATTGGGACACTACCAATACAGGATTTAGATGCAGAGTAAATGGGCGAAATCGACAGAAATTAAACGCTGCTTTGACTTCGCAAAGCTTAGCAGCAGATGCAGACAGAAGTAGTCACTGTTTGTAATCGCTTTGTTGGTATAACGATTTAAATAATAAAAAGCAATATTTTAAATAATTTTCAAATATAATTTAATATGTGATAAATTTCTATGAGAGAAGAATGTGTTATGTAACTTTGAATGATAGAATAAGAAATGAAGATATAAGAGAGCGATGTGGAGTAAAAGGTGTAATGACAAAAATTGAGAAAGGGATGCTTAGATGGTTTGGGCATATAGAAAGGATAGATGAAAGACGACTGGCAAAAGAAATATACGTTGCGAATGTGGATGAAAGGGTCGGTAGGGGAAAACCACGGAAAACATACATTGACCAAATTGCTGAAGTTTTTATGAAAGGTCAGGTCAAGAGTACCCTTAACCGGCGGGCTTGCATGAGAAGTTTTGAGAGTTTGGAGATTGAGGAGGAGTAATGATTATGGAGGAAGCGAGGAAAGTATGCCGAGATCGTAGCAGATGGAGATCTGTGGTCTCTGCCTACACCTACGGGAAACAGGCGTGACGATATGTATGTATGCATGTATGTTCTATTACTATTATATTATGGCTGTTTTATTTGCATATAACTTCTAATATGTTTATAACTTCTAATATGTGGTCAGAACATACACATACAGCCAGGAAGTAAAAAGAATACTAAACACATCCATCATATTTGATGATGATTGATACTGCGATTCTTTTATTATTACGAATGTGCATCATGCATTCACCGCCTTATACTAATAAAAGTAATTAAAATAAAACAGTTAATTACGATTGATCATGTTTGGAGTTCAAGCTAAATTCTTCGAATGAGAAGCGACAAAAAATAGCGTAGTATAAAAACGTGTCCCCATTAATAATATTTGGCGGGTTGAACAAACTGCAGGCGTCACACAGTCTGTCCGATGGATATTCGTCAGCACTATTAATAAAGTGTTCACTTTTTTTGCCAACGAACAAAAAGTAAGCGTAATTATACCTCGACATGAGTTGTCTATGCTCAAAGGTTGACGAACTGTAACCCTACACAACGCTAGAGACGTACGTACTATCAAGTACATTTAATTCAAACCAATTGCCTGTTTATTGTCGTTTACGAATATCCTGTCCATGATATTGGTATGACGATCAGATCAACGTGTTTCCAGACGAACACAAGATTCAAACATCTTTAAAAGCTTAATAATATACAAATTTTATGTTGTGAATATGATAATGATGTTGATATTGTAATGACCTAATTAGCTCAGTGGCGAAACTTTCGTTTGTCAATGATCATAGGTTCGATTCCCATATCGGGGTATATAAGAGTATATGTATACCGCCAATACGCCTTGTGCAAACGTAATGGGCAATGTCAGTTCCTCCAGAAATAGAGAGACTCTAAGCCCGACGGTAGGATTATATATGGGCTGTAAATTAAATATAGATCAGATCAGCGTATTTGCTGATAACATATCAAACAATATTCAAACCGCTGTAAAAACTTAACAATATACAAATTTAAGGTTATAAATAATATTATATTAGAGACAACAATATGAAGTTTGGAATGCCCCACAGGTGGATGGGGCAACGATCTATGCAAGCATAGGTCGAGACTATTAAAAAAACAATTTAAAAAAATGCTTGTAATACATTTTATTCTTAAAAAAAGGTTTCCTTCGTTACCTTTCTACATTTATTTATTGATTTTTTATTTTTTTATTGTGTGTCTTACCTACTCGAAACGTGAATCCTGACAGACCGTCTGCTCTCTTTATTAATTCTTCTTATTTAGATTTCATGTATTCGTAACTAAGTAGTTGTCATAGAAATATGCTGTATAAATATTTTTCCTGACGCGGAAATCGAAACCGCGACCATTAGCTCGGAAAGCTAACCTGCACGACGATGAAGCAAAAGTCAAGCAGAGAAAAACTCAATACATGAAATTTAAGTTTTTACAACTATTGAAATTTGTATATAAAACTATTTACTTGTCTAAACATCGATAGCAATAAAGCATAAAAAATACAAATTAACTAATTAATAAAGATTTCAACATTCCTTCATTATCAAGAAAAAATACATATAAATTTCTCTGCTTAAAACAAGCAATGGATCATGTTCTCAAAAAGACTACACAAACACGATTTCTATAAGTTGTTATATGGGTAATAATTAAAAGTTTGGAGTCACAGAGTAAAAAAACATTAAGGCTGATACCAAACTAGCTATAACGTAACTTATCTACGACGGTATAATCTTACGAATATTAATAGAATATAACGTCGATGACCGATTAAAACAAGATTCATTCAAAATCAAATATGATAAGCTTCATAGACATCTAAGTGATCGTTTTTTTTAACTTTACCGTTATACGCTATTTAATGTAACAGAACTACAGTTAACAAAGAAACTGTTTTATCACAATAAATCTTTAGAAGGTTAATTGATAAAATAAATAATATATCAAGAAACAAACATGAACTGTACGTTAGCTGAAGGTCTTATTAGATTGCACTATTATAAACAATGTATGAATTACATTGAAAATGATAGTGTATTGACGGTCTCATTGGCTCAGTGGCAAAGTTACCGCTTTCGGAGTCAACTGTCGTTTCTTTTATCGTAGGTTGTATTCCCGTATCGAGTTAAATATGCAACGCCTTGGGCAAGCGTGGTGGATTAGTGACCATTCCTCTAGAAATGGGGAGACTATATGTATAGCAAAGGAACATATATGAGTTTTATAATTAAATAAATTATATAACAATGAACTACAAGCTGTTAAAATGGTTATTAGCAATTTAGCGTTGATGACGTTATAATACCTGGAAGCGTCGATGGTCATATGAACGGCATTGAACTTTTAAAAGCTAGCCTAGATAACTTCCTTGTTTCAGTACACGATTATTTCTTAGAATTGCAAGCATTTCTTTCTTTTTAATTTATTATCTCATTCCTTTATAAGGCTTTTTATTTATTTTTTTTTTTTTTATATATTCACGCCTATCCCCCGCAGGGGTTGGCAGAGACCACAGAGCTCCATCCGCTGCCATTCATCGCAGCGAAACGGCTCGTCGCTTTTCGCCCTCGTGAGAATCAGGACGTGACGGGTGGCGAACCACGTCGCCGTCATGTTTCGGCAAATTAGGTATATTAAATTCGTCTTAGTGAATCCCACGAGCCGCAAGGGAGGATGGAGGTCAGCCCCAGCAGAGCCCTGCATGCTGAGGTAAGGCACCATAGTCCCCGGGGGAGCCCGACCCCGGGACGATCGGCACGCTTGTGACTAGGCTCGCCCCTAGCCACGCATCCATTGGCACGGCAGACCGTGGATTGGCGGAGAGGAAGGGAAAGGATAGAGAAGAAAGGATGGGCAGGAATGGAAACGCGGATTGGGGGGGTTACCAGACTCAGAATAAACATTTATAAATCCATATAAATATTTATTCCGATGCGGGAATCGAACCCGCGACCATTGACTCCGCGGGCGGAGGGCCCCGCCACTGAACCAATCGGTCGTCCGTATCAGTATTTATTTTTTATTTCTTTGTTTTTATAGGTTATATAAAATCAAAGAACTTATAAAAAACTATATAGGTTTTTATAATCTATAAACTTGAAATATCTAACAGGATAAATGACATATTGCGAGCTTTCCTACCCATAGCTGTGATTCTCCTAACTGCGAGTCTTTCGACCAAATTTGTATATTTCGAAAAACGAGAGAAAATTAATAATAATAAAATATGAACTGCAGTAAATAAATTTTTCATTTACTCTTAATTTCTTTTAGTTGTTCATAGTATTTGTTCAGTTGCAGATCCAAAGAGGTACAGTTGTGCCCCCCCCCCCTCCACAACATGACTTAATTGAGCAATTTTACTCTGAAAAAACTTAACAGACACGCAGATAAACAATCTAATTTCTACTCTCTACTTTAAATACAGAAGTTGAAATGTTTATTAATATAAACAGCTTATTGGTGCGGCGGTAACAGTCCACTCCTGGACATCATGATCCCTCAAAATTGACTGATTGTCGTGTGTGTGTGGTTTGTCGTTTCGTGTGATTGTCGACTGTGAAGTGGGCTGAGCCCCACCCTTAGCAAGTGGATTAGAAATGGCAAATTTAATTTCCATTTTTCAAGTAGACGCCCGTTCAGTAGATTTGCTTCCTTAGTAACACTGTAAGACACCCGAAGAAGGAAGACATGAGATGGCCCTATTCTATAGCGGAGACAAAACAATGGAGGTTTAAAGCAAAAAAAAAAGTCTAATTGTTAACACACGCTTGGCGGGAGGATTAATAATTAAAAATTTATTTTAACTTTTCAAGTAAACCCATCCAATGGTGTTTGTGAGACACTTGTAGGACGTCCGAAGAATAAAGAAATAAGATGGCCCTGTGACGGAAACTGAGCAATAGAGGTGTTAAGCAAAAGAAAATGCCTAAATGTTAACAACACTACTACTTTTTTGGCACCCGGCACTTGGCAGCACAATGTATATTTAAACAAACCACTTTTATATGAGTCAGGCACCTTTGTCCCACTTATTAAAACACGTCAACGAGTAATTAGCCGCTTTCTTCGACCGAAAAAAAAATTAACGGTGAGATTCGTAGAAAACAAAAATATCTAGTAAAGAAAAGCGTACGAGTAGAATTTCACTAAATACACAGTATAATTTTCATATATGTTAGTAGATATTTTTGTAGTAAATATATCGTAATACAATTCTCCGTCGTTCTCAGAGTTAACAAGCTGATGTGGTATTGGACATTGTCAGCTCCGACATACGTAAATATGACTGGAGCTGATACTACTTGACAACAGCTGAAGTAGTCGAGTGCTGGAATGGAAACCGCGTTATGCTAAACATAGTTAGGACACCCAAGGATCAGATGGAGCGACGATCTGCGCAGAGCGACCGGCAGAAACTGGATGCGTGAAGCCGAAGGTAATTCGACCTTGGTGGTGCATCTTGGAGGAGATCTATGTTCAACAGAGGAGACGCGCGTGGATGATTTTACGTCCTTTAACGTTTGTGTTCTAGCTTCCCTATAACAATGTTACTTAAATACATAACATTGTGGTGGGGAAGCTAAATCACTAACATATTTCCGGCTATTAACAAGAACTCTCTTAAGTTATGATGATTAGCTGAATTCCATTTTTTGTTGGCGCGGAAGTTGAAGGATGCAAAATCAGATATTTAGTATAGCCAATATTGTTACCTCGCTTTCTGTAACTATACGTATTATATTTTATATTGTAATACATTCATAATCATATTACTCTTCAGGGTATATTTATCATAGTAAAATGTTGTTGGTACATACAATAAAGATAAACTCCACGTTGTTAGCTCATGTACGCCAATTGTAGTGTGTTTCTATGAGTAATTTATGAAATAAATTAGAATTAGTAATGTCCTTTGTCTAATAAAGCGGAAACGTTCTCCTGCGCATTGATGCAAGGTTGTTGCTCATTTTCCTGATCGTGGTATCCAGAAGCTTTTTAGTGTGACCACTAGTCCTATTTATTTATAAAAAAAACATAATATGTAATTACATTTAAAGCTGCAAAGATTCATATAAATTGAGTTAATTTAACAAAAATCTTTTTAGCGATGAAATGAAGAGGGCCACATGTAATGTTGAAGAAAATGCAAGCCACTCTGTAGCAAAATTCTAGCAGTTAACACAGTAAGAAAAAATGAACTTCTTGATGAATAAAATAATCTACACTGAGCTAGAGCATTGAAAAAAGCATATAAATAGCAATATACGTATAACTTCATTTTGAATTGAAAACTTTAGTATCGTTGTAATTTGAAACTCGATGAAAAAGTGAATTAAGAAAAGAGACAAACATACATTGCCGGCCATTTTTCATTCAGTTATTATTATTTTTTCGCTGTCGATGACATTAATAATAGCTTTTTAAAGTTCATTAATACAGCCGTAATAATTTATTGCTGGTCATTGAACTTTCCGTCGTCATTCGAGGTTTGCTGCCAGTGGATGGGTAGGAACATCTACCTGAGGAATAAAAATCTATTTTCGAAACCTAGTCCACCTGTCAAGCGTGGAGATAACAATAAAAACCATCAACTCATATTGCTGAAGGAGACAGCTCTATTGATGATGATTGATGACCAAGTTAAATTAATCATTCCATCAATACTGATGTTAGTATGTAATTAACAAATGACTTTTGTCCGAACTGGCAGACATCTGCGGTAGTTGACAACGCACGTCAAGCGATATAATCTATCTCTTCGCTGACATTGGACACTCAATCAGTAAACGACGGAAGAGAATAAGACAATATCAGTTGATTTCAATTTCCTAATTTTTTGCATATCTATTCGTACTTAATAAAATTCTCATTACTGACTGGCAGATAAGACATACCACCAACCCACAGATGTAGACGCATAAAATTTTGCAAAGGAGTTTCCCAAAATGTCGACAAATTTGGTATGAAAGTTTGTATGGAATTTTGGCATTTAGATGTGATTCCAATCGTATTTCCCATTGGATATATGGCTAGTATAAAAGGGTATGATATACTGATTTGGTTTCATAGTTGAAGATTAGAATTTCGCACTTATTTATAAATAAAAAAAAATAATTTCTCTAAATTCTCATAAGAAAAAATCAAGTGAACATTTCGTTGTTTGTTAATTTGTGGAGAAAAATATATGAATAAATAAGTCAGTTTTCATGTCACTGTTTCATTTGAAATATTTCTTGATCAAAAGATGTTAATCTAGTTATCCTATCTCTTCGAAAACTATAGGAATCCCTTCAGTTTACCCAAAGCTTCTGGGAGAGGCCCAGATATATAATAATTTCCTTAACTACAACGTAACATACAATTTTATAAATGTAGGCAAGGCTACTTTTATTTCACATACAGCCAGTTGACACGAAATGGTTTTTGTAGACCCACAAAAACCGTTTCATTTTAACTGGCTCCGTGCAAATCTGGGTCAGTACTGCCATAGTTTCCCATAACATGATTTAGCCTCAGAAAAAAAACCTACGCTCCTACACGCAGTGACGAGCTAACGGAATTGATACAATCGTTAGTGTCGGCCTTACATGATCTACTTAAAAAAAAATTCTCGTTCCTCTCGACTACATTATTACATTTAATAAAACGTGGATATATTAACACATTGAAGACGGTATACGCTGAAAAGTGTCTAGCGTCAGTTCCCGCACATTTTTTATTATTATAACTACAACTATCATTTTTTTCATGTCTTTATGTTGTTTTTACTTGCAATTACACAATATTGCATCAGTTTCCAAAAAAACGTGAATTTCCATCATTCGTCGCCAAAGTTGAAAAATAAAAGACGGGAATTCCCGTCTCCCGTCTTCAATGTATTAAATACACAATATTATATTTAAGTAAAAAGGCAATAATAACTAGTGGTTTGTCGGAGATCCGACAATCGCTAGAGAAGACGAGTGCTGGAGTGGAGACCGCGTCTCGGTAAAAGTAGTGTGGGACGCCCCCCGCCTAGATGGTGCGACGATCTGCGCAGGGCGGCTGGCAGAAACTGGATGCGTGAAGCCGAAGATCGGCGCTTCTTGTGGGAGGCCTATATCCAGCAGTGGACTGCCTTGATTAATTGATTGAAAAAGGCAATTAATCATTGTTATTTTCAATAACTATGATACTACATTATATGGAAAGTATTTGAGAGGTAAACGTAAAATTTAAATACTGATGACCTACCTACATTATGCAATGAACGCTACGTATTATAGAACGAATTAAAATTCTTTTTTAATATTTAACGTTATAACAAACCCTTTGTCTTTGTCCTATTTTATATCATAACAAGAATGAGATGTTTAAATCCAGAACATTAATAATGATAAATGACATTAATAATAATTAATAATGATTTTACAATAACAAAGTTATAATACTATAGGAATTTTAAGAGAGAATTACAGAAATAAATAAGTATATACAGGGTAGAAAGGGGCCTAAAGTGATTTAGCTTAACTAATGTACGGTTTTGGATGGGATAAAAATCAATTTCTGCTTATCATAATTAATATTTTAAAAAAATATATTTTTATATATATAAAATAAGGATGATATTGATAATCCCAAGATATTAAAGGTTGATGATTTTGCTACTCATTTAATCATTTGATATGACGTTTTAGCATTAAATATAAACCGCCTTCAAATATTTCTTACAACTATAATGAAACCTTCAAATGTAGCACCTGTGCCCGCACGTCAACAGGTAAAATGGGTTATATCAATCATGTAAGGTCTCACATGTAGTACACTGTACAGTCGCTGTGGCCGAAATCAGCTAAGAAGAAGCAAGCAAGTATGACGTTTTAGCTAAGCCCAATATAAGTATCATCTACTTCTACTAACGGTGATATGGTGAGCTGGAGATAAAATTGTTTACCTGAAAAAAACAAAACATACATTAATATTGTAACTAATAAGTAACTTTGCCAAGGAGCCAATTAATTATATAGTCATTCAATTCTTAATCAAACTACTAAACACGCGTAGAATTTCATGTATTAGTTAAGTTTGAAATTGAATAACCCTGTAACAATATGAAGTAACCGGCAAAGCAACAAAATCGCCGAACACTTAATGAAAGCAAACCAGCACCGCGAATGAAAATATACAATACTAAAATCACGGAAAATGTATTTGCCTACTTGGAATAAGAATTAGATTAACTGAAGGTGAAAAAGGATTTTGTGGGAGGGGATGAAGGAAGTAATAGGATTTGAAGAAGAAAGTAAATGAAGGGGAATTGGGCGTCCGAACTCCACACTCATCATACGAAACGCGGCAACACAGTAAAATACTACTACTTCTTTCCACGCACCACCACTCTGTGGAACCAGCCTTCGGCAATATTTCAGTACCTGTCAGTAGGGAACCGACAATAAAAAACAATCCTTCTTATATATTAAAGGCCGGCAACCCATTTGTAATGCCTCTGGTGTTTCAGAAATCTATGGGGGAGGGGGGAGGGGAATGGGGGGGTGTTGGGCCTCCGACACTCAGCAGCTCACGAAGCTCAGCGTACTAGGTAGCTAAGTTAACACTCAGACGCCGTTTTCTGCGGCAGTGTAGTAATTCCCCTGGCGACCCGGCCCATTCATACTACAAACAAATATGCCATTCTTGACAAAGTATTCGTCTGCAGCGTGGCTCTACAATTATCATGCTACCATAATACTACCACTATTATGGATGTAAACGCCTATTTCGTAATCTTCAACTTAATTCCTAAACAAAAACATATCCACAATAATTAAATAAATTTAAGAACAAACCGTCCGTATACTTATCTCGTGTCTAATGTCATAATGTTATCGACAAACACAAAACAACGCGCGATAGTGCGGCTTTAATTGAATGGCTGCCAGTCGAAAACAAAACCGAAGGTCACCGCGCCGGTGTAAATTGCCAAACGACGCACAAATTCTCTACACAACAATAGAGTTGATATCACGGTAGAACATTTTTTTGTATACACAATTAAACTTAAACTAGCTTTTGCCCGTGCCTTCGCTCGCGTGGAATTTGATCTACCACATTAAGTTTCGTGACAGATCATTTTAAATTAATATATTTTTTTTACTTAATTTAATGTGCAAAATTTTGGTCATAGTGGCTTCCACATAAAAGGTAGAACTATTTAAGACAAACAATCCTACGGTACATCGTCTTTGTGTAACTCCAATGGTTTAGGCAGCGTACGCCAAAATAGCTCTCAGAGGCTAGATTTTTTTCGAACGAATTATAATAAACCTAATTTGTTAAAAATGACGGCGACGTGGTTCGCCACCCGTCACATCCTGAATCCCATGAGAGCGAGAAGCGACTAACGGAGAGCCGTTTCGATAAATGTGAGAGGAAGGATGGATGAAGAGATGGGTGAGTGTGGATGAAGCAAGGATGGTGTGCCAGGATCGTGGCGGATGGAGATCTGTAGTCTCTGCCTACCCCTACGGGAAACAGGCGTGTCAATATGGATGTATGTATGCAGACGGGAGTAACTTTCGAGAGCCGACAGGTTTTGTGTATAAAACAAACCGATGATCGGTACACCCTGTCGTAGGCAGACAAGAGAGTGGCACGGGGGTTTATAGCTTAGCGCTTTTTCCTTCTCTTTTGAGCCATAATCCCGAGTCAAGCTTTGTCACTAAACTTGTGTCTTCCAGCAAACGCTCACGCTAACGCATCCGCCTGTATCCAATTTTCTCCCACAGACATCCACCCTGAAGGCTGTCTTATCATACTTAGCATAGTTAAGTATGTGTTTATTGCCAAAAGTATATGAATGCTCATAATATCTATTTAAATAAAACAATTTCAATAGTGATTAATTATTGAAAAATCACTTTATTCTTATAGACCCAAAAATTCCGTGTCGTGATTACCTTTGGATTCCTATAGCCAATATCTTTCCCACAGTCGAGCACGGTCCTCCCTACTTCTGTATGAGTGGACGTTAACCCATCACGTAGGTTCAAGGTGGATTGGCGGGATACCCAAACTCGGAATAAATACAATATGCCGTACACTTACAGCGACCATAGATTCCGAGTGGCAGAGTGGCGAAGTGACAAAGAATTAACATCACCACTGGCTGTAAAAAATCTAAAGTTTACATTGGAATAAAAAAAGAAAAAATCGGGAGATCCGCCTGTTCATA
The DNA here is from genome assembly GCA_031353405.1 of Baronia brevicornis. Taxonomy (NCBI): domain Eukaryota; kingdom Metazoa; phylum Arthropoda; class Insecta; order Lepidoptera; family Papilionidae; genus Baronia; species Baronia brevicornis. The sequence continues at coordinate 187,927 of JASFAT010003578.1, read as the reverse complement.
TGCCTACTTTTCAGTACAAAGAATACTACTATATATAAAAATATTTTTTGTATTTAGAATTTAAATAGAGTCATCGCCACAATAAAACATCATTCAATTACAAATGACATTTTATTGCGCATTAGATTGTGTGAATAGTGTTTATCCAGCACAATTTGAAACTTCAAACAGAACATGCAAATCGATTAGTTGTGTTGTAAGGAAATCCTTTTGACGTATTGAAAAAAAATTAAATAGAAAACTTGTGGACAGTCAGAACATTTACTTAGCTAAGATCCGCGACAAGCATTTTTTTGCTAATCCATTGACCATCAGAAAACTTATCCATTAATATTACCACATTGAAGACAGTATATGATGAAAAACATATAGGTAACCTGAATTCCCACACGTTTGTTGAAATTATGTAACAAAAAAATTATAATAATAATTCTTCGTTGTAATGATTTATTTACTTATTATAGCTTTTTTCTTTATGCGATATTGCTTGAAATTCCAAATAATGTGAATTAACGTCACCCGTCTTCATTGTGTTAAGGTAACGCCTATATCAGACCAGATCGCGAGTATCCGTCCATTCGATATTGGCAAGACAAACATAAATCTAGTACACATTTATCTTTAGCTGTAGCGGATGGAGATGACTGTTCCCTCATCCCCCAAAGCAGGCGCCGTATGTCAGAAATCCTTGACGCTTAATATAATCTTTTTTCGCAATCGGATAAACAATGTTCAAACGCACAGGGAATGAACAATTTTGTTATATAAAAGACATAATTATGTATGTATATGTACATATATAATTATTGGGATAGATGATACGCCTTGGGGGAGAAGTATATCCAGCAATGGACTGTCGCAGGTTGTTGATGATGATAATAAATTGCTATTAATTTTAATTTCATCATAAACAGCTTACGGCAGTCCGCCCTCAGCAAAGACAGTTTCAGCTTCACGCATCCAGTGACTGCTAACTGCCGTGCGAAGATCCGGACTCCATCTAAATGAGGAACGTCCTATATTATATTTGATAAGACACAGTTTCAACGAAAACATTCGTATACTTCAACGGTGATAGTTTTCCCGACAAACGTGATCAACCCGAGCCCCTTCAGTTTGCTAACTCGGAGAGCTATGTAAGAAATCAAATATAGGACCTTATCACTTTATATATTTAAATAGACTATAAACATATTTTGTTTATGTTGTAAAGGTCGAATTAAGTCAAACTAGACAGGACTTTAGTGAACTATTTTCATTCAGTTAAAGACCCACTGCACTAAAAAATGCAAAAAAGATACACTGCACTAACAAACGTGAATATTCATAAAACACGAGTGACTTTGAAAATGTGCTCCAAATATAATGTTTATCTTTAAATTAGAATGTTTAACTTTGCAATTCATTGGGACGGAACTCCATACATTTTTAATATAAATTGAAATTTATGTTCATAAAGTACTAGTGAGAAGGAAGAGAAGAAACTTCTAGTCGCAGAATAAAAAGCCTTCCGAAAGATTCTGGGCCCAACCATAAGTGATGATGGCAGTTGGCGAAACCGAAAAAATGCCGAAATCGAGCATCTTGTGACCCAACTCAATGTAATAGGAGAGACTAAGGCTCACCGATTTCGTTGGCTGGGCCACGTTGAGAGGATGGGGGAGGATCGCGAAGAGAGCATATGTAGGTCACCCAACTGGACGACGTCCTGTGGAGCGCCCCAGGTACCGCTGGAAAGACATGGCCGAGGTTGACTTGGGTAACCTTCAAATCTGTAACTGCCGCAGGTTCTATTTGCGCACCGGAATAAATATAAATATGTGTCACCTATAAAGTTTTTGTAAGTCTGGGTGCTCCGCCAATCCGCATTGGCAGCAGCCATTGCAAGGGTTCCATTCCCCCAGAAATCGGAAGACCCCATGCCTAATAGAGAGAGAAATATGTACGGATGTACATATATGAATAAAATAATGTAAAAAATGTTTGTTAAGATAGATAACCTTAAAAATTCTTACTTAATGCATCATTTATTACATTTCAGCACACTTGTTTCGTGATTCCCTTGAAATTTGCTAGACGAGGTCTGCGTGCAGTGATACGCCGTCGTTATCTGGCTAGCAACCATTCTAAATGTGTCCGAGGTGAGGTCACTGGGACAGATTAAGGTCTAAACTGCCAGTATTATATTATATTATTTACAATATGAATTATTTATTTCATTAACTCTTAAGAACGCATTTATGTGCATTCGATGTTAAATTTATTCCTCTACAGCGAACGAAAGTTTAAATAAGCTTCCAAGGTTTCACCAACATCATCATCAATCTTCCGAAGCGCGACACATACCTCAATCTTCAGCTCCACGCAGTTTTAACGCCCTACTGAAATCATCGCTTTTTCATCATTCATCCGCCGGATTATCGGATCCGGATTGCAATCCATACCTCCAATTACTTTCAATAGATGACGTTCGTGATGGCTTTATCGTCTAACGGACGTGTTGTTATACAAAACTGTGGTTTATTTTATACGATTTTAAAAAGTATTACATATCTAAGTACTAACATACTAATAGAGAGATAAATACAGGCGAATATAAAATGTAGGTGAAAAGAAATTCACATGGCCATCTAGTGTGCTATATTTTTAAAATGCCAATTGCATCAACTGTAAGTATGTACTCAGATACAAAAGTTGCGCTCTCGTTTAAAATCAATTTGATCAAACAGATATAAATCTTCGATACGATTGAAGAAGGACAGGATAGTAGAATAGTAGATTGGATAGAAGATGCGGATGCATTATAATTATTATATTATAATTTAAATTTGAAACGAAAAGTAATGTATTCTAAGAGCGAAGCAAATGTTAAGCACCGGCGAGAACTGGGAAGGTGGTAGAAAACTACAAGAGATACATACTCCAATAAAGTTATACACAACAAAACATTTCCTTAAGTACCATGTGTAAGCCCGTAAAATTGTAAACAAAGCGATAGTGTTGCCGCGTTATTGTTTCACGAAACCGGGCGATCGCAGTTTGCATAATATAATTAATTGAACGCAGTTTTGCAACAGGATACACACTTGCCAACTCGTTATTGTTTTGTATCCAGGAAATCGAAACAATAACTTGCGGCCATTATGTTTATTACTTAAGGTATAAGGCCAAAATCACAAAGGCTATTAAGACCGTAAATGTAATTTATTTAGGTTTGTAAAGGGGGATAAAACGACATGCTGCCGCTTGAATTGTTAATCACGCAGTGTATCGTTTTAATGGATGTGGCTTTCATGGTTCTTTAATAATAAGGTAATCAAAACTTTACAAAAAACTAAGCTATTTGTCACACACAGTATTCCTACAATAAGTTATTTAAAGCCTCGACTTATTTCATAACGCTCAGTCAAGTCACAATAAAAATTCTTTTAGATAAAAATTATTATTAAATATGCACTCTTGCCTCTCCACACATGCAAACGTCACACACTGCACACATACATAAACACAGTATTATAATAATAATGAGATATAGAAAATGGTTTTCATTAGTTGTGTGTATATTTGTAATATAAGCCACTTATTACTTATTATTTTAATGTAACCAACGAATCTGTATATATATTTAATATAAGTTATTTTAATCAAAATGTAAATTCATAAATGGCTCCAGAAGTTTTCTAAATTTGTTTAAGTGTTAGCATATGATATGCTGTGGATTTTGTATTGAATAAATAAATAAAAGTATTCTTGTTATATCGTGAAGTTACTATATCTTTGACATATCACGCTAAGGGCCTTATATTTTAATAAATAATATTAAATATTATTTTTATTGAACAAATGGGCAAACGAGCAAGCGGATCCTCTGATGGTAAACAAACACCTATCTACATGAACATGTACAGCTCTAAGGGCAGTGTAAATATGTTAGTTACCCTATTAAAAAGAGATGTGAATTTGATTGAAGAAAACAAAAGAAGGGGGTAGGAATAGGGACTTCGAATCCCTGAACACATTGAATTGATGCCGATATTTTGGGTGGGTGAGGTAATTGCCCACTTGAGCTGATAAAGGTAAAGATTTGAGATTAAGACTCATTCCCTTCCATCATTCACATTTTACCCTATGTAGGTATGTAAGCAATGCATCTTGCATCGTTGGTGTCCATGGGCGATCTCTTTCTTAAAACATACTTTTTATATCGATTCTGGAAATTCTCGAGAACAGTCACATGAAATAGCTAGTTAACACTACAGTAATGTACTTGTCGTCCAATACATTAAATAACGTTGCGAGTCATTTTCTTCCATTATTCACACTTAACCCTAAAGTAAGTAATGCATCTGCAGTGTCCTTGATGTTACTAGGTGTGTCTATGGGCGATCCATTAGTGATCTCTTTCGTAAAAATTTCTTAGCGTATTTTTCATCTGGATACTGGAAATTCGAGATAGAGAGAAAGGGAGAGCGAGAGAGAGAGGGAGAGAGAGATACAGTTACATGAAATAGCTAGTTAAGACTACAGTAGTGTATTTGACATCCAATTCATTAACAATATTGCGACTCATATCCTGCCATTATTCACGCTTTACTTAAAAGTAAAAAATGCATCTGCATGCTGTCCTTGGTGTTACAGACATCCATAGGCGATCCATGAGTGATCTCTTTTGTAAAAAATGCTTAGCGTATTTTTCATCTGCATACTGCAAAATCACTTAGTCATGAAACAGCTAGTATAGTAGTGTACTTATCGTCCAATATATTAACAGTTATATTGCGACAGCAAGTAAGAAGCTGTGAATACGTTAGAGCCGATTGAATTTCAAATTAGCGTCTCTCAATGTCGCCGAGGCTAACACGTTTTTAACCACGCTTATTTGATTGTTTCATATAGAAATAAACAACGAAAGATCTCAGAGTCATGAGCCTTAATATGTATAGGGTATCCAGCAGCAGAATTATTATTATTATTAAGTTATAGGTCAAGTGATCACTAGAGGCATGCTCACTGATTCTTTTCTGTCTATATTAAGAGAACGAAATGACGACTCGCCTCACAGTGCCGGGGAGAAAATAAAGTTTCTTCCCCTAATAAATTAATACGCCGTTTCAGCGATAACTTCCGGCCACCTAGGTCGCCGAGTCATATTCCTATGGACTTTTTTCTGCGGTGGTACCTCAAAATTAAAGTATATGAAACAAATATATATATATATATATATATATATATATATATATATATATATATATATATATATATATATATATATATATATATATATATATATATATATACACATATATATATATATATATATATATATATATATATATATATATTCTTCCACCGAGCACCGAGCAGGGTGATATAGCCCTGGCGAGCCGTTTGGCTCAGTGCCAAATGTAGTTCGACCATTTGGCCAGAGTTCTCGCCGTATATTCGGTATTCTTTTTATGGAAGAGTTGAACAAACGGAAAATTGGGTCACCGAATAGTAAACAGTCGGCGCCACCCATGGACAAATGCAACACCTAGGGCATTGCAGATGCATCGCCTAAGGTTCACCGTCCTTCAGGTAGAGGATAAATGGAGGGTAAGAAGATAATAAAGGAAGGGGAAATGAGTTTAGCCTACCTATATTAGATCCCTACACTAACCGTAGCAAAGGTAACATTGAAAAATCCTATCACTTAATATTGACATTCTGTGAGTGTGTGGTACTTCCCCGAGTAAGCCAGTAAATGCACGCATGGCTCTACTATATTCCTTTACCCTTTCTTAATCTCCTTTTTCCTCACTAATATTGACATCCTTACCCTAAAGTAGGCAACGAGTGTGTGTGCCCTTAGTGTTATAAATGTTATGTGGACAGTCAGAATTTTTACTTAGCTAAGATCCGCGACAAGCAAAGGCAGCCGTTAAGTTTTCCGTAGAGTCTACTATACCTTATGATGCCTCGGGTTGAGGCGAAACACGTGTCGTGTACATTGTGGAAGAGTGGTGGTGTGCGTTTAGTGGTTGGGAAGGGGAGAGTTGCTGACAGCCGTTTTTCTGTAAGATTTAGTTTAAGTTTCTCGTAAAACCACTTCTTCCAGTAAAGAAACACACATTATTATTTTTCTATTTTTGTTTGCTTATCCCGGATCTTAGCCAAGTAAAAATTTTGACTGTCCACATAGTAATGGATTGAACAAAGTAACGCCTGACTCCATTAATAACCGTTACAAATGTTTATAAATATGACGTTGGTTAGTTACTATCAGGGAACCCGATTGCTCGTTTGTCAATGTATTCATAAAAAAAAATTTAATCACCACGTTGACACTGGCTCAAAAATACAACGGTTAATTGGTCTTTATTGCCCGTATATATTTATAATACATCATACTGTGTGTGATATCTCAATTGAAACTGCATGTATTATCGCACCAAAAGCGCCGTCATCCTGATGCATAACATATGGCAGCGCCCTGTTCCCCCCAGGGTTGTTACTCATTAAAATTGCTTTTAACATTTCCACGCGTCATTGCCAAAATATGACAAGTAAACTGATAGTTTAAGTACTAGACACCATATTTATATGACATTGAAATGTGTAATAAACAGTAAACTTATGGGGGTTATCTCAAAGGTATTGAGCTAAGTTAGCTTGATTTTTCTAATACTGTGCATAAGATACCAATGTTGACATCACCTAAAAATCAACCGCAATTTAAAAATATCTCTGAATTTTCTTTACACCAAACTCTAAACTTTGTTATTGTATTTAAGATAATTTAAAAAATATTGACCTAAGTGAAGTTAATTTTTCCACACATTTAAAATATATTCGTAGAAAAAAAAGTCAATGTGTTGTATTTACTATGTTTTTATTACTTTTAACCTTGCAATAATTTAAAAATGTTATTTTCGTATTATTTAAAAACTGGGGCACCGAAAGATGCACTCACGTATCTCTCTAAAACTTGATTTGTTATTTTTATGATGTGGAAGATCGAGTGTCCCCAATAAATAAATAAACGATTTTTCTCTATTTCTCGTAAGACCAGCATTTTATTAAAATGACTATCCTACGTTACTTTCATTATATAATTACTAGCTTTAGCCCGCGGCTTTGCTCGCGTGGAATTTGGTCTACCACATTGGGTTTCGTGACAGATCATTTTAAATAAATATATGTTTTTTTTACTTAATAGTAAAATTATATTACAATCAAAATTACATAAAATCATTACAAATTATAGCCTATAACATATTCCGATTCCGACCTATATTACAGTAAAATTTCATCTAAATCCGTCCAGTAGTTTTTTCGTGAAAGAGTAATAAACATACATCCATGCTCACAACTTTCGCATTTATAATATTAGTAGGATAATACTTCATTATTAAGATATCAGCTATGGGTGTGGTGGGTTTATGTCCATTTCCCTCCCCAGAAATCCGTGCCCTTTAGTAGATATAAGGGCTGTGATAATAAAAATCTTTGCTAAAATAGCTCCAAGACATCCCTTAACAAGTGAAATCGAAACATGTGCCAAGACCATGGACATGTCAGACCCGACAGACGTAACTGGCGCGAACATACCGCACATGTTAATTTCCATCCACATCGCTGCCAAGTACGACGTACAATTGTCATCGAGGGCTTTCTCATGTATTTACGTCATTCGTCTATTCTATTGTTTCTTAATCAACTTATGTTCGATGGATAGCAGTTTTTTAAATGCAGAGAAAAAAATGTTATAAAATACGTAAAACATTTGCTTTCCCGATAATAATATTCTTTTCTGTGTCCTTAATCTATCTCGCTCACGCGTTATCTGTCAAACCTACATACGAGTATATATTTAATTTTCCTCCACTCACATCAAAAATTGCAGCCTTCTCTCTCTATTTTTAATAATTACGTTCCGTAATTTTATCTTCATAAGCCCTTTGAAATTAACAATTATTTTCTATAAAATAATTAAATTACACATTTTTTTTTCATAACCCATATGTCCCAGTGCTGATTACGAGCCTTTCCATTTCTGGAGGAACGGACGTTAACCCACCACGCTTGTTTAGTGCGGATTGGCGGGGTTACCAGACTCAGAATAAATATCTGTATAAGCCATACATGTGTTTATTGCAATGCGGGGATCGAACCCGCGTCCAATGACTCCCCGCCACTGAGCCAAACGGTCGTCTTTATTTTATTACACATAATATCCTTTAAACTGTGTTATAAGTGTGAAGTGTATTTTGAAACACCTAACGGCGATATAAACTGCCGTTTATGGTGTCGTTGATAATGATGATTATGTATTAGCACGTATTGAATAAACTGTAATTATAGTGTGACATAACAACAAACTGATTGTGGTGTAAACAATAGGCTATGTGCAACGCTAGAATATTATTATCAACACTAGGTTACTCATACATGAGAAAATTCTAGAACAGGTCGTTGAAGTATTGTTATTATGAATTAAAATTGACTGAAAATATAAATTTCAGCGTTAATCGAGATAATCTAAGAAAGAGATTTACTTTGAATACAAATAAGGACTTAATTAGTTCAGAGCCAAAGTCACCGCTTTCAAAGTCAAAGGTCGCAGATTGAATTACCACATGAAAATAAATATAATGTGTAGATATGTATGCCCTAAATGTATTCAATTTGGGTGGGTTAACATCCATTGTGCCAGAAATTGAGAAGACTCGTACTCCACGGTGGGACAATATTGGTTCTAAAAAAAGTACAAAAATTTACCTATTTGTTTAAACGGCTCCCTAAGTTAGTAACTTCTAAAACAAGATTGAATGCCGATCAAAATTTTTTTAACGAACAATGAGTTTGTGTCTGACCATTGAGTTTCTTAGATATCATTGATTTTTTTTTCATCATCATTTCTTTCTTAGATAGCATTTAAATAGTGTTTTTCATTGTGGAAAACCCTTGCCACAGATGAATTTCTAGCAAAAATTCCATGATCGGCAATGATCACGTACCATCAAGTGACCAATTTGTTTACCTTTTGCGTAAAAAATTGGCCAAAATCATAATTATCATGGTAAATCATAAACGTTTCATAATAAGTAGTACTTTTGTATGCATAGTTATTGTTTTTAAAGAAGGCTAATATTTTTATAAATATTACTCAAATTCTTAATCATTCATATGCTTGAACTAGGAAACGGTTCACATCAATAGTCCAATGAAGGAAACAAACTTACAGATTGTAACAGTGAAACCGACGTACAGATTGTAAGCCCGAGCCTTACCAACTGGAATATTTTTAGTTCATTTGTTTAGTTTTCATTTGCTTTAATTTCGTACGATTCTCAGCATGGAATACGATGATTTCTTTATGTCGGTTTCATGAGAGACGATCATTCATATTCGCCTATTACAAATTATTAAAATAAAGTGGAAAACTAATAATTAGCGTAGAACAACGGACAGTATAAAAAAATCCATCGGCTAATGTAGCTGACGATAAATGGTTTTAATTGTTGTCTATGGATTATTTGCTCATGTAATTCTACAACGCAAACACTTACTGTCACGGTTCCTCAATTGCAATGCATAATATTATAACGTGGGGGACATACGCAGTGTTACGCGATACTGGCATCTTTGACGCATATATTTTATTGTGAATTGATTGTTAATAGAATATTTACACAATGTTAATAGTGGTAACCTCAGAGCCTGAGGATAAAAGCCTTCGACCAGTGTAACCTACCTTGTACTCTCCTACGGCCCCGAAACGTGGACGCTGACAGTCCGTCTGCTTCACAAGCTCAGAGTCGCTCAGAGAGCTATGGAGAGAGCTATGCTCGGAGTTTCTCTGGTAGATATGATTCGGAATAAATAGATCGGCCAGAGAACTAAAGTCACCGACATAGCCTTTCGAATTAGCAAACTAAAGTGGCAATGGGCTGATCACGTTTGTCGGAGATCCGACAATCGTTGGAGCAAACAAGTGCTGGAGTGGAGACCGCGTCTCGGTAAAGGTAGTGTGGGACGCCCCCCGACTAGATAGTGCAACGATATGCGCAGGGCGGAATAGACAACGCTAAAGACATATTGTGGACGAGGCCAAAACTCACACCGGGTTGTAGCGCCAAAGGATGTACACATGTATGGCGAGCCCTGGTCGCACGTACACGCTGGTTTGGCCAGAGAAATACCACCCCCTGACAGAATATTGGGGTCAACTGGTAGCATATTACTATTACCGCGTTCCGTACAGTTAATGTAGAGATCCGGACGCCTAATTCCATTCCCCTACTTTTATTTTCCCCATTGACCAAATATGACACGTATATCAAGAAAAATAAAAAATACCTCATATCAAAATTCAAGTAACTTTAGCAAAGAAACCCCTCCACTCCGCATTGGACAAACGTGGTTAATTTTTTTATTTTTACTAATTCAACAAGATTTTTCTATTAGATTGATTATCATTGAAATGAATCTCTTGCAATATTATCATGATCATAAAACAACAGATATATTTAGTATAAACTAATGTACCTATAATATGTCAATCTATTATAGGTACATTATATTATATTATATATACCAATTTAACTGACACGCTGGAGTTTTATTTTACCAGAGTAAGGAACCCGTGATGTCAAGTAAAAAACATCGTCAAAGAAAAATAAATGCAAAATCGTCGTTCCTCGACCTGACATAAAAGGTTTTTGCTCCCGTCTCCCGGACGCCCTTCGAAACCTGTTTTTTCGAGAGAATGCCTTTCACCCGCGCATTTTTCTTAAAACATTACGAAGAAAAAATGAAGTATTACGATCGCCGGGAGTACATACATCTCTCGTTATTTTCCATTGCGATTCGTGAAATTATGAATAATATTAAAAGACGCGTAGTGATTACGTAAAAATAAAAAGCTTTGTGCTGAATTATTCATAAGAAAATTGAACAAACAAGTAACTTTACACTTATGGTAATGCTCATTAACAACAGATGTATATTGTAAGAAATAACATAGGTCAAACTTCTCTGTTCACTGCAGACGAATATTTTGTCAAGAATGGTATATTATTTGTCTGTAGCATGAATTGGCCGACTCGTCCGAGGAAGTACCACACTCCGGAAGTAAACCGACGTCTGAATGGTAGCCTAGCTACCGCTCTCCCCTCCATAATGGCTTTCCTTAAAGCCCGGCAACGCTTCTGCACTGCGGATGTTTATGGGCGGCGTTGATTACTTTTCATCAGGTGACACGCCTGCTAGTTTGCCTTCCTATCCCATAAAAAATAAACACCAACACTTGGTGACTAAGAAAGGTTTATAAAGTATCTTAAGTCGAATAAAGTTCAAATCGTAGAAATTTACCAGAGAACTAAGTTCCTTTTATCATATTTATTAATAAACCGACAACGGTTGGACTAGATTTAAGAATGAAATGAGTAGGAGCAAATGTGGAGTACAATTCCTCAGGTTAGATTGTATATCGATCTGCGCAGGATGGCAGAGAGCAAATGGCGTAAAGTGGTCTGTCAGGGGCTGAAGAGGATTATATAGGGCTGAAGATAAAAAATCAGATTTAATTTTTCAAACGTCAGGCTGTTAACAATGAAGCTCCTACCACCTCTCCATAATGTGATTACCTGTACAGTAAAACAGCGAAAGAAAATCCACAGTAATCATCTGATTCCTCCCTTTCAGGTAAAAAGATACAAAAACATAATTTTAGAGAAAGTCTCACTTAAACCAAGAAAAATATTGTATACTATTTAATTCAATTAGAAGGAGAAAATAAACAAAAGCACAAACTAACACATGCGGCAGTTATCGGCCTCTTCAAGCATTCTTCCATCTAGTAGTAGACCATTCCACAGATGGAATGCCATGAGAAATAAAAAGATGTGTCAAACCCTCACATCAGCGTTATCACAACCCATATGTATGACGGGACTAGGCACGGGTCCAGACTCGGAACAAATAACTGTAGGCCATACATGTGTTTTATATTTATCCCGATTCGGGGATCGAACTCGTAACCATTGAACCAGCCTATGTAGGCGGCAGTCTCGCACTGAGCTTATTGGTCATCGACATACATCGGAATTAAGTTAAGTTTAATTAGTGCTAGTAGCATTTTACTGTGTTGATGTAAAATCCGGAAACCCAATTCAATTCCCTGTCCTTTTTATTTCCTTCCCATCCTATTATTACTTCCTTCTACCCCTTTCTTTATTCACATCTTTAAGGTAGACAATGTATCTGTAACCCGCGTGATCCTTTGCCTATATCTTTAATACAAAATATTGTATACATGTTTAGGTAGATTTAGGTAGGTATTGGTAGATAGGTACTATAATGAGGATTTCGGAAATTTAACTCAGTGTTTGATATCGTAGTTCCTGGAAGTTTCTTCTGAGTTAGTAGCTTTTCAAAAAAAGCGCGTAAAATATTTATTTTATCGATTAATGTCAGCACAAAAAATTTTAACGGTTGTAGTAATAAAACATAATAAGGCAAGAACTTGTTTACATACCGCACCAATTTTCGCTTAAAGTTAACTTGTTAATTACAGTAATTTTGAAGCGCGAAGTAAGTCGAGTAAAAGAAATTCTTTCACGCAATAAAAAGAAATTAAGCTTCTTGTACATATTTTATATTACTAATACAAAAATAAATTTTATTTTTATTAATCGCTAGTGGCGCCTCGTGGTTGAAATTTGACCTATTTTATTAAGTTTGTATGTTTATTCATTTTTTATTTTATCTCTGAAAACTTTTTCCATGTGAATACTTACGAGAAGTGCGCTTAAAAAGGTGTACATAGTTTTTTTTTTCATATATAAAAGATAAAACAACATTCAGCCAGTCTTGACTTATGTGAGTAAAATTCAAACGCAGACACGAAAAGAGGAACTTATAATATTATATTCATTTAATAAATACTGAACTGTTTTCTTTTGACGTTAATAAAATTGTTTTAATCTTTTGTGACAACTTGAAGATTATATATCAAACAATGCAAGTTGCATTGTTTGATATATAATATTCAAATTGTCACAAAAAGATTAAAACAATTTTATTAACATCAAAAGAAAACAATCCGTATTTATTAAATGAATTTAATGTCTTCCGATGTAATCGATCGTGCCAAGATACATATATGCCGGACGAAGTCACTACTACTCGAATTAATGTCTATTTTTGCGCGCTTGCTTCTGGTTATTGATATAAATATACTCAATGAGTAGACCATCACGTGTCAAGCAACAGCTGGGCTACGCATGCTTAATAATCCACCTAATTTTTCCTCCACCTTATTTAACTTTGCTGATTGGGATTTCTCTTCCTTTCTTGATGATTGATCTTTACATTTCTTTTTAAAGATTAGCAATGTTTTTGATATTACTAAAATTCTTGTTAACCATTCTAACCGAGCTAATAATGCTTATGCCAGAAAATATTTCACATCACTAGTCCAATGGAACGTACAAACTCAAGACGTACAGATCGTAAGCCCGTGCCTTCCACCTAAACTGCTATAAAAATAATAAATGAAATATTCGTATATCGAAACTCATAGCTCTTCTAGCTAACAAACTGCATTGGGATGATTGCTAGAGAATCGATAATCGTAGGAACTCGCTCAGTGTAGTGAATTTCCACGATTGTTGATTGTTGGCAGAAACTGGATGTAGCCGATGACCGGACTAAAGTGTTCCTTAGGGGAGGCCTTTCCAACAATAACCTGCTGTTATGCGGATCACCCAATGGTAATTAATCAGCGGTATCCATGGACATCTGTAATATTTACGGCACAGCAGAATAGTTGCCTATTTTAGAATAAGACCTTAGTAGAGGAAGAGGTAAATAATAGAAGGGAGAGAGAAGTAAAGGAAGTGAAAAGTGGTGGACCTTTCGATCTCTGCTCTCGCACACACAACAAACACAGTAAAATATATTAATGTTGTTTTTTTAAATACTTTATTGTACACAAAATACGACATACAAGAATTAAAAGGAAAGAAGATGTACAAGGGCGAGCTTAACTCAAAATTGAGTTTTCTTCCAGCAAACCCATGTCTTGATAGTTTGTAAGTATAATGCATTCTAGAATTATTCACTTAATAGTGCTTGAAAATTGTTTAATTAAAATAAAATATTACTAGACAGAACTATTAAATTACATCGCATGTTATACCACAAAGGATTTACATTGAAACTATTAGAATAGAAATATATCGCTAGTAAACAAAAAATGTATCTTGCGACATAAATCTGGGACAAATTCCAATACATAAGTACGTAAATATTTCTAGTTGCTAGCCTAAGCATGTAGGTTAAATCACCTAAGTATTGATTATGTTTAAAAAACTGATTTAATACGTACAAGTATCTTTTACAAAGTAACTAGTAAATCAAGACTATTTATACAGTAAAAAAGGTGGAAATCAAAAATTATCATTTAAGAAAGTGTCCCTCTACCAAAATCCAAACAATTATTTATTTTTGTTGTTGTCAGTCTTTCTGTGACATACGGAAGCTGCTTTGCCGATTTTATTGTATATTTTTTATAGTCTAGTCTTATTTTTTTATTGTTAATACACGAAGATATTTGCAGGTAAAAACTAGTTTTATTTTTTAAAGCCCACTGATATAAATGTTGTAAGAGTCGGTCACGAATTAATGTGATCTAATGTCACCTCTGGTTATTTTAAAAGTTGTTTATTAATATACGAAACTCAAATACGAGAAAAGGAAATATTAAAATAGATACACTAAAAACTATAATCACGTGTTGACAAGAAAAGCGAATAAACAACGTTCGAAATAAATTCGAATATTTTTTGCACATTTTTATTAAAAGCAAAAAGTTAAAAGTAATTTAAAATATATCTTGATAAATATAAACTAAAAACAAATGGCCCCAATTTGGAAATTTTACCTTTTCTCCTTCCGAAAGGTCCGCAAAAAGAGTTTCCTTTGCCAATAATGCTGTCATCGATATATTTAATCAATTTTGAAACGTCTTCGCACCTTTGCCCACGGGATACATTCCCCCATCTCGAAGGTAAATCTTCTTGCATGGATTCGGATTTTCCTTTTGTGCCTCTTGATTTTTTTAAAACACTTGTCATATTACAATCACATCACATAATAAAAATAGTTGTAAATAATTTCCACTATATTATTACAAAACATCAACTATCCACAGTAAATTTAAAATCACTGAGCGAAATGTAGCTGATATAAATGTTTTTATTTTCGCGGGATTACGCGCACACAAACGACACGTCGTTACAAGGTCAGCTCACCCGTCGAATGAAGTACCTCGCCTTGATCGTGCCACAACTCAAGCCGCACCACAATCCACGCTGTGTTGTATACTAAACTCACTCTATGCAATTGGCATCGCTGTAAAGTAACGAACAAACGATATATTGCCGCATTGGACAGTATTGCCACATGTATGAGTTCACTACCATTGAGTAGGTACTATTCTTTGTTTAGACAACATTCACTATACATTTATTTGGATGTATAGGTAGCGGAAACTCATTTAAACGTTTAAACTAATAACCGCACATCTTGTATCCTGCTAATCTATAAGCTAATATGAAGTAATTATAAAGTAACCATCCTTAGTTACAAGCTAGGCATAAGTCATATGCAGCTGTGATGCAAATGTGCGAAACAGCTTTGCGCCGTCAATCCACCTGTCACGTGGTGAGTATAAAAAAATCATCCCAAATTTTCAGGTACGGATGAACGGTAGCAGACTTAAAAGCTGCTGTTGAACATTTACCGTTTTTATTTGTTAATTTTTAATCTATTTTTTTAGAAGAAAAGTGCATACATACATACATATAGTCACGCCTGTTTCCCGTAGGGGTAGGGGGAGACCACAGATCTCCATCCGCTACGATCCCGTCTGACCGTCCTTACTTCCTCCACACTCATCCATCTTTTCATCCATCCTTCCTCACATTCAGCGTAGCAAAACGGCTCTCCGTTAGTCGCTTCTCGCCCTCGTGGGAATAAGGAAAAAAGAAAAAAGTAGAAGAAAAGTATCAAATTTAAACCAACATACGCAGCTAATAAACTTTGGAATTCAAAATATTTCCATATATTAAAATAATTTACCACTTGCGTTGTTCCCACTTGATTATGACTTGGGGGCATTCTAGAGAAGAGCCTATGTGTTCATTACCGGCTGGCGAAGTATCTGTGACGCCTCCGGAGTTGCGGATGTCTATGGGCGGTGGTGATCGCTTACTACAAGCTGACCGGCAAGCTCGTTTGCCTGCTCTGTTATACAAAAAAGATTAATTGAATTAAAATAAATCATTATAAATATAAATTTATGCAACCTCAAAATAACTCTGAAATGACTTTACAAACCATAAACGACTCCATAACTCATCATATACTCAAACATCTATTATACTAAACACAAACTTCTTTTTATTGAACTTAGAACTATCTTGTTCTAACCAAAAATTGGCAAGTATAACAAGATAGTATCGTCACCATAGCAACTATAAAGCTATTTAGTAACAAGTAAAGCCGTTTAGTCATTAGACGGAACCAGTACCTATTTTGTAAAAAATTTTTGACTTTTGAATAGCTGATTTTAAAAAATGATGAAACTACAAATCGCCAACGAACAGGACCGGAAAGAGGCACAAAATAGAGAAAGAAGAAGACAATGCGAATTGGAGCGGAGGTCAAGAATTTTTAATGCTAGAAACAGGAAAATTGGCGTGAGCACCAGTTATTCTCTTTTTCTATCTAAAACATTTTTTCTAAATATTTACTACTTAAACTCTTAAGTCAATTATTATAACAAAATATAATATATAATAAGCTGTGAAACGATTGAATATGTTCTCAAACCAATCATGGAAATTTCAAAATGACCCCCATTATTTCAACAATAATTAAAAACTAAGCTCGTATGCACATCGTCTATTCTATGAATTTCTAGTAAATAAATAAAATGACTACCAATTGGCACGGTCACGGGTTCGATCTCTGCATCGGAATAAATATATGTACAGCCTACACATATTTATTCCGATTCTGGTCAAGCGTGGTAAGTTATTGTCCGTTCCTCCAGAAATGGAGAGGCCCGTGCTCAGCAGTGGGAAAAAATAAAAAATGGTAATTGATATTTGCAGATTGATGTAAAATTTCTGGAGCGCCAAGTCGCTGAAAAGAAAGCGGAACGTGAAGAGCAGGAGCGCAAGAACCTCGCCTTTGCGCAGCAGATGATAAAAGACAGCAATCTCGCTGTTGTGCTGGAAGCAAGGGAGAACGAAGTTCGGTATCTTTAAACGCTGTAGAATGATGAATTAATAAAATAGCTAAATCTAGCTACACAGTGTGACAGTTATAAAAAAACCACCTCTTTCCTTGTAGGTTAAGCCAATATAAAGAACGAAATACATCCAATACAAATACAAATAGTCTTACAGATTTCAAAGAACAAAGATTGTTTTAATCTTACTCCACTGGCTCAAAGACCCAAAGTATGTCTTAGCCTCCGATATGAAAACACACCTCTGCTCACGGTTATGTGCGGTTTTTTCCTGTTATTAACTGGAAGCTCCTACAAATTGGCAATCACAACATCGCTTCGATGATATATACCTTGGGTAATCGACTGAACGGCAGTCCCAAGTATATCCTTTTAGCGGCACGGCCTGCTCCAATCCTTTCTAGGTGTGCAAGGCAACGGAATTCATATGCCTTTGTCACCTATCCCGATTATCTTTTGAAGAATATTTTATAACCTAGGAAAGATTATACATAGCTCATTAATTAATAGTTAATTATTAAATTAATTTGAAATTATAAACAATTTAACTCTTTTATTGCGACAGTTACAGAATTAGTTTTTAAACAGTTGTCAATTCCTGTTCTAATTACTATTCGATACGTTATATGCTGAATTGCTGATTTAAAAAATTGTTCACTTAATCATTAGTTGACATTTGTATATTATATCATTTATGTTGTTGTACGTGATGTTTATATTAAAGGCAATATATTTTTAATGAAAGCATGATAAATAATTTATCACCAACTAAAACTATATTGGTTACCTTATGTTAATAATTTCATTTTTTATTTAAACTCATAAAATAAACGTTAATGTAATTATCCGTAGTATTAAAAAAGTAACTGTAACAGGAGCGTCGTCGCATTGGCGCAGAAATTAATGAATATAGACAGAGGTACCAGCGGGCTGAAGACCGCCGCGAGTACGACCTCAACGATCCCGAAGTGCTGAAGAAACAGCTTCCACCGCGCGCCTCCGATGACCAACCAGTTGGTTTAGCCAGTGCTCAGAAGTATGTTGTTTGTCTTGAAATATGCTTTTTTAAATATTGCTTTTTTAAATTTCTATTATTCTATTAGTTCACACTCTCCCTATATTATATATATCTTGCTCAAATTTTCAAACTAACTTGCGGGTCACTTGGTGGTAAGCGATCATCGCCGTCCCAAATGATACATTTTATTCAAACTTGTAGTGGGAACTTGTTGTGTAAATCGTTTTAAAAAAATTCAAATAATATAAAATTATTATTCGTTGACCTTAGTAGGAATTGACTTTAAAATTATTATTTTTTTTCATATAACTGTTCCCTAATTTCATATCTGTGAACGTGTTAATTTGGTTTAGGTATTAACCAAATTGATTGACAATAAATACCATTTTATGGCAACTTTTAATATCAAATATGAAATTATATTGTAATTGTTTTCTCTTTATAACTTTGTAACCTATATTTGTAACTTTGGGGTGTCGAAATAAATGATTATTATTATTACATAATTTTTTTTATTACACAAAGTTAATATGTTAAGAAGCATGTTAAAATTGGAGATTTCACAAGCGCTCTGACAATTTTTTTTAAAAACATTTGAAAGATGTTGCTCGTATTAATTACGTGAATACAATCAGCATAATTAATAGAATGTTATCATTGTTTCAGGTTTGAAGGCGAAGACTTGAACTATGAAGAGCGAAAGAAGATTATGGCAGATCAGAAGAATGCGTGGTTAGAGCAACAAGTACAAGAGCGAAAGGCCGCTGAAGAGGAACGGCGGAAAGCAGAACAAGCTTATATGGTAAGAAAAATGAGAACATTAATGAAATATAAAGATAATCAAAAGAAATTCGACAAAAATTATAAATTGCTGCTGGAAATTGAACAATTGATCAAATTCGGACGATTTAATCCTTTACTTGCAATGTTGTATTAATATAAAGATTAAATCCATGAAATAATTCCTTATTTTAACTTCGATATTGATATATAATTCATTAACACGTTTCTATTCTATTATGCAACAAAGTAAGGAAACTTTATTTTACAAACATGCCTATACTATACGTCAATCCAAGACAAGAATCGGAAACGAAATTATCTTTGAGAGCCGGACGTGGTGGGCGGGAATAGCTAATCATAACACATTTCTTCCTTCTCTATAAATATTAACTGATCCACGGTTTCCTTTATTAATATGAACAAATCTATATTACAACATTTCCTATACTTCACGTGTGATTAATTGTCGAAGATGATTTTTTTAGCACTAGTTTTCGTAGTTGGTGTAAAATATTATTATTTAAGGGTAATAACCTAATTGATTTAGAGACGAAGTTACCCCTTTTGGAATCGAGATAAATATGTGTATATCTTACAGTTATTTATTCGGATTCTGGACGTTCCTCCAATCCACCTTGGACAAGCGTAGTTGGTAAATGTCCATTTCCTCAGAAATCGGGAAGCCCGTGCTCAACAGTGTGACATATGTGGTATTGAAAACAGCGAAACTTTTGTCTTGTTAACGGTAGCCACACATAACCATCCAGGCACCCCGGACGAGTCACTCATTTGGCACCTTTATAAAATTATTACACACATCATTAAAAACCCAAATTTTTTTTTATAAAATGAATGTTGTTAATTTACCATTTAAGTACTACAAACTAAGTAAGTTTTGTGGTTAATTTTATAACCAACATTGGTCATCTCCTGGAGGAGGGAGACCAATGTCTAAAGAGGGACCTAAACCAAAAATAATCATTAATATTATAATGTATAATTTATAAGAAAGTTTTCAAGAAAGAATACGTTAAAAATAGATGTATCTATAAATACATCAATAATAAATAATGAAAAAATGAAAAAAGGAAATAAAGGCTTATTATTATTGTTTTTACGATCGCAGCCGTGCACGATATGGTTGCTTTTTGAATTTTACCCTCTTACCTAAACCTGTCCAATTTAGGTTAGATAGACTAGAAAATTATTACTAATAAGTCTATTCACAGAAAATACACTATAACAGTGCAATCAACATGCCACATGGCGCAAATCTCATGTACTTTGTTTTTATTTTTCCGCTTTTATGAGATTCTCATCATGTGGAACACTTATATCCACTATCATTGCTTGGCGTGTAGCTGGATCCACTATCACAATATCAGGCTTAAAACAACAATATGTTATGCTGTGAGAATGGTCGTGTGCTGTGGAATCCTAGTATAATGTAGCACGACTGCTTATTTATTATTATAATGATGATTTAATTAAATTTGCAGATGGCAGTCAAAGCTCGTGACGCCCGCGCCAGTGAACTGGATAGAATGGAGCGAGAGTGCCGCTACAGACTGGGACAAGCGAACTTGCGATACAACGAAGCCCTGGTACGCAAATGACCTTTTATAAAATATTATATTATGTATATCAAAAGAAACTTAACGATTTTTATGTAAAGCATAGGTTCATATATGGAGTAGGTACTGTTTTCGCCTCTAAGTACTGTTTTCTCTCTCGAACCCCTAAAAACCAATTTTTTCCATTTGACCGTATGCTATTTGTAGAAAAGTATGTCATATCTCTACGTAGTTCATCAAATTTATGGCGAGTGTTATATGGAATCGTTGATACCAGCCGCATAGTTCCAACGTCGGAACACTCACCGTAAAAACCTTGAACCATCCTGAACGATTGGGAGTGCGCTCAACGTGATATTTAGTTGCAATTTTCTGCCACTAGAAATACAACTGTGGAGTGATCTACCACCCGCGGTGTTTCTGAACAATTACAACATTGGATGTTTAAAAGCGGAGCATTGTGTCTACAAAAGGCCTGCAAAGCCTCTGGCATTGCGGATATCTATGGGCGGCGGTAATCACTTACTTAAATCAACGACATACTTGTTTGCTTGTTCTGCTATAAAAAAAAACTTACACCTTATAAAACCTCATAATACCCTTATTCGGTATTATTTGGTTTTGATAATTGTTCTATGTCACTTTGTCTGGGCTCATATTTAATAGGCCTAAAAAAAGTTATTTCTCAGGCCGCGGAAAGAAATCAACTAAAGCAAATACTTAAAGAGCAAGAGGAAGCGGACAATACAGCTGAGATGTACAACAATTTGACTTCTGATATGCTCACAGAAAACCCTGATGTCGCCAAAAGTGCTCTGGGCAAAGATAGGTAAATATTTATATATCGTCGGCCTAATTATCAGAATTCGTACCTTCGAACATCTCTTTCCTACTTCTAACTTTTGATGCCATCTAACGTAGAGTGTATCCGATAAAATACTTCGCATTTGCATCAAAAAATACCTTTTTTTACATGAAGTAAGAATGGTTTGATAAAAATTTCTCAAAGTAAGAAAGCAAAAAAAGGGTTTTGTTGCGCCTGTAAAATTTACTCTAAAATAACTTACGAAATTGGTGTAAGAAACTGGATAATTAGGCGGATAATAATTAAAACTAGCTGGTGACCTTGTATACATAGCAATGCTACATAAAGGCAAGAAACTTAAAGACGATCTGAATTCTAATGACCTAAGACGAACAATAATAATTGGCAAAAGAATCGACTTCGACTTATTGATATTGGATACAAAAGCAATAGTTCGTTAGAACCCATTCAACGTGGGTAATGAACTTGATATAATACTCAGTTATATGTCAACCCACATAAACTTTTATAGCGTTTGCCATTACTACGAGTCGCGTGTGCCAAACAACTTTTATAGGTTTAGCAATAATTTGTTAATTACCACACATAATGCATAATTTTACGACTCAAATAAATCTAATATTAAAGCTTTGCTCTTAGGGCCATATATTAAATTACGTTTATACAAAGGATAAACTGTTACACATATATTTATTAAGTACATGTGTGTTGTGAAAACTTTTTGGACTTTTTATCGAGACTATTAACAATTGTAATTTAATTATCTGAAAATTTGATTTCAAACTAAGTAATTAGTATTATTTGACGTTCTTTTTTAATGTTAATATACGTCAAAAATCAAATTCCCTCAAAATAATAACATTTTGCTTTTTAGACTTCGTGGATAAATTATATTTTTATTTGAATATGAGCGAGTGAGTGATAGAGTGAGAAAGAGAATACAAAATCTACCCGTCATTTATATTTACATACATAGTATTTTTCAGGGCTATTGGTTTCATGTACAAAGGTATGAATCAAGAAGAGTTGAAGAAGTTCTACGCGGCGCAGAAAGAACAAATGGCAGCAGCAAAGGTGCGATTCATATAAAATAGACTCAAGATAATTCTAAAAAAAAAGCTTATCGATAATTGATGAAAGATACGATGACTTGAACTAACCTGACTAGCGAGTTACTAGTAGAAAGATTATAATATTAAAAATTTCTAGACCTAATAATAAACATTTTCTGTCCTTGATTTTTTGTGGCTTTATGTGAAAGCAAAAGGGCTATCCAAACAAGTTCTCTTAATATAATACAATATTGTATTGTTTGATATAACTTTGATTTAATCAGTGACACTTAATTTACTAACTTATGGTTCAGATCTACGTCTTTGCGTACCACCGTACACACGTATCAGATTGTGTCAGTCGTTAGTATTGCTGATTTTTTTTTGTATTTATTTTTTTTTTATAATTTAAAAGTTTTGAAAAAACTAGGACAAAAATTTGTTTACGGTCAACCCACCGCTTTTGTTCCATATTCACTTTCAGTAAGCTTCATGCTAAATCGTTGAATCAGAAAGTCGAATCAGTCAGTAATAAAAATGATTAGGTACTATATGGTTTTCTTTTCATAAGGCTAAACGTGAAGCTGAAGAAAAGATGGAAGCGGAATGGCAAGCTCTGGCAAAGTCTATACAGCTCGAAGTGGCGCGTCAAGACATACAGGATAAAAGAACAAGACGGTATTTCTCTTTTATTTTAATTCATCATTACATTATAAATATTCTTTATGGTTATATCCTTTATAGTATACGTTTAAAAAAAGAACGAAATTCATATGCAGAAAAACTTAACTTTTCGAGCTTAAATGTTTTAGTAACTGGCAACTCTTAACACACCTTACTCTAGTGGTTTAACGACCCAAAGCATATCTCGATAATACGAGAACGCGCCACTGATCACGGTCTTCGCGATTTCTAATTATTGTTAGCTAGAAGGTTAAATCAGCAATTACTGCATCGCTCCACCGATACCAAGGGGCGACTGATTGAAGGTTGACCAATCGGTTGTCCTATGCGTGACCACCGACGTGATCTTTTCCCACTGACACAAGGTGCCTGAGGCAGCAGTCCCATATTGATATCGGTCACGACCTCTTATCTTTCAGCATTTTCAGGACTTCTTAACACAAACTTCACTTTTCGATGCTACACATTGAAAACCAAATCTTTACGCATACATTTTACAGGGAAATGGCCAAACAACTCATGGAAGAGAATCAGCTGTTGGCTATGCAGCAAAAGGAGAAAGAAAAATACTTTAAAGAAGTAGTGTACAACAATATGCCCACTGATGAATATTATGCTCAGTTCAATACCACTACCAGATAAATCACCGGGGTTGGCAAATTATCTCCGTTTATTTAGCATCTAACAGTATTTATTCGGAACTAATGCATTTTTATGTTATATCTCTTTTGTAATGTTATATTTCAGTTGAGTAAATTGTAGTGTTACATTTTTTGCCTTTAATTTTTAACTAAACATTTACCTGTACCAGGGGTACTCAATTCGCGAGCGTTATTGCGCCCGTAAGCGATTTACAATACGATTTATGAAAAATTTATTTTTTTAAAATAATTTTATATTATGATTTGAACCCATAATATAAAATCTAAAAGAAACATTATTTAAAATATCAAAAATTATTTGAAGAAAGAATATGTAACAATTTTAAAAAAACTAACAACGGAATAGAAAAAGTTTGCGTTCTTGCTTCCAAAAACGTTGGACACCCCTAATATCATTCGTCCATGTTTATGACTCTACGCGGTAGTCCCATTGCAAAATTGTCTGCAGCATGAATATCCCAACTCGCCTGGCGAAATAACCCACTATAACAGAAGACAAAACGTCTGATTAGAGTACCATAGTCTCGCTATACCATTTGGTCAGTGGGCATTAAGTAGAGGCACTCTATTTTAGCTTTCCACTATTAGCATTCTCAAATATTTTATATCTTTATATAATTTAACTATAATCAGCGTAAATAAAATAGAAAAAAGAATGTTTCCGTAGCGATTCGCCCACAGCGATCTCTTCTGATCTCCTTTTCGACAAAGTATATAGATATAAACATATACTTCTGGAGATTCATAAACAAATTTTCGTTTCTAACTCAAATTTTAGTCTCGAACAGGATTCGAACTCATAGCTCAGAATTCGGATTATCCAGCACTACGCCAAATTGGTCATCTAAAAGAAATAAAACCATATCGGGATTATCACACACTCATTCAAACCCTTTATACGTAAAAATAGTAATATTTTAATGAATAAACAGTAACATAGCATGTATAAGCAACTATTAAAACAAAACAGACTAGAACAAATCGAAACTCGCAAATCTTATTTGCAATATCCACTATTGACATTTTAAATTATACATTATTTTTATTGGCACTTTGAGATCAGAAACTGTATCACTATGTGATATTTAAAACTCCCAATATTATGGGAGAAAACTATTAATGGTAACTCTTTAGTGTTGCTATATCACTCATATTTCAATCGTTTTCCCGCCTTTGATTAAACCTTTCTTTTCTAAATTCATAATTGAGTCTGCAATGATTTTCGCAGTCTTTCTAAGGTACCCTCCACTTGTCAGCATTACAATTGGAATGTTGTGTTGTTTACACTGTTCAAAAACAAATTCGTCTCTTTTGATGATGCCCTGAAATATAAATTTAAAATTACTTCTTACAAGAATATTTCACGAGCACATATCTATGTGGAATCTGATATCTGGGGAAATGGACATCAACTCACACATGTATCAAGGCGGGGTTATTTTTTTTTTATGGGATAGGAAGGCAAACGAGCAAGCATGTCGCCTAATGGAAAGCAATCAACGCCGCCCATAGACAACCGCGATACCGCAGGAGTCGCGGAAGCGTTGCCGGCCTTTTATAGGCTTATTTTTTGAAGGTTCCAATGTCGTATCGGTTCGGAAAGACCGCCGAGGGTAGCGTAACATCCAATCTCGGAATAAATACCCGAAGCCAAATACGAATTTATTTCTAGACATTGAATGCGTAACGCCCTTTAGGTCGTCAAGATTTACTACGTATTTTTTAACAAAAATAAGTTATTGCCATAAATATAATATCAAAGACAATGTAATCACATTTTGGAATATTTATTTAGTATCCATAAGGATGTTGACTGTATTTAATATTGACTGCTAATTTATCTATATTGACTGATAATTTCAGTGATAGGAATTCTTGAAAACATTATTTTTTCTTCTTTTTAAGGAATTTATTTTTATTTAATAATTAAAATATCACATCACTCAAGTCCCTTGAAGGCGATTGCCAATCAAAGTGCATTACATTACTTGTTCACAATCCATTTCACCAGTATTGGCGTTTTAGAATGATATTTAAAATACATGTATATTTAAGTATTGCTTGTATTAAAAATAAATTTAAATATTTTTAACTACATTAGCTACTTATGTTTGTTTTAAACAACTTTTAAAAAATAGTCAACATCCCTATGACATAGAATATTCAGAGATATAGGATACAAAATTAATTCCTCATAATCCTCACACATGGCAGGTTTAATGACCACAAAGACAGCTAACTTCTATTGTTAATACTGTCACCACCAGTTATTAGACTACCTTTTTATAAAAACTTTTAAATGATGATAGTTATAACATTATTAGTCAATAGTTAAGCCACTTTGATGAATAACCCAATGCACTGATGAGTTATCACTCTTGGATTCAGGGAGTACAAGTTCTATTCACTCACCGCTTCAGTAATCCGCAGGTGGCCAAGCGGATCTGAGTCGAGTATATCTGTACCGGCGTTGTAAACCAATATGTCAGGTTTGAAATCATTTATTGCTGCTTTTAAATTCCTGCAAGACAAATTGTGTCATAATTCATAATGTTGATATTAATATTTCTATCAAAACTTCAGCTGATATTGAAAATGCTTGTGCTAAGAGATAAGAATATAAATCAGATTACTCATCACATTCCATCATAGCATGGAAGCATCAAAGCCTCAAACTAACTCACTAACTTGGTTGGTGCAGCGACCCAAAATGGATCTTGCCCTCCAAACAGATCTTACACCCATGTGCCCTGTCCGTGCCACCTCCTGCCATTTGCAGATTTGAAGGTTGCACAAGTTATCCTCAATCATGTCTCTCCAGTGTTACCTGGGCTCGCGTTTTTTCGATTTCTAGCCTCAAAACTAATTAAGAGAAATTTATAATTTAACTATTGTCATCTACTTTAGAATGCCAATTCACTAAAGTTTACAGAAAATAATTTTGGACATTATATCTGGTATGACATTTAGGTTTTACAAATATCTGAGCCTTGAAATTGTGTTTAGATTGGTTATTGAATCATCATATACCCTCATTATAAACGAAGTGTAAAACTTATGTAAGACTCACTTCCTCAACTTGACCATATACTCCATATCTTCCACTCTGCTATTTAGCTCCACTTTTCTTCGTATAGCCTGCTTAGCCACTTTGTCTTTAGGATATATGTTCCGATTATACATATCCATGATATAAACTTCGGGTACACCAAGAAAATCACGCTGATATCCATTCCCCTGAAATTATTATTAGCTTCTTTTAATCTGTTGTAATTAAAGAAGGTAATATTTTCTAATATATAATCATCTTTTTTTTGCAATGCAGAACTGGTCATTGTAAATGATGTAATATTTAAAAAATATATAATATTAATAATCAAATCAAAATATTATTTGCATTGATGAAATGATTATTTTATTACCTGATGAGCATCCAAATCTACAATCATAGCATTTTGTATCATCTGATTTGTGATAAGGAAACGGATAAGAAGTGTTATATCTGCATATGGACAAAACCCTCCTCCTTTATTAGAACTGCAATGGTGGAAACCACCCCCAACATTTATTGCCCATCCTCTCTCCAGAGCTAATTTACCAGCTAACACAGATCCACCTGTTTGCAACCTGATAACATAAAAATAATTAACTTTTAATCAAACTAAAACATTTTAATAATTTTTTGTTAACATTTTAATGTGTCTAGATAATATTTTATATGAAAAAACAGCAGTTGAGATATTCATAAACATACTCAACCTGTGGCTGTGGAAGGTTGTATTATTTTATTGGAATTTTATGAAAATATCAATGGGGATAAAAAATTTAATAAAATGAAATGTAAAATATCATTTTATTAAATATTTAATATAATAATAGTCCAGATCTCTTCTTTATATAACCACACTTGTACAAGGCGGATTGGCGGGGGTATCAATAATCAGAAAACGGAAAAAGCACCAGCCCCACCATTGAGTCAATTGGCTGTCAAAAAACTGTGTGAAATTCTGATGTATAGTAGATTTATTTATTAATTACATTTACATACATTGTTTAGCACACCTATACAAATGTAGATAGGCATCATTAAATAATAATAAATGGGTATAATACTTATTATATATGTACATAAGTAAATACCTCATAGGTTTTAAATATGCATATTGAACCAGGATATTGGGTAAGCAGGCCACAACAGGCACCTCAGCAATTATAGCCACTTTGGGACTCCACTGCAATTTCAATTCATTATGAAATTTTTTTTTCAATACATGAATATTTAATTATAAGATTCTAGATAAACAATTATATTCCAGGAAATCAGTAAACTGTATGAATTAAATTGTTAATAATTGTTTTTATTCAGAATTTTCTCCATTGGCAAGTATAAATTCATTTACAAGTTATAAATATAATAGTGCTGTTTTGATACTAGTATAGATTTGAGCAACAAATGAGTAATATTTACAAGCAATTCTGCAGGTACACCTTCCACCAATCTCCTTGTTTAACTTTATATTGGACAATCTTACAGACTTCTCTAATGCCAGTAATGCTCTAAAGATGCAAATGGTTTTGGATTGGGTGTAAATTTCTTTCCATCATGTGACACACTCTTTCACCTTCATATGCCATAAAAAAAGATTACCTTTAAGGATCTCAAGTACTTCTTGGTATGAACTAAAAGAAGATCACTCTTTTTGGCTTCCACAGGTTGTACAAGGCAGTTTCTAGTTATAAATTTTGAATCTTCTAAATGCTGTAACAAAACCAAAATATTTATATTTAAATGAATCTTTTCCTCTAAGATTTATCACTTTCCTATAAAGAAGTATTAAGCAAAGCTATGTAAACATACTTGAAATCAATAAGTAATGAAAAATGCAATTTGACGTATTTTAAAAAAATACGTCAAATTACATTTTTTCTTTCTAATAAATATACTTGTTTATGTATGATGTGTTTGTATATACACACTCTAATTACCTGTATTATATTGCGCCATTTCTTCGCATCAAATACGTGAAACTTCTCGAGACCCAATACGGATACATTATATTTATCGTGATAGATAAGAGGCCACTGATCGTCGCTAATATCGAAGTAAAGGCTTTAAAATACAAAAAAATATTAATCTATTATTTTAGTTTCGGTTTTCTGAAAATTAGATAAAAGTGATTAATACCTGGTCATCGTTAATGATTATTATATATGTGTTATTCTCATTTTATTATTAGATTATTATGAATTTATTTTGGAATTATCAATTTGTAAATTTATATAGCCGATCTGTTACTTGTAAACATTTTGGGACAAGTTCAAATCACACACACATTGACTATAATAGAGATTAGAAACTGACAATGACATTTGGTAGATTTTGGTACTTATAATTTATTGGACTATGATTTTTAACAGAATCAGTGTTGCTATTGCTATTTCCAGCTCCAATTCTTGTTCTCTGAGGAAATACGCTAAAATATATAACTTATGACATAGTATGCGATAGTGTGAGTTTTTGCCATTGCTATAATTTTTTATACAATACGCTTAATAAATCTCCTGCTTATTTAATTCATCGCCTAGATGTTTTTTATGGTATAGGAGGGCAAATGAGCAAGCGTGCCGCTTGATGAAAGCAGTCAACGTCGCCCATAGAAAACCGCAACACCGCAGGAGTCACGAAAGCGTTGCCGGCCTTGATAGTCGACTAACCAAAATTGTGACGCTTAAGTCAGCCATTATACCTTGTTAAATTTAGGATAATAATATTGACAGCCCACACACGTGAAGGTTCGTATTTTTTCCCGGGAAAATGTACTTTCCAATAATATCATACTTTAAAAAAAATAAAAATGTACCAAAAAACAAAAGTAGTGATGATTATTTTTTATTGCATTAATATCCATTCTTTTGGGTTTTAGTTTTCATCAACCTTTCATATTATTAATTTCAAAGAAAAAAAAACAAGTACGGACATATATGGAGTACTGCTATCATCTCTGGCCTGGAGCTCCTAAGTACCAGCTCCTTTTATTTGACCACATCCAACGGAGAGCGTCCCAAATCGTCGGCGATTGCAGGATATCCCCTAGGCTCGAACTATTATTATCTATACGCAGAGATGTATCTTTTCTTTGTGTACTATATCGAATTTATTATGGCGAATGTTCTGAGCAGTTGTTTTATCTCCTCCCAGCCGTATAGTTCCACCATCGCAGTACGCATCACAAAAATAGGTTCCATTTCCATCATTTGAATGGCTGGCCGTCTAGCACCGTACGATTTTGTCGCATTTTTCTGCCACGAACTTTCCAAATGTGGATACAGAAAACAATATACCACCTGCGCAGTTTTACCACGTGAACCTGACATAGGAGCATTCAAGAAAAGAGCGTAATTGTTTATTAAAGGCCAGTAACGCAGTTGCGACGCCTCCGATGTAGTGGATGTCTATGGGCGGCGATGATTGTTTATCACCAGGTGAACCGCATGCTAGTTTGTCTGCTTTCATAAAAAAGAAGTCAAATCGGCACTACTACAAATATATAACATTTGACCGATACGATAATTCTCTGAATTACATCGACTAATGACATAATTTCGTTGCTAAGCAACCATAAATGACATTTCTTCGCGGGAAATGTAAACAAAGTCCAACTTCGCAATCGTGTAATTTAATATATCGTTCATAATTATTAAGTACACTTGTCAATTTTATTGATTATAATGTTAGTGACTAATTATAATGTATTATAAATAATTTTCACATACTTGCATTAATTAATTGTGGTAAAGAAATGGAATTACCTAATTTTGAAGATTTGCAAATTGAAGTTGACTTTTACAAGGTACAATTTAAACGCTCTTTCCTATATAATATAAAAAAGAAAGTTATATATTTTAATTACTTTTTAGCAAAATCAAGGTATAGTGGAACAGGAAGTTAAAGATCTAATTGCAGACAATCAAAAACTGTCGCAACAAGTTGGCACGCTGTTGAAAGAAAATTTACAAAATGCTCAACAAGATAATATTCTTGATAAAGAAGTGGAAGATTTAAGGAGACAAGTATTTTTACTTACTAAGGTACGTTTTAATAAGTTCTCTTACATTTTAACATAATTTAATAATGTAGTCGATAATATGTTCAATTCATATATATGGGTAGCTCTAGAACAATCTTATATGACGTCATCCTTCACACTATAGTTTCGTCTTTTATACTCAAAATGAGTTTTGGCCTGTGGTAATAAGAGACGCCATAGCTTTTTCTCATTGTATAATAGTGAGTATTTCGGTAGGAATTCATATCATGCCTTATAAATAATTAAACACTTAAGTATATAATCACACTTATAACGATTTTCTTTGTCCGAGTTTCTAAACTGTTTCCTATTTACCATAAAGCTAAGTTATAAAATTACTTGTATTGTTCCAATCATAGAATGGGGCCACCCTTTTTCGTTTGAGTGTCATAACGTACGAGGCAACTAAAAGAACGAATACTTATAGATAGGCAGCAACGTTTACCATTTAAATTGCATTTAAATTGTGATTCCCAATCTGCTCGTCAAGCATAGGGATTACAGCAACACCCCTCAATATCCAGTATTGAACTGTTACGGTTGTATTAATGATAATGAAGAGTAATGAAAATTATATATATTCTAACGTATGGCTGTGAGGCTTGGACACTGACACTAAAGGAATAGAAGAAACTTCTAGTTGCAAAACGAAAAGTCTTCCGAAAGATCCTGGGCCCAACCAAAAGTGATGATGGCAGTTGGCGATATCGAAAAAATGCCGAAATTGAGCATCTGGTGGCCCAACCTAATGTAATAGGAGTGACTAAAGCTCACCGACTTCGTTGGCTGGGCCACGTTGAGAGGATGGGGAGGATCGCACAGTCAAGAGAGCGTATGTGGGTCGCCCAACTGGACGACGTCGTATGGGGCGCCCCAGGTACCGCTGGAGAGACATGATTGAAGATGACTTGCGCAACCTTCAAGTCTGTAACTGGCAGGAGGTGGCGCAGGAAAGGACAAAGTGGCGTAAGATCTGTTCGGAGGCCAAGAACCATTTTGGGTCGCTGCGCCAACATAGTTAGTTAGTTTAATGAAAATTGTATAAGAGCTATATCATCATTAATTTACTCTAATTAACAAAAGTAACACTTCCCCGAATTTCAGTGACACTAGCTTTATAAGAGGTGGGACTTACTATCTAAGGTCAATCCCACCTACCTTAGTTAGACTATTGACGTGAACCACATTTTGCTATCACGAACACATTTCGCTTAGTATTAAAGTAAATTATTATAAGAATTGTTATATATTGTATATTAAAAGAATTGTTGGGAAGATGATTAAATAAATGATATATAATAATTTTCATCTAATTAAAGTAAAACGCGTTTCATACACTGAAACGCGTTTTACTTTAATTACGATGAAAATTATTATATATAATATCATTTATTTAATCATCTTCCCAACAATTCTATTAATATACACAAAATATTGCTAGTCATTTTTTGTAATAAAATATTAATACTTAAACGATCTAGCAAAGTATAATCGATCTATTTAAGTGACATATTAATTATACTATACGGCTTCGTTGATAGGATCACTATCATAAGTGGCCAAAGACGATGCGTAAATCTTTAAAACCACAAAACTTTTCCAAAGCCTATTAAAGCAAAATTAAAAATTGCAAAAATAACTTTTTTATTTCAGGAAAGAGATTCGTTGCACGTGTTATGGCAAACTTCACAAAAAACAATCGAAGCGTTAGACACTGAACTAAAAGCTTATCAAAGCTATGAGTCTGGAAGAATTAAAAAAGTAAATACATATATACTTTTCAATTTATTCTTATAGGTGTATAAATATACATCAAAAATAAATTAACTATAAAATTTGGCAAACAATATAACGGGTGGTGGTTTTTATACAATCGTAAGAGCGGATATTATGTATCTATGATAGGACAAGTCGTCACCTGGTGAGTATATATAACCACTGCCCCTGAACGTCACACTGCATAAGCAACGTCGGGGAGATTGAACATGCATTGCCGGGCTATGAAACGTAAGGACGATGGCAGGTATTAGGGTTGGGTGCAATCGTCCTTTCTCTTCTTCTCGTTCGCTCCCTCAATATTAAGGATGTGACCTACAATGGTAGATGGTTCTAGTGTGAATTGCTCGACGCTAGTTATCCCCCTCACGCGTGGCTAGCATAGCTTCCTGCATATATTGCGTCGGTTATTTGGTCTACCACGTGAACTTTAGGCCAAAAGGTCTTGTGCCATCTACCCTCCCTAAAAGATAACATCATTCTAAGTTTTCTCTCTTGTCTTGAAATTTCTGATAAGTAACTAATATGTTTCTTTCGTATCCCATAAAAAATATATTATATAAATAACATTGTTTCTCTAAACAGAACTGTACAGATGATAAAAGGGACTTAGAACTCAAACTTGAGACTTCACTCACTGATTATATTGAATTAGAAACAAAATACAAACAACTACAAAAAGAACATAATACATTAAAAACTGAGTTAAAAAATCTAGAGATAGAGATTCTTAGCTACAAAGAGAGAGGTAAAGATTTGGAAAATAATCTAAACGAACTCAACAAATGTTTAGAAGAATATAAAATAAATTTGACAGCAGAAAGGAAAAGCAATGAAGATTTAAGAGAACAGTTAATTAATTGTCAGAAGGAAAGTGTAAATAAAATAAAAAGGGAAGTGGAAGCGAAATCAAAGGTAAAAAAATTGAATGCGTTTTATGTAAACAAACAAGGTCGAGTACGAAACCTGAGCCAATAACCTACTTTGAATTTTTTTATATAGAAACTGAGCAAGCCGGTCACTTGATATACTACCATCGCCACCCATGAACTAACGCATACTTAGGGAACTGCAGATGCGGTCTTAATTGGGATAAAGGTGTGAATAATAGGGGGAAGGAAAGAAAGGAAGCAAAAATAAAAATAACGCGCGATAACTTTGAAATGGCTTTTTCTCAGAAATGGTATTCCTTAAAAAAAAGGATAAGGACAAAGTAAGTAAAAAATGGTACCTGATCCACAATTTTAGTCTAAACTATCTGTATAGTAAAACTAACCATTTGACCAAAAAATACAATTAAAATTTGCGACCTTTGACTTTGAATAAAATTTTTTACACACACGGAATCAATGAGAACTTTCAGGATTTTATTAGAGTAGTATTCCTTACGTGCCTTTAAATTTTCAGTTTGTTGTGAATTTATGCAAGGGTCAATTTCTATTTTGACCTGGTTAAAAATTGATTGATTTGTATGTTTTTAAAAATCACTTCTTGGCTCTAATTTGATTTATAATAAAAAAATGGAAAGACATATTTTCGTTATTTCCTTTATTATATTACCGTAATATATATATATATATATATATATATATATATATATATATATATATATATATATATATATATATATATATATATATATATATATATATATATATATATATATATATATAAGCTTTTGTATATGCTAAAAATATGTTATAATTTTACAAATTTTGGAAAATAAATCTAATTTATGTTACACGCCGTATCGCAGGTGGCAGAGGCACTTCAACTTTTTGACATGGTATCAGCTCAAAAAAATGAAGCTTACAGCAAAATAAGTGAACTAACAGGTACCCTTGAATTATTTAACTGTATAAACCTAAGCCTTAGATAAAATTTTGTCTTTATTGTATCAAATCTTAGTTTATGTATAGAATAAAATATATTATTTTGCAGACGAGCTACTTCAGTCCAAACAAATTATATTTAGAGTCAAACAAGAAACAGAAGATAGAGTAAGAGCAGAATTAGAAGAAGTCAAAGAAAAATTTAATGAAAAAGTGGCAGATATGCTCGAACACATTAGAAATCTAGATGCAGAGTTAGTGGAAAAGGGAGTGTTGTTAAATAAAACCCTAAGGTTAGATTATAATTTAAATTTAACGCGTAAATTAATTATTAATAATTAAAAAGCATACAATTTCTAAGACATTACTAGCTTTCTTTTTTGGAAAAGAAAAGAGGAATACCAAGAAAAAAGTTTAAAGACCAATTAAAAGAAGAGGAAAGGTACAGATAACTGACGAGCCAGCCTTGGATCGAAGAAATTGGAAATCGATAAGTGTTAAGCACTTACGTTAAGGATGGATGATTACCAACTTCAGTTAGCTACTGTTATCATTTAAATATAATCATATTTGAATATTTTCAGAGATAATAAAATATTACAAGAGGCGAACGAGAACTATTTAAAGCAACAACAAGATTGTTTAAAATCTATCGACCCTAAACTCGCCGTAGCCGAGAAGAGACTCGAAGCTATGTTTCAAGAACTGGTACTCCGTATTTGTTTCTATAATGTTTTACTTTCCCTAGGGTAATAAGATTGAACCTCAACAAATTATAGTACAAATCAATATTTCTCGAATTCTATGATATTATATATTAAAATACGTTTTTAAAAACATTAGGAATTAAATTTTGTTCCTACAAATATAAGCTAGCTTACATATCATCATGTCTGTTTCCCAAAGGTTTAGAGAAAGACCACAAATCTCCATCTGCTACGATCTTGGCATGCTTGCTTCGCTTCATCCATACTATCATTTTCTTCATACAAGCTCGTCGGTTAAGGGTACTTTTGATTACTTACTATAAGCTAGAACCATAAACTTTTTAAGGTAGATCACAGCTTCTTGGTTGCAATATTTAATAATAATTTAAAAAAAGGATTGGCTATGTTTGTTTTTCTATATTCAAAATTATTGTTAATCATTTTAACTAACCTAATAAAGCTTGTACTAGAACAATGTTTTTCACATCCATTATCCAAAAGTAGAATCCACAAGCTTGGATTATAAATGTAAAACCAACCGGTTCAGCTATTGCTGCTGAATCAGTTGGGTTTCCACTTAGAATGCATATTATTGCAAATCTATATAAATAAAAAATGAATCGCCAATATGTATGTATGCGCATAACTTCGGAACGAATGTATACCAAATTAGATAATACTTTTCTTATTGTGTTTGTTATTATCAGGACAAAGTTTGTATAAAAGATAATTTTCAAAAAATTGCACGGAAAGACGTGAAAAAAATAATTCTTTTCTTTCCCGTCATTTTAAATCGGTATATATCTAATAGTTTGCGCTATTATTATGATTAACAAAAGAAGCTATGATTAAAAAAATAACTGTGATTATTTTTTTATGGGATAGGAGGGCAAACGGGCAAGCATACTGCCTGATGGAAAGCAATCAACGCCGCCCATAAGCAACCGCGATACCGCAAGATTCACGGAAGCGTTGCCGGCTTTTAGGTATATACTCGTATAAGCTTATTTTTTGAAGGTGCCAATATCGTATCGGTTCAGAAAGACCGCCGAAAGTAACTGGTTCCACAGAGTGGTGGTACGTGGAAAGAAGTTTCGAAAAAAACGCACTCATCCAGATGAAGTATTAATAGATTTATATTCTATTACCGTTTCCTTTGTATAACAAAAGCAAAACTTTGTTCATGCGCTTCGTGCTTTCTTTCCTCTAAGGTTTCGCGTGTTTTCGTTTTCGTCGACAAGGTTTATTGTGATAAGAGAACGGAAGATTATCTCATTTTTTTCATTAGGTGCATCACCCATACCAAGCCGGAGCGGGCAGCTGTAAATAAATGTTTTTGTTAGGGCAGGTGGCGTCGGAACGTCGCAATATTCAATTGGTGTGCGAGAAGCAGTGCCTAGCAATAGACATACAGAGAATACAAGATGTTCACAATAGAGAAAGCAAACGGCGTGAATGGGAGGAAACATTACTGAAGACTCAGCGCGAGGAGCTCAAGTAAGAAAGAACCAAATCGATACCCCCAAAGAATACTACGCGAAGTCGAAAATACCATTTACAGGAAAATCTTCAAAAGAAAAATGTCGATATTTGTTATATAATTAAAGCTATTTTAATGAAATTTACAGGTTGAGTAGTTCAATTATGATTAGGTAAAACTACATCATTTTACAATATATATTTATTTCTTCGTTTTCAATTTTAACCTAGCGGGGTATTCATATTTCGCGGCTTATCTTAATATTTTTTTTTTATGAAATTTTGGGAACATAGTATGAAGACGTCAATAAGTGGTTTTCCCTTAAAGACAGAAAATACCTAAAAATAATTTGGTCTCTTGCAAATTTTTCCACGCACGCAATTTTTAATGTTTTGTATTTTCGCGATTTTTAATAATATTTTTCGCATAGGAACTTGAAAAGTTTCCAGGGTCTAAAATAGCTTTTAACTAGTTTTTTAAGACATTACTTACAATTTTTACAATTAGCTCGGATAAACAAATAGACTTAAATTTTGTTTTAATATTTCGTTGGTTAAAAATTATTACTTTTTATATTATTTTTAGGCTTCAAGTAGAGCATCTGCAGAAATCATTGAATGAAACCCATGAGATGATCAACAAGTTACAAACAATGCTTTCATCCAGAACTGAACTCAATCATAAGTATGTATTTTCGTTTACGTGTAGATTTAAAAGGAATCGCTTGTTAATAATTTAAAATAAATATTGTAAAATTTACCAGTAAAAAAGCATTCTGCAATTACCCTTTTTAAGTCACGTTAGAGACAATTTGGCTCTCTGTGAACTCTTTAACAACAGAACTAGTTAAGTTGGCCACTAGCCTAGCAACCTTCACCAGGAGTTTCCAACCCTTGGACCACTAATAATGCCGGAATGCACAAAACAAATTAATTTCGCTTTTTTACCTTTGAGTATTTTTCTTGATTGTACGACTTTCCATAGACGAGAGATTAATGGGAGCTGAGCGACAATAACATTGTAGACTTAATGAAAATAAAATATGTAAACAATCAACAATGAGCGGTCCGCAGCCATAAAAGTTGATGACCACTGATGTACACGAACTTTGTAACTTTATCAGACAGAAGTATATAAAATTTACTTTGAAATAGGTACAAAGCAAACTACGAATATTAAATACAATGAAAAGATTTATCAACTTTATTGTATTAACGTACATGCTTCCTTTTTAAAATCGTTTAAATGGTATACTCTGTAATGTTAATGGCCTTAGTACCTATACATATTCTGTTGTGTTCATAAAAATACAATATGTAAACAGTACAAATTTATATATAGCATCCGAAATACTACATGTAAAACAAATAGAATGAATGGCTTATAAAAAAAAAATAAGATATATATTTTATAATGTAAAAGATTTTCTCCGCACAGAATGGTGTCGACAAAAGAGGAAGAACTACTCGAACTAAACAAACACCTAGAAAATCAGATGGAACTTAACAAAAAGTAAGTAAATCTTTTTTCGTATTCTTTGATAACTCTCTACTTTCGAACATTTTTAAAAAGAAACTGAATGAGTGTTGATGCAAATAAATCAGTTAAGGTTTTAAGTGAGATATATAATATTTACCAACCCTTCTGTGTTAAGATACAAATTATTCATGATGCACCTCGCTCAATATATAAACCACCAGGCAAGGCAACAAATATTTGTCTTTTTGTTCCCACAGCCCATATATGTATGTATATCCCACTGCAGGGCTCGGCCCTACTCATTCGAATTTTACATAAAATTGTAACTGAGCAAATGAAGTTAGTAGTAATAATCCAAGTAGTATTTTATTATGAGAGGGAATACAACAAAATTGAAGTTACTACTAATATTATTGATTTCTTTTGTTATCGTGATTATTATTTTTTGACGTGTGATTAAAAATTAGTGACGATCGTCGTCAATATCGTGATTGACCGGTCGATAGCGTTCTACCGGTTGGCGTTTCCTGTACCTAAAATTATTATTTTTTTTTGTAATGAAATGCAATAGCTGTTTTTTTTTTCTTTTTAATCAATAAAAATAAAACGCCATAATGGCTCAATGGCAACATTACCCCTTTCAAAGTCGACGTACGATCCAATCGTAGTGGAGTTTCGATTCCTGCATCTGGATAAATGTATGTATGACCTGTATATATTATATTTATCCCGATGTGCCCACTCCTTCAAAAATTGGCGAGGCTCCATGTGCCGTGACATATTTGCTGTATGAAATCTTTTTTTTTTTGTAGGGTAGAATGGCAAACGAGCACGCGTGTCACCTGATGAAAAGCAATCAACGCAGAACTTGCAGAATCATTGCAGAACCGTTGCCAACCTTTAAGAAATGTGTAGGCTTATTTTTTGAAAATTCCAATGTCATATCGGCTCGGAAACACTACTGGAAGTAACTGGTTCCAGAAGGTAGTGAGAAAGAGAGAAAAGAAAAGAAATTAATATCTTAATCATACATTTAAGAATAAATATCACTGCGTTATCTTTTACAGGTGGAAGGAATCTTATGTTCAGATGACTGATAAATTAAAAACAAAATTAGAAGCGTTATATAAAGAAAATAACGAATTGAGAGAGAAACTTAATCTGCCCTGCATTAATTCACCGCAACGCGAAGAACAGAGCAACAGTAGTTAATAGGAGTGAAGTGTATTTTTATATCATAGTGCAATATTTGTAAACGATTTGTTGTTTATTTAATAAACTTGTCACTTTTATTATTTTTAATTTGTTTACTTTTATGAAAGAGATAGGTAGGCCACAAAAACGCCATCCGATAGTAAGTAATTACCATGGCCCATAGGCACTGCAACAGACTTGGTTTTGGCAACTGCGAATTTAGTGCCTACTTTACAGGGCCGTCTTAAGCATATTCCGCGCCGGGGTGCGGGTAAACAGCCCGCGACCCTGCCCTTGTAAAAATGTAATGCGATATAATTTTAATCTTTTATTTATTAATTTCTTAAACCTCTGTAATTTACAAAAAAATGCACAAACAAAAAGCAACATTTTAATATATACTCGTAATAATATTATATATTCCAATAAAATTTCCAATTTCTAGCATTTGGCGCCCCCTAGGACCCCGCGCCCGGGTGCGGCTGCACCTCTTGAACCCCCGGGTAAAGACGGTCCTGCTACTTTAGGATAAAATGTAAATGTAGACAGTCAGAATTTTTACTTGACTAAGATCCGCGACAAGCAAACAAAAACGTAAAGTACGGTTCACATACAAAAGTACGGTTAAAGGAGTGAATCATTTGTAAAATTGTGTGTATAATGGATGTTGGGTGGAGAATTGCGGACGTTTTTCAGTAAGATTTAATTTAAAGTCCATGTAATTCCACTTCATCCAGCAGGAAAACACACATTATTAATTTTCTACTGTTTATTTGTTTGTCGCGGATCTTAGCTAAGTAAAAGTTTTACTGTCCACATAGTAATGGATTTCCGTAAAGTAACGCCCGACTCCATTATTCATTTGTAAAATTACTAACGTCGCATCGTAATATAAGCAAATAACCAATTTGTGATAAGCAAATAACCAATTTGTGACAAGGGATTCTAGTGGGGTCTATGAGTATAAAACGGTTTATTTCTTAAATTCAGGAAAAGGTATACTGAA
This sequence comes from Baronia brevicornis, assembly GCA_031353405.1. Lineage (NCBI taxonomy): Eukaryota > Metazoa > Arthropoda > Insecta > Lepidoptera > Papilionidae > Baronia > Baronia brevicornis. The sequence continues at coordinate 147,461 of JASFAT010003578.1, read as the reverse complement.
ATGAAACTTCATTAATAATAGACAGTAACAATAAATATAATTTATTACACTTACTTTTTACAGATTTTTAATTTTAATATACAATTTGCCTATAGGATAAACATTAACAATTTAATATCACGCTGAAACGCACTCAGCGAACATACTGGGGAACCAATACAACGTCTCCTTAGAATCTTGGTTGTCAATCCACGCAAGACCTTCCTTAATCATGTGGTTCAACGCGTTCTGCGCCCTTGTTTCGTTCCATCTGTAACACATTACATATCTCAGAAACAGTAGAAAACAAATTAAACAAAAGATTGACGTCCAAATAATAACTTTGCTGCGCTATGCTCTGTTCAATGAGTGTTTAATGACGGAGACGAATGCTTTCTCCTTTCTTCTCTTCTTACTCCGTTCTCTGAAGAAACTGAATGGGTATACCTGAAAGTGGGGATAGGTGACGAGCGCTGAGAGAGGCTCATATCTAACAGTCGGTCAAGTACAAGCTGATAATAATGATGATAAACAAGTAAGAAACAAAATAAGGACCTATATTTTCCGTTGCTTCTTATGAAGATATATAAACTGATAAAACAAAACAAGCCTACACACACCTTAAAGGCCGGCAACGCTTTTTTAAGTCCTGCAGTGTCGCTGATGTCTATGGGCGGCGTTGAATGCTTTCCATCAGGCGACACGTTTGCTCGTTTGCCCTCCTATCCCATAAAAAAAACTGAACTGCTAAAATTCTTTTATATCATAAAAGTATTTTACTGCTAATATAAGTACTAAATTATTAAAATATTTAACTAACAGATGCCGAGATTTCTCTTGGGAGCATCGGATCCTTAAGGAGAATGGGCATGGACAATGTTCTTGGTATTCATAAAAAACAACAAATTGATTGATTATACTCACCCTAAATCTCCCGTCAAAATGCTAAGAGAAACCCAAGCAGTGCCCAATGTACTGGCCTTTTGGAGAACTAGCGTTTGATCCAGATTCAACTCTCCCGGCACTGACTGGACCAACCATTTGCCCTTTCCAATTGATATCACAGTGAACCTATTATGCATATTTAAATGTTATATTATATATTTCTAATTTGTTGGGCATAGAGTAGAGCATGGTCTTACAACAAAGCCCAATTTCAGTTGTGAGAGATTAGTGGGATTGTGTCAAAGTTTTCTCGTTTTCTCATCCTTGTTGCTATCAATGGGTGCACGCCGGTTGAATGAAAAGCAACCATTTATAAGTGCGCAGTTATAAATGGACAGTTTTTATTTCAATACATATAATTTCAATTATATATTAGTAACTTATAAATAATTCTCACTAAGTTAACCTTTATTACAACCAAACTCACGCTTATATTTTTATAATTTTCCTGACATATTATATTTGGCTAGGTTTCTTCAGCTTGTTAAGGTAAGCTTGGTAGTTGGTAACGATGAAACTACTAACTCAGATTCCCCCACAAGTCTTAAGATAACTTGCGTCATACCTACCTTCAGTGGCGTGCCAAATATTTCGGGCTATAAGACGTACCACAAATTTAGAGGCAATTTTAATGTCCCTTCGGATCATAAGACATACCCAAAATTTGAGTCTATTTTCCTGTTTTAAAATGTGCGTTTTATAGTCAGAAAAAACGATATGTGTAGTTTACTTTTATTTCACTTGCCCATTGCCAAATATTCTAAGTTTCTTCACTGCTGCCAGTAAGTCTTCGTTAGTGATCTCCTGATGTTTCTTGGCCTTACCACGTGCTGCTATCAGCCTACTTCGAAGTTCTTCCAGCGTTATCAGACCACCATTCTTATAGTTAGTTGCAAGACATACTTCAACAATTTGCACACCCAACTCATAATAGAAGTCGCCAATTCCTGGAATGTTGAGTCACCTTAACAAAGAAGACTTCGAGAGAGAATGCACCATAAATATAGTCAGAATATATAGACTATAGTATTCATAATAGAGAGATAGTATTAAGAAAATGAATTTTCAACTTATTTATTCGAGATAAAAACGTTTTAGGTTTGGGGTAATCAATTTTTTTATTTTTATACCTTTTTATTGTTTTGAACAGTGGCGGATTTAGCAGTAGGCTCAGTAAGCTGCAGGCAGCATCAATCAAAAAAAAAAGGTAACTTATTGCAAAATTTTTTTGTCAAATAAATTGTAATTAATATGATTGTGAACTACATATATCGATTATTGAACTATAGAGGTGAGGAGGAGTGGTAAAATTTAAATAGTCTATTGGCAGCAAATATATAAATCCACCACTGTTTTTGAATCTGTTAGTAGTAAAAAGTTTGCAGTTTAAAGGCTCCACAGTAATGCAGATTTATAAAGTACAAGCCCACTAGGCTGATTCATGCTACAGACAAATAATATACAAATATATACTTGACAAAGTATTCGTCTGCAGCGTGGCTGTACCTGTGGTATGTGATATTAAAATACAACATTTAGTGTGCTAAATGCGTTTTATAATTATCTATTTCTGTATATGAATTGTTTTCTATAAATTAATATATTTGGAAAATATAGAGGTATAGTTTATTGTGACCATTTGCTGGGTTCAAAACATCTAAGTAGCCAGTCAAAAATTACCATCTACAAAACTATAATAAGACCTGTGGTGACCTACTGTTGGGAAACGGGGCCTAATTTTGCATATAAATTATGCTAAAAAAAGATCTATGGCTCAATAAAGGAGAGAGATGGCATATACTGGAGGAGAATGAAGCACAAGCAAAACCAAGTTTTCAGTTATGGAACCATTTTGTAATTCTGCAAAGCACAATGATTACATTAGGTGGCTCATGTGGAATAAATGACAGTCGCCAGAGCACCCAGGATGAAGACCAAAAGGAATCCACAGCAAGAGGCCACATGGAGGAGGTAGAATGAATATATATTCATTCTACCTCCTCCGTGTGGCCAGTGACATCAGATTCATATTATGCATGGGCAACAAATGAAATGATCTGAGTTTACAGAAAACCAATTAGAAGTGTGGACAGGAATGTATGAATAAATTGTTATAACCAAAGTAAAGATAAAGAAACTTAGGAAAGTTGGTAGAAGACCTTGATACATATTCATCAATTATGAATCAATCAATTTAGAATTTGGAATTGTATGATAATCCAGTTAGAAATATAAATATTATTTAGTATAATTTTATATAGTTTAAGTTGTACAACAGAAATGACTTATACCAGGGCTACAAAAGATATATTCACATCAACATTAGGCAATGTTTTCTAAATAACAAGTATGAAGAAGTCTAATTAACATCTAAATGAAGTAGCTATAAGCCAGAAGAATTTATCCACTGCCACCATACTGGACAATCAGATAACTATCCAACAAGTAAGCTTAACATCTGAGCAAGTAAAATTAATAATTATAATTTTTTTTCAATTAATTATCCATAATTATTCAGTGGAATGCACCATATGTGCAGTCTGAGGGGCAGTTTATGCACTAAGACTGTTGGGCCACTATATATCTACTTACATTTATTAAAATATAGCAATAAATATCTCGATCTATCTAACAGTCATACTAACCTAAAACCGACCAAAAGCCTTTTCCCGATGCCAATGGGTCTACTCCAATAGCAGCACACATCTCCTGGAATTGTCTTCTAAATTGTGCATTCTTCTTTATTTCGTTCTTATGTTTTGTAGCAAATTCTTCAAGGTTCTCTCTAAAAACTTCCAGTTGTTTTGACATCTGTTGAAATTGGTTTTCCTGTATTTCCGATCCTTTCTCTCTATACTTCTCTTGTTCCAGTTTCTGTTTTTGTATAGCACCTACTCCTGCACGACGTCTCATCTTGTTTAATTTTTCGATTCGGTAAATACAATACTAAAAACCTACTAACAATTAACTTTCCCAGAAATTTATATTACTCCTAGGATGACGATAAAAATGAACGACGTTAAAATTTGAAGTTGAAAAATAAGTTTAAAATCTAGGAACACTATATTTCAAATATCTACAAAATACCTTGACAAATTTTTTGTCATAACAAAGATTGCGTTCCATTTATAACGAACTACACATACACCCGTAATTAAACAAACCTTATTAGCTTCACATGCAAAAGGTTACACATTAGACACATTATATTCTCTCTTATAAGTTACGCTGCATCATTCTATTCGGGACTTTGGAAAAGTTAAAACATTTTTTTATTTATTATTATTAAACAACATCAATCTAAATTCATTTTATTAAATGAGAAAACTAAAAAACTTGAAACGAACTACTTGGAAGTAATGCATTGAACACATATAATTATTAATGATATGTTGTAGAATTTCTAAAGATTTCAATAAACAGTGTGATACGTATACAAGAAGATTTCAATGAATTTTGTGGTATTTGAAGATTTCATTGCACTCTGTGGTATTTGGTAAAAGCTCGCTCATTATACACTACGGTCTTATATACAGGCCTTGCAACGATTGTTATAACTAAAGATAGGAATAAGTTTAGTATAATGGTGTCAAAACTTTTCTTTCGCGTCAACGCCGCTGTACGTCGTTGCTTTCGGTTGAGTGACAAGCTACTGTAAGCGGCTTGTTCGATTGGTTTATTGCTTTATTTAATTATAATTGGTTATAAAAGGGACAGAATGATATTCTGTCTTAATTGCACAGCACACCCATCTATCGTCATACCTCTCGCGGCCGTAAATTGAAAATAATAGCGCAACCATTAAGCCCACCTACCCCACTACTGTTGATGCAAAATTTGTGTATATGACCGTAGTTACGTATGGTAGCAAAAGATACAGAATACTATTCTGTCTTCATTGCACAGCACACTCATCTATCGTCATTTCTCTGGTGGCCGTAAATTGAAAAGAATAGCGCAACCATTAAGTCGACATACTCCAACTACTGTTGATGCAAGATCTGTGCATTCGATCGTGATTACCTATGATAGAAATAAAGGTAGAATACTATTTGTCTACCTTGCAGAGTATACCCGTTTATTGTCATACCTTTGGGGGCCGTAAATTGAAAAGAACAGCGCAACCATTAAACCGATGTACCCATACCATTGGTAATGCAAGACCTGTATATAAGACCGTATTATAAACTTAAAACAGAAGTCGAACTCTGTGCGATATGGCCAATGCCTTTTTGAATTTTCATTCTGTTATATGCAACTGAAAACTTAATAAAGCTGGCCTAAACATTTATAAAAAATTTAACGTTTCTCTACTTATTTCGCAACAATATAACCTGGACTAACGCTGAAAATATAACACTAGCGATTAGGAAAACAGACTCATTTTCCTAATCTTTAGTTAGAGATTCTTTTTTAAAGGCCAAATTAAAAAATATCAAATTCAATATTTCAAAAGAAATTATTTTATTGAAAAACAAGAATTTGAAAACAATAACAATTTTGTATTTCTTTCGAATAAAATACTTTTTTGACCACAAATATGAAACAAATAGTAATTTGTCATTATATAAAATACATTATATCGAGTTCAGTTTTTTTATGTTATCATTTTAAAGAATTAAAAAAACTGTTTATTAATTTAATATATTATTTTATTAAATAAATAAAGGTCTTTGTTGGGCTGAGCCTTGTATTTTTATTTGACGATAGATGGCGTGAATATCATTTACAGTACTAACTGTGTATTTACACATAATAATAAATATAAAAGAAATGAATGCAGTTTATTTATAGCTTAATATATAAAAATTATTTATTAAGCCATGAATATTCTTAATACGAAATTATTCATGGTTTAATGTTGAATGGTATATTCATAATAAACTTTCAAATAGACTGTTTATGAGCTTTAAATGCTATACGATCCTAGATGGCACGTAAGTAATATCATATTGACTAAATTAATAAAATAAAAGTAGTTACGATTTCCTAAATGATATTGAAAACGATACTTGATAAAAGAAATTATTACGTTAACATACGATTATGATTTTTATATCCAAAGCTTTGGGCCAACCAAGCTTATATAAAAGTAAATATAAAAAACATTTTATATGCGGACAATTTTTCATATAAATAAAGGATTTAAAAAACGAAAGTCATCCCTGGTGGGGATCGAACCCACGACCTTTGGATTAGAAGTCCAACGCGCTATCCTCTGCGCCACAGGGACTGATGAGTTGTATATTAAAATAATAAATTAATATCAACTACATGTATCTATATCTATATGTAGATATATAACTATTTCCACAGACTTAAAATTAAACCATACTGGTTCATATTGAACCAGTAGGTATACACGAATATATTATTTCAAACTTTTATATCTTATAAATTAACATTTCACATAGCAGATTAAATTGAAATGTTTGTTCAAAACTTATTTAATTAAATATAGTTTAATGAATTTTTTGTTTCTTATTCGATGATAGAATAAAGAGGTAACAAGCATCTTGTCTTTAAATATACCGGAAATGACAACAAATAAACGTCAAACTTAATCTTGTTTGGGAAGTTTGAAATTTTTATGTGTAACATGTATCATTTTTGTAATAAAATGTAAAATAGCACTTAATGTAATAATTGGTTTTAAAGTATTGTACTAGCAACATAATGGAAAATAGCCTTGTGCAAGAACTAAGTCCTACTATGGATGTTTTTGATGTTAAAGATTGTGCATCCTCAGCTAATTTCCAGAAATATTTTTGCGAATTATTCGAGAAAAATGGTGTGCTAAGTGATTTACGAGCATATTTACGTGGACATATAGTTAACGTGTTGAAACACACCTATACTGGTATTGTTGTTATATTGATTTTTTAAATTTAAATCTGCAATCATTAATTCTGCGTAAAAGCAACGTTAACTGTAATGTTATTTGTACATCGGTTTGGTAGACTTTTCTAGAAATCAAGGGTTTTGTGGTTAATTTATGTATTTTACTGTCTGCTGTTATTTGGTGCCAGTGTGGGCATTATCCACTTGATGTGCTGGATATAATTACTTTTTGAGTCTGGTAATCAAGCTTTAAAATAAATACAATTATAATTGTACATTTATAGGCATTGGTTATTCCAATTGAAACTAAATGATTTTATTATTAATTTAATTTGTCAAAGTCTACTGTAAGTGCATTATAGTGGTAACTTACATTCATAGTATATTTCATTTATATAATTTAAGTTTATTTGAAGGAACTTATCCATATGCAATGTAACTTTGTCTGGTATGTCTGTATTGTTATTTAAATCAAATTTTTTTTTACATATATTTCTAATAGTATTTAACAGACCATTTTTGCCTTAATTGCTAAACTGAGCTATGCAACATATGAGGCATAGACATTTAACTGATGGTAATAACCATTCTTAAATCAACTAACAACAAACACCAATTTGCCATAGCATTAAAGAAGTATAGAGATCCCTCATCTTACATACATACATACAATAATAGTCATTTTTCTAAATACAGATTATCTCTCAATTTCAAGGAAGGCCAATATTGAAATTAAGTTGTGTTGCTGTAATTGTCATACCTTTAGTGTGGTCCTAGTCAAAGCTCAAGGCATGGTAGATGGTGTAATTGGTTGGTTTCCACAACTCGACATTATCATGTGCCTATTTTGCATGTTGTAAGAATGGAGAGCTCCTATTATTCTATCCACCCTAGTTCCTTGAAGAACTTTTTCAAATTTCACAAACTTTATTTTACTATTTTTAAGGTGATCCACCAGCATGTCAAAAAAATTTCATGCAACGTCTTGAGCTCATATTCCAAGCTTTAAACATACTCATTGTTGAATATCTAATCTGTATGGTAAGTAAGAAAAAGAATAATTCATAAACCTATAATTTTTGCAATTGTCACTATTATAATATAAACATGATTTCAATTGCTACTTAATTTATAGCATTTGAAATCACATGTTTGTTGGTGCACTTGTTCACCGAGTAATTCTAGTTCACCTAATTTCTGTAAATATTTCAGGATTTCAATTACACACTCTCAGTATTTTTGTCTGAAATACCACTGGCTAACATGGTCTTTGAATTTGCCAAATCGCTGCTTAAAAATTCTACGGAAGAAGCCAGAGGGTTACGATTTACTGATCAAGACATTTGGTCAATATTAAATTATTTAGGTAATAATGTTTGGGACTTTCTTTTCACCATTTGAATTTCATCTTGTTATTTGTAATGGTCTTAATTTTTTTATACATTGGATTTTTTTATACAGATTATATATGTTCCACATAGGCACAGGGGCTAACCATTTCAGAGTGGACATTAACCTATAACACTTATCCCTGTGGAATTGGCTGTACATCTGGACTCGGAATAAATACCTGTAGGCAATACATACATGCACATTTTTATTCAGGAATTAAACTCATGATCATTGGCTCCAAATGCAGTAACTTCATCACTGAGCAAATTAAATCTGAGTGGTGTTCTGGAGCTGTTGAGCTTTAACCTATATATATATATATATATATATATACATATATATATATGTGTATATATATATACATACATATATATATATATATATATATATATATATATATATATATATATATATATATATATATATATATATATGTATACATATATATACATATATATATATACACATAAATATATATACATGCATTACATATACAGCTGGGCTGGGCAGCGTTCAGGAAATTCCATCAAGTCTTCTCGTCGCCCATACCACAAAGTCTGAAGACAAAAGTCTTCAACCAGTGCGTCCTGCCCGTACTCTCTTACGGTGCCGAGACGTGGACACTGACAGTCCGTCTCCTCGCAAAGCTCAAAGTCGCTCAGAGGGCTATGGAGAGAGCTATGCTCGGGGTTTCTCTGGTGGACAGAATTCGAAATGAAGAAATTCGCCGGAGAACCAGAGTCACCGACATTGCTCTTCAAGTTAGCAGACTGAAGTGGCAATGGGCAGGACACTTTTGTCGGAGAACCGACAATCGTTGGAGTAGACGAGTGCTGGAGTGGAGACCGCGACTCGGCAAACGTAGTGTAGGACGCCCTCCTGCTAGATGGAGCGACGATCTGCGCAAGGCGGCTGGCAGAGACTGGATGCGTGTAGCCGAAGATCGGGCTAGGTGGCGCGCCTTGGGTGAGGCCTATGTCCAGCAGTGGACTGCCGCGGGCTGATATTGATTGATATTGATATATACATACATACATAGAGTCGCCCGAGGTAATCCGAACCTGTAATCCGGCATGCCTTGCCTTGTTATTATACCATAAAAATTTCGATAAATCTTCACGTATACACATAATGTATATATTTCGTAAGTTCTAAGAACTGATGATTTTTATAATAAAATATTAGTTCTTCATTTTGATGTTTAATTTACTAAATTCCACATTGATATTATAGTACATATAATTATGTAGTATTGTTTATAGTTCAAATAGATTCTTTTATTTGTAATTTGTCGGATTACAAGGTGCTCTTGGTAAAAAATTCCGAACTATAATACCACATCGCCCTGCAAAGCGTTTATCGGATTAGCACGGTTCCATTGTATTTATATATATCTTATGTGGAGTCTTTAATGTTTCCCCAACGGTTATATCATTTAGCTTATTTAAAAATAAATGTATTTCAAAAACACGCAATTGAAATTATTTTAAAGTAATCACATCTTATTACGTATTAATATATAATATAATAAGTAACTTTCATATTTTTTCAGGTATTAAATGTGACTCGGAACATGCATCAAACATAATAGAAATGTATAAAATGAAAGAGCAGACGCCCCTAGTGCTGTGTATCCTCAAATGTTTGCCTATGTACCAGGAGAACTACACTACATATTTTGAGCAAAGCAAGTATAAAATTTAGTAGAATCAGGACAGCCTTAACCATCCAGGTGCCCCGGCGAGTCACTCAAAAGCTTTATACAATGAATATTTTTAAGTTACTGTTTAAGTACTACAAACATTTAAGTAATGTGGCTAATTTTAGACCTAACATTGTTCATCTTTTTTCGTGTTTTTTCAATCATGCTTTAGCACACGCCTAGCCTATGGGCCTCCGCGATTGCTCAGGGCACCACCCCAAAAGCCAGCGTTGAGTAGTATATTAGAATATATCTGATAAATATTAAATATAATAATTTAATCTTGTTTGTATACAAAAAATGGTGTCATAGATCACACTGAAAAATCATTAATTACTCATTTTTACCATTTATCATTTATTTTCTACAAAATCTTACTACAATACAATTATCTATGTGAAGGGACCAAAGTCGGAAAAAAGACGTATTGGCCATATAGCTATTTGTTAAAATACGGGAATCCAATCCTCGACCTTCAACTCAGAAAAGCACAAAAGAGCATTAACAGTAGTGGGTGTACTTGGGCATAATGGTTGCGTTGTTCTTTTCAATTTATGGCCACCAGAGGCATGACGATAGGTGGGTGTGCTGTGCAACGAAGACGGAATAGCATTCTGTCTCTTTTGTGCCTTCTAATATAAGCAATTATAATCAAACGAATAAAGCGATTAACAAATCGAACAAGTTTCTGACAGTCGCTTGTCATTCAACCGGCGTGCATTCATCAATAGCAACAACATACAGCGACGTTGACGCGAAAGAAATTGGACTACGTTGCAAGACCTGTGTATAAGATCGTGGTTCTACCACATAAATTATTATGGTCTTTTGGTTACAGATAATACGTCGGATGTTTGTTTGTCAAGAAGTTCGAATAATGATATTCACAGTGAGAGCAGCTCAAAAAGTTTCGATAGATCACAAAGGAATCATTGTAAACATTATACATTTTGCCAGAGTTGTCAGATGCGAATACAGAAAATTCGGAAAAAGCATAAGAAAAAGAAGGAAGCCTTTATCAAAGTATGCTATTGTATTAATATATAATTACTAACTGGTTCCCGGAAAACGTTGTTTTGTCACATTTATTCAATATATATTATTTATTTTTAGATTATTGGTATCAAAAATATTTTACGATCAAATTTTCAAAAAATCGGTAAAGCCGTTTCGTAGGAGTTCGATAACAAATACTGTGACACGAGATTTTTATATATTATATATGACTTAAAAGTTATTAATTACCAACTAACTTCAGTGGTAGTTTCGATCCGATATGACATTGGAACCTTCAAAAACAAAACTGCACATATTTCAAAGGCTTTTTTTATGAGATAGTAGGTCAAACGAGCAAGCGTGTCGCCTGATGGAAAGCAATCAACCTCGCCCATGGACAACCGCGACACCGCAGGAGTCGCGGAAGTCGCCGGCCTTTTAGGTATGTATAGGCTTGTTTTTTGAAGGTTCCAATGTCGTAACGGTTCGGAAAGACCGCTGAGTTTAGCTGGTTCCACAAACTGGTGGTGCGTGGAAAGAAGCTACGAGAAAAACGCACCGTAGTAGATCGCCACTCATCCCGATGGTGGGGACGCTTCTAAAATAGATGCTTGCAACGCTTCTCAAATAGATGCTTGCAATGCTTCTAAAATATAATTTTTCAGAGGTCCTCCCTATCCCAAAAGAGCAAACGAGTCACCTGATGGAAAGCAATCAACGCCGTCCATAAGCATCTGCAACATCATAGGCATCGCAAATGCGTTGCCGGCCTTTAAGGTATGAGCCTATCTATTTGGTAACAATTGTTAATACACAACTTATCTCATCTAGAATACGAAATCAACAAGCGCATATCCGTCTGCGAATGTAGACTGTCTCGTGAAAAATATCGGTGCTGTTGAAAGAAGTATCATTAATGAGGTTAACTTTTGTTATGTTTTTTTGGAATTTAATTTAGTTAATGCAAATCAAGTATTTTCATATACATTATGCATTAAAAAAAAAGCTTATTACGTAATTAGAAATAAAAATCTTAATTATAATTGATTTAATTAAATAGACTTACATGAGCTACTAATCAAAAAACCTAACATATAAAATCATTAGTTTTTTTTTCTATAATTTTTACGAATTCCCTTTTTGAAATATTGTAGAAGAAAGTAATACTTAGCTATATTGTTTTATTCTATAAAGTATTTTGTGTTATTGCAATACTTAATATTTTTGAAATTTTTCTGTATTGGTAAGAATACTAGGCATAATTAGAAAAATTCTTATGTTTTAACATGTATACGTCTATAAAGTATTCTTTATTGTAGATGTTCGAGCAACTCAAAACTGTATATGAGACTGAGATCGAAATGATAAAGCGAGAGGAAGAGAAGAAGATTAAACGTTCTCTCGCAAACCATTCGCTATTTCTGAAGAAGCGGTATGAAGAGGTAATATAAAATATTAAAAGTATTAAACTGATTTTATTATCGACCAGCAGTCTGACTTTAACAATAATAAAACGCTTTACAATCATACCGCACATTACGATCCCTTTTGCCTTAGGACTATTTTAAACAGACAAATGACGTCATTGACGACATGACATGATGACGACATCTTGTATTTATTGCGCTCTACATGAGCAGATGTTGTATAGGTTTAACCAGCGGCACCTCTGTCCGTTTAAGAGGCGACGTCTTTGATTCAACTTTGTTCTAAATGTTTTAAGTAGTTTTTATATATTAAGTGGACAGTTAGAGCGGATGACAACCGTTGTCTTCCGTATCAAATACCTGATGATGCCTCGTGTTTAGGCGAAACACTTGTCGTTTGCAAGATGGAAAAGTGATAGTGTGTGTTTGGTGTTATGTATAGTGGTTGGTAGGTGTATAGTTGCTGACGGCCGTTTTTCGGTAAAACTTAGTTTAAGTTCCCTGTAAATCCACTTCATCCAGCAGAAAAACACACGTTATTAATTTTCTATTTTTGTTTGCTTGTCGCAGATCTTAAGCTAAGGAAAAGTTCTAACTGTCCACACAGTAATTGACATGACATGACATTACATTAATTGACGCCGGCTGCGGAGTAAATGGTCGCGGGTTCGATCCCCGTATCGGAATAAATATATGTATGGCCTACATATATATGTTCCGAGTCTAGTAACCTCGCCAATCCGCATTGAACAAGCATGGTGGGTCTATATCAGTTTCTCCAGAAATGGGGAGACCCGTGCCCAACAGTGGGACATATGTGGGCTGTGGAAAAAAGTTTATATATTTAAACGCCAGATGGAAGAGTCGTTCAAATTACGCGAGGCGCAATTAGAGCAAAATGTGCAACAGAAGAAGAAGTTTCTGTGGGGCTTGGCGCGAACGCTACGAGAGCAGCATTCGCACATGTCCATCGCTATGAGGAATGTGCAACGCGAAACTGAACTCACTGAAAAGGTATCGTGTATTAAACTCGCCGATCTTAAATGGAGAGTTAAAATTGCCTTGCTAAGGTCTTGTCAGAAAACAGCTATTACAAAATTAGTCAACTATACTGTCTTATACACAGGTCTTGCAACGAAGCCCAATTTCAGTGGTGAGGGATTAGTACTGTCATGTCGTAACTCTTCTACGCCGCTGCTATCGACGGCTGCACACCGTTGCTTGACAAGCGACTAAGCGGCTTGTTCGATTGGTTTATCGCTTTATTCGTTTCATTACAACCGTTACTCGCATCTAGTTGATCGACTCAAGGCTTTCGCGTATCTCGGATTTTTGTCAGTCTACCTGCCCCTATAGTCAACCGTCCCCGATCTCCCCTAACGTCTGGCGCCAGGCGACAACTATTAACTATCATTCTCGAATTAAGTGACAGTGGTTGCCTTATTCGTTTCATTATAACCGTTACTCGCATCTAGTTGATCGATTCAAGGCTTTCGTGTAACTCGGATTTTTGTCAGTTAGTCTACCTGCCCCTATACTCAACCATCCCCGATCTCCCCTAACGTCTGGCGCCAGGCGAAAACTATTAACTATCATTCTCGAATTAAGTGACAGTGGTTGCCTTATTCGTTTCATTATAACCGTTACTCGCATCTAGTTGATCGATTCAAGGCTTTCGTGTAACTCGGATTTTTGTCAGTTAGTCTACCTGCCCCTATACTCAACCATCCCCGATCTCCCCTAACGTCTGGCGCCAGGCGACAACTATTAACTATCATTCTCGAATTAAGTGACAGTGGTTGCCTTATTCGTTTCATTATAACCGTTACTCGCATCTAGTTGATCGATTCAAGGCTTTCGTCTAACTCGGATTTTTGTCAGTTAGTCTACCTGCCCCCATACTCAACCATCCCCGATCTCCCCTAACGCCTGGCGCCAGGCGTCAATTAATTAACTATCATTCTCGAATTAAGTGACAGTGGTTGCCTTATTTTGTAATGCTTGTTTTCTGACGGATATTTTATGTTTATTATAAATGCTAGTTCGTCAACACACAATATTAGTTTTTGATTTGGTCCTCACGGATTTTACCAAGGTATTAAACATGTGTGTACTGATTATTCGCCCTATAATCTAACTCTGCCACCGGTCATCTTATACATGGATTTTCATAAAGTAACGCCTGACTACTACAATTACTCATAAGTAAGGTGTTGCGCTATCGACTTCACATCCTTTTACCGGCCTAAATATTTACGGCAATCATAGATTTAGATTGGTTATACTGCCATCATTCGATCTTAAGAAAACCATTTGTTGTATATAAAGTACAAGTAAAGTTGTTGACATTTCAGACACATGTGATTGCGCTCCTGAAATCTTAAAACTCTTAAAGTAAATGTATATTTTTTCAAAATTGACAGGAGAATAGTCTTAAAATTCAAATTCAAGAAGCAGAAACAACATTAAGGAACCGCGGTGAAGAAATGCGCGCTCAAATATCCGAGGAGCTGTTAATTTTGCAGGGCCATCTTGAATCTATGAAGATTGAAAGAGAAAGCATTGAAAGGGAACGAACTGAATTGGAAAAGCTAAAAAAAATATGCGACACAAATACTGAAGATATGGAGAAGCGTGATGTAAGAGAAAGAGATGAAGTACATTCTTATTACGATATGTTGAAAGACGAGTTGACTTTGCTAAAGAAATATTTGGCGTCATCGAAACTGGACCCTAAGTGTATGACAGAGAGAGGTGTTATGACGGAAACTATTTCAATTCCGCGGACGACGTTAGTTATGAATAACGAACAGGAATTGGAGCGACAACATCAGAAACACGAAGACTGTATGAAAACTCCAAATCAGGTCGTAAATGATTTGAAGAAACAAAAAAATGTAAATTTTAGTCAGGTATGTGTGTGTGAATACACCGATTATGTTAGCGAGTGATTCCTTTTCAAAATATGGATGGTAATCTAAGTGTAAAAATCTAACTAGAAACAATCATTCGTATAAGATTTGTGGAAAGGAAAAAGGGACTTAGTTCTCTGGGGCTATCAAACTACTCTGAAGTTAGTCTACTGCCAAACTGTGATACATCCTTGGAATTTAGGTTATTCCGCAAAATATTATATATGCCGAGTTTCAGGCTTACATTTTATAGAATAATAAATCATCAACATCATCAATACAACCGTAACAGTCTTAACTGTAATCCCCACACTTATCGACGACGGTTTGGGGATCGTAGATTAGGTTTTATTCTCAGGCAGACGCCGCTAGATCTACGTATACTGGTTTTGGTTCTTATTCTATGCCGGAATCAAAATCAGTCCATCTTATTGTGCAAGCCCCAAACTATCTCAAAGTTTGTGGATAAACAAGTGGAGTTTTATATACAAATTTAGAGTGATAAAACTTTGAAAAATTTGCATGTTACATTTTTTTACAGCCCTTATATGTATATTTCTGGAGGAACGGGCATTGAAACCCCACCAACCTTATTCACTACGGATTGGTGGGGTTAGCAAACTAAATACCTGTAGGCCATACATATATTCCGATGCGGGGATCGAACCCGCGACCATTCGAACACTCCGTGGGCGGAGGGCCCCACCACCGCGCCAACTGGTCGTCAATATTAAATGTAATATGTTCATTTAATAGTAATCAATTGAATATTTTCAGGCAAATCTGGACGAGTTGTACAAGGAACGCGTCCGGGCATGCAATTCAGTTCGCAGCGGTTCGTCGGGGCGGAGTGACGTCACTGTTGACAGTTGCGGTCACGACTGCGACCGCGACACAATACAGCGGCTGCGGGAGGAGAACGAACGACTGAAAACTTTTACTGAACAGGTATGGAATGAATACTTTTTCTGGGTCTGGCGTTCATTATTATTATATATTATTATTATCACATTTATTTACATGTTTCTCTGTTAATAATATTATTACTATTATAGAAACACTATAAAAATAATATTAGTTATTATTAGGTTGTTAATCGTTCGTGGCAGGATAAATTAAGCTATTGAACGATTTAGGCATCCAAGAAAAGGAACCTTTCACGATTCTAGCCGTGCACAATATAGCTGCTTTTTGAATTTAACCCATTTACCTAACCATTACTTGGACTACGGTTGACCAAATTTTTACCAATAAGTCCATTCACACAGACTACTATACATTGATAGTACAATCAATATGCCACATGGTCAATATAAATTCACATAGTTTATTTGTTTATCTTTTTCCACTCTTATGAGATTCACGGAAAACTAATATCCACTATTATTGCCTTGCGTGTAGTTCGATCCACTATCACAATATTAGGCTAATTGTCAAAAATATTTCGATCCGTGATAATGGATCGAATTTATTTATTATATATATCGAAAATATAAAATGATAGATTTTATATATTTTTTGTAAATGGTAGATTAGTTTGTGGAAAATGACGGCGACGTGGTTCGCCACCCGTCACGTCCACTCACGAGGGCGAAAAGCGACCAATGACGAGTCGTTTCGCTGCGAAGAATGGCAGCGGATGGAGCTCTGTGGTCTCTGCCAACCCCTGCGGGGGATAAGCGTGAATATATAAATATAAATAAATAAAAAAAATGGTAGATTGGATGAAACCTATCTTGAATGTACTTCGGGGGCGATTTGATTCGCCCCCCACCCGACTGTGGCCATACGCCTTATCGCTACTAAGCGAAGCTATTATTCTAATCTAGCAACGCAGCCATATAGACGAGCTTTCATGCGAGCGAGCCCAGCTACGGGCCCAGCTGACCGCGGTCCAGATGCCCACGCTGAGGCCTCGCACGGCGCCCTCTGCGATGCCTTCCACCAGTTATTACTCGGCACAAGGGTAAATTACGTAGTATCACTTCGAGTCAAGAATTTTTTTTACAGCCCATATACAGTTTTACCCCGTTTTAGCGTAAAATTTACCCACTTATAGTGTATTTTAATAGCAGTAACTTTTGCTTTACAAAATATCCTTTTTAACATATCAATCACTTCGAGCGAAGACTTTTTTTACAGCTCCATATAGAGTTTATCCTCGTTTAACCCATTGACTGCCAGACATATTTAGAGCGTCTTGCCCTGGGTGCCAAGGTTTTATTTTGAAGAATACATGAAAGTTTACAAAATATAATTATATTAAGTTACTGATATAATATTGTAATATCATTAACAGTAATTTTTATTGATAAAAAAACACTACGAGATAACTCGTAGCTAACGTCACTAAATAAAATTCCTGTGTTGGTTGCCACTACGAGATATCTCGTAGCTGGCAGTTTTGATACACACGCTTAATACGAGATATCTCGTGGCTGGCAGTCAATGGGTTAAGCGTGAATTTTACTCACTTATAATGTATTTTAAAAGCAATAACTTTTGCTTTACAAAATATCGTTTTTAACATATCTTTTTTCAAACAAATTTATACATAAATTCCTTAAATTACAAACACGTGTCGAATCTGTCAATGTCAACATGGACCAGTATTAATGGAGGAATTTACTGCATCAATCGTTCGTTGCGCTTCTGGTTCATTCATATTACATCTCGAATGTATTTTTACAAATAATTGTGATTGAGTTAATTAATTCGTCTGTTTGCTAAAGGTTTTGGGAAAAATTCTTAATGCATCCATCTTCAAATTTCAGAGTTAATCCAAGTGTATCTGGGAACGCTGTAGGCTGGCGTAAGGGCGCCGGTGAGGAACTGACCCTGTTTGCAGAGGCGCATCCCAGGATATTGGCGCCTGGTGATATAGTGCCTTTCATAGGCGTACTGAGAGATCGCCATGCGGATAGCAGACAGTAACGCCATTTTATTTCTAATTTAATTCCAGCGGTTATAGTACGATATAAATTGTTTAGTACAAAAACAGACCGAGGTTAGTGTGCCTGACTTCAGAACCAAGAGTTCTGGGTTCAAATCCCATACAATGAAATGAAGAGGAGCGTTTTTAGGTCCAATGCCCCGCTTTGATTGTTGTCTAAATTGTACCATAAATACATGAAAAGTAACAATGACTTGGATATTCCCTACAATAGTGTGGTACAATTCACGAATCATATTGAATCTAATATTTAAGTTTATGTATAATATTTGATGTCTGCTTTCACTTTTTGTTAATGTTGTGTCCGTCTTTAATTTGGATTACATTTTAATATTATATGTTTTCAAAGCTATTGAGAATACTGTATAATGTAACTTCTGTTTATAATCCATAAATAAATTTTAAAAAAATTCGGTAGAAAAATATTTTTCGAATATCTGGGTGTAATTTATCCATGTCTACTATTTTTTGAAGACACCGCAATCGAATTTAACCCAATTGTTTCGAAAATAAATTCAGTTAATCGTATAAAGAACGATTCGGATGTACGTTCTGTGTAACGGTGCTTTCTTTTTCCAATTAATGTAACCTCTGTTAGCTAGACTAAAGAAATGCATGATCCGCATTTTATTACATCGCTTAGGTCTATCCTGGAACAGGACCTGTTTTTATGGTTTAGAGATAACAGTTCCGTGTTGTCATACGATATGCTGTCAGCCACAGCATATGATATGCCAACACTTATATAAGTTATTGAAAACTTCTAGAGGCAATAACGTATTTACATTTTATTCGTGATAACATAGTTATAAAAAAATATATAGAAATTCGTTGGTCACGACGGTCAGTCAAGAATATTATTATATAGTTTATTTATGTAGGTGTATGTGTATTTCGACGTTTTTGGTGACGATGGTGGAAATTAGAATGAATGCCCCCCCCCGCACTAAATTTCGACCCTTATGCATAAAATTG
Organism: Baronia brevicornis; assembly: GCA_031353405.1. Taxonomy (NCBI): domain Eukaryota; kingdom Metazoa; phylum Arthropoda; class Insecta; order Lepidoptera; family Papilionidae; genus Baronia; species Baronia brevicornis. The sequence continues at coordinate 128,339 of JASFAT010003578.1, read as the reverse complement.
AGAAGACAAAGACAATATACAGTGAACAAAGAAATTAAAAATAGACCTTCAGCACAGCAACAATATCTTTTTTAAAAATGGATGGATTTACTGTAAAGAAATTCTTAAATAAAGCTCAATATTCAAATTTTAAATCATTTATTTTACACAAATTACAACCATTACAATTATTTTATACAAACCAACCAACCTTACATAACCTGCCAACAGATGGCGTCAAAATACATATAAAATTCTAATACGCCGAGATGTACGCATTACGAAGCTGTTGGTCTATAAGGCCTACGTTCGCTCCCGACTGACCTATGCTGCGCCGGCCTGGTGGTCTTTGATATCAGCAACCCAGCGCAAACGCGTTCAGATCCAGCAGAATCTGTCTCTGCGCGCTATCGTGGGGGCGGCTTGCTATGTACGTAACGACGTTATAGCGAGGGACCTCAGGGTGGAGAGCATCCATGAGTTTGTGGTCCGGTTGGCTCGGAAGATGTTCGACCGAGCCGACAATGGACCACACCCACACCTTAATAATTTTGCTCCCCTTCACGCTCGCCCACCTGAGGGACGTCCACTCCCACGCGAAATCCTCCTGTCGCCTCCTGGCTCCCGCGAGGGAAGAGGGCCAGCGACGGACCCAACGTAGGAATAGGTTCAGCCATATCTCGACGACGCGAAGTCGTTAAAGGACGCCCAAAAGCCGCTAGGAATAGCGGCACCTAAGACCGGGGGGCGGTTGCCCCATTGAGTTGCTGCACGAGCAGTGGGGTTCATCCCCGAGGCTCGATCCCACACCTCTGCGCGGGGTGTGGACGTCCCCGATTGATTGATTGATGTACGCATGGGCATCTGCGTGTCAGCATGTGTGAAAAAAGTATATGTTTAATTATGTTACGTTATTTTAAACTCTTCCATAAATATGCTTTACTCCTACCAGACACATGATAAATCAGTGGCGGACATTAAGACGACGCTTCTCCCCTTTCCGTTGCGACGGAAAAGTGGGAACTCGTCGCAAGGAGCAAGTGGCTTGTTCTCCTCCCGCGGAGACTTGTGGTAAGTTAAACTAGAATATACACCCCCGGCCAAAAGTTTGAGACCACCTTCGTCAAAGTAGGAAAATTAAATAAAACTCAAAATACAAAGCACGAAGTTAGTGATTAAAATACTTATTTACTAACACACATACATCAAGGAGAAAAAACAAAAAATGTCTTCAGTGTAACAACGACGAGCTCAGACTTAGATAGAAAGATTAACTCCATAAAAAGTCAAATAATAAATATTGTTTTAGGTAACTGCCTAAAACATAACTAACATCATCGGTTCATCAAAACCGCAGCGTTGATTGCTTTTCATTAGACGACATGTTTGCTCCTTTGCCTTCTATCCCATAAAAAAGTGAACTACAGTCTCTTGACAGGTCATAAGATTATCCATGAGCGGTTTCAGGCTTAAATCGCGGTCTTATACACAGGTCTTGCAACGAAGCCCAATATCAGTGGTGAGAGATTATTACGGTCGTGACGTATATTTTTTTCGCGTCAACGCCGCTGTACGGCGTTGCTGTCGATGGGTGCGCGCCGGTTGAGTGACAAGCGACTGTAAACGGCTTGTTCGATTGGTTTATCGCTTTATTCGTCTCAGGTTATATTAAAAGGTACAAAAGAGACAGAATGCTATTCTGTCTTTGTTGCTCAGTATACCCATCTATACCTCCCCCGGATATACCTCTGGGGGCCGTAAATTAAAAATAATAGTGCAACCATTAAGCCGTCCTACCTACTGTTGATGCAAGACCTGTGTATAAGACAGCGACTTAAATATAAAATGTGGACAGTTAAAACTTTTACTTAACTAAGATCCGCGACAAGCAAACAACAATAGAAAATTAATAATGTGTATTTTCCTGCTGGATGAAGTGGATTTACATGGCACTTAAACTAAATCTTACCGAACAAAACGGCCGTCAGCAACTCTCCACCCACCAACCACTATACACAACACCAAACACACACTACCACTTTTCCACCTTGCAAACGACACGTGTTTCGCCTCAACACGAGGCATCTTCAAGTATAGTAGACTCTACGGAAGACAACCGTTAAGTCCGTTAATCCGCAGCAGGAAAACACACATTATTAATTTTCTATTGTTGTTTGCTTGTCGCGGATGTTAGCTAAGTAAAAGTTGAATGACTCCATTAATCATCTTAAATATAAAAGTGAATTGTTAAACTGGGTTGACTTTGACTTTGACACAGATAATGCTGAAAAAAACAACGTTTCATCGTCTCCTCTCCCACAGAACCATGGAAACATTGACTTTGAACGCTCAACTTCGTGTAACGAGGAAAGGTAACCGTGATGTATTTACTTTCAGTAGGGTGGAACGCAATGTTTATTTTATTCACCTTGGAAATTGTCGTCCATAGATTTACGTACGCATTACCAAACAGCGACACAACTTGTCATTACTGGCGCTTCGTGTATACTTCGTCGTTTCCATGTGAACCCTCGCGGTTTTACATAAAAGCCACTCAAACACACCTTAACAATATAACATTTTCGCTGGCAGATTTTACATTTTGAATCGGGCTTACGGCGAGCGGGGTATCGATTGCAGGGCTGCGGAGGATGATGAAGGCGGCGCTGCGGAGAGAGAGATGTCTCATGTCTCAGCATTTTTTACCGCTTTTATCATGGGGAGTGCTCCGAGGAATTATTTGGAATAATTCCCGCCGCCGAATTCCACAACCGCACAACTTGCCGTAAAGAAAAGTTTCATCCCCACCGGCCGGCTCGCCCGGGGAAGTACCACTGCTGCAGAAAACCGGTGTCTGAGTGATACTTTAGCTAGCGCGCTTCGTACGGTGAGCGGCTGAGTTCCGGAGGCCCAACACCCCTTCCCCCTCCATCTCCCATAATGACACTTTCCTTAAAGGTCGGCAACGCTTCCGCACCGCCTATGGCGCCGCGCATGTCTATGGGCGGCGTTGATTGCTTTCCATTAGTTGACACGCCTGCTCGTTTGCCTTCCATAAAAAAAAAGAAACTGATCACACTCGAAGACTTAATTATGTACGACTTGTTCTCGAACGGTTTTCGACGCCTAGACGTTTAGGTAATATTAGGTTTAGGTAAATAAGGTCGTGATGGTAATCAATGGGTGGGGGTGGGGTAGGTGCATATGTGCAAATAGTTTTAAAACTGCATCTAAATATATTTTTCTTTAATTCATTTTAAATTGAATGAATAGATATGTAAATAATCCTAGCAACAATAGCCAGATTTCTTTCTATATTAATTCTTCCCTAGCAATAAAAGATTCCTAAATATGGTGTTCAGAGCCGATTAGCTAACCAAGCCATTTAGGAACCTCGAAATTTCAAGGAAACGAAGACATCTGGGCTCAGTTTTATTGACTACAGCTTCTTGCTAAGAAGATTCAAAATGTCAATAATTTAATATTTATTATCGATCACAATATCAAAAAATCGTTGACACAATAGAGTTATTGACGTAAAACATCTTGATTTACATTCTTCACTATCGTTGGAATGGTTGACAAGAACTAAGGTAATCTTAGCGTGGTTTATTTTTTTAATTACAAAGATATCCAGATAGAACATTTACTTTATAGTTTTTTAAATGATCTCTTACTACCAGCCCCTTGTTCAATTGTATCCCTTTTAAGAATTTCATGATAGATATTTTATAGCATAATCTTGCTTTTTGACATTACTTTTACTTATTTTAGAGGCAAATTAGAAGAACGACCTAAGACAACGGTGGCTGCAAATAAATGCCGTGAAAAAAGCCCAAATTCTGTTTTGAGGGAGGCAAAGGAAAAGTTAAAAAAGTAAGTATAACATAAATAGCTTTAGATGTTTGTCATTAAAAGACAAACCGAAGACTCGCTAGCTTTAAACAAACAATAAAGTATGATTTTGGGAAGTAGTTTAAAAATACAATAAGATAGCAAACAAAAGGCGAACGAGATATGTTTATATTAATATATTCAGTTTAAAAAAATACTTGATTTATTATGAAAACCCCGCATCAAGTTAATGTTTATTTATTTTTATACTCTTACTAATAATTACTCTAACTAAATATTTCGAAAACTCGAACAGTGTTCATATGTCAAACGCGCGAAGGTCAAAGTGAACACACATATATATATATATATATATATATATATATATATATATATATATATATATATATATATATATATGTATATGTATATATATATATATATATATATATATATATATATATATATATATATATATATATATATATATATATATATATATATATATATATAAAATAATTTTGACAATAATTTTCAGCAAGAGCAACATTAAGCAACATCAAGCCGTGACACGGGAGAAAAGTCCAAACTCAACATTAAGAGAAGCCAGACTCAGGCTCAGAAAGTTGGAGATAGAAGCAGAGGCGGTGGAGAAATCCTACCGCAACTTTAGAAAGCGACAAGCGGAACAGAGGAAGGTTGATCACTCCCAGCCGATAGACATTCCGTTCGTTAGCAACGCCTTAAACCGGGATTTAAGTAAATATGAAAAATTAAATCTATACGAATATTTATGTAATATAGATGTGTGAGACTAATAGCATATGACTGCCCCGCCTTACAGTTCATAAATTAAATATGATTGATATTTCATAAATTGTCAGTTATAAAAAGGCATGGTGTACCATAAAATAGATAGTTGCGTATTTGAATACACAAATGATAATGTATCATCATCATTATCCACTTCACGCAACCTATTGAACTATAGTTAAATTAACGCATATTTTAGTTTTATTTTGTCGCATGGCTTTTATTATTAAGCAAGATCATTGTTATTGTTTACAAAAACTAATCCTAAAAATAAAGAATTTAACACTGAAATAAAACTTTTAAATTAATATCCGCCATTCTTTTTGAGTTAAGCACGTGTCCGTACATCTTCCTAAGTCCATTCTCAAGTGTTGCGGATGTTAATACTAAACAAATATTTAATGTTAAAAATTAATATTTTTATTCCAGATATATCACACAGCAAACCATCTCAAAAATTTCAAGAATCACATAAATTTGAAGATGGAAATAGTTTTAAAGTTACACAGGAATTTATGAAGAAAGACTTTGATAAATACTTTCGGGAATATCAAACTAAGTACACTGTACTAGAATCAAGGTTTAAAAATAAAAATACCACAGCAGAAATATTAAAGCCTATTCCTAACACATACTCTACAGTTACACAAAATATGGATGTTACAAAAGGTGTGACAAATATAAATTATATTGAAACTCCGTTGAAAGAGTTTAGAAAATTGTATCAAAATCCAAAACCCGTCCAAAGGAATTTTGCCATGAAAAACACTTCACCTAACGACTTTTTCCCGCACAATTATAGACATAAAGACATAAACTCAGATAATATAAATCCATGTCATTCTGAAAAAGCACAAATATCGCTTGATGATAATATAGATAAAGAAGCTGACACTGTCGATGTCTGTAATCTTAGTACCACGGACGAAATTAAAAATAAACCAAATGATATTATGAATCATGTACAAATAGAAAACATAAATCCACACAACATTGATAATCGTTCAAGTGATAGAGATCAAAGAGCACTTGACACAACATACATAAATCATAACTTACTTAAAATTGAAATTGAAAAAGGGATATCTAACAACGTCCAAATAGTAGATTCAAAGATGTGTGAAAATTTAGTAATAGAAGTTGAAAGCTCAATAGATTCGCGGAAAGTAGTTAACGCAGAAGTGTCCAAAGATGAACTCAAACCACCAATGACGATCATAGTAAGCCCAAAAAGAAATACTTTAAGTACTCTTAATGTAATTACGAAACCAAGGTCACCAGACAAGTTTATAAGAAGCTTAACACCTGAACTTACAGAAAAACCAAAAACAATTGAGGATACTTCAAAGTCTTCTGGTAGAAGTAAAAGAAGTACATCTCCTGAACAAGCTGCCGGTTTGACACGAAATGACGTTCTAGATGCTATTTTTAATGCAGATGCAACTATTAAAGATACGTCCAGTGCAGATTTGGATGATTCGAAAGGTGATTTTGAACGTAATATAAACGTATCTAATAACTATGAGGAAGAATTTGCAAATGATTTCTATGATGACGACGATAATAGTAACTCAGAGTTGGATATAACTCCAATTTCTCTGCCAAAAACAACAGAAGATGATAATTTTTGGGATGATTAAATTACAGTAAATGAAAACAAATAGTTTTAGAGTTATAATTTATTTGTCTAAACGTCACATAAATGTGAATAAAAACATTATTATATAAAACATACATTTTATTTTACATTTCTCTTCTTTTTTTAAATTAATTATAAAAGTACAAACATCCGTAAACATATATCCGTACAACATTCCTTTTCAACATTAGGTTACATTATAGACGAAATACATAATATTTAAAATTATAAATGCTAATCAACGCAGTGAACTGTTGTTGTCAAATTCATTGAACGGGAGAAATATGGAATCATTGGAAAAGGAAATGCAATAATAATATAACTAATTCTAACAAATAATATAAATACAACTCGAGTACTAATCTGACTACAATACAAAATTGAGATTATCTGTTACAATTGGGAACATACACGTTAGTTAATATATTGTAGCTAATTCAAACAAACTTATTTGTGATTCTTCTCAAAAATATAGTAAAAATAACACAATTCTAAAAATTATAATTAAACTGTATATATTATGAATTAAGTTTCTTAATATACACGCATACATAAATTACAACGTTATTTTCTAAATTTATGCAAGCTTCAAATGTACGACATTATTTGAAGATGATTATTCCTTGTGGCAATTCAGTATAACTATAATAGTTCTAGACTTTTGCATTCAACTTTATAAAGTTATTTAAAATACACGCATTTATTTCATTTTATTCCACTTGGTTTACGCCTTTTTCCAACTATATTGTTACAATACGGTATAATTTTCCGTGATAGAAATCCTAAACACAGTACTTTGCCTTTTATGGAGAATTTAATTTTTATTTACTAATCGAAATGTTCATTCATTCATTCGTTTGAAATAACTAATTTCGCCTTAACAATAACGGGTAATTTCGCCTATGTCACGTAAAAGGGAGAAGACACGAAGGAGGTTAATCAGTGCGGTTGAGGTAAGGAAGAAATAGAATGCACAGGACACTTATGAGGTTAAACGGTGAACGAAATGTTATATTACTATTAAAATCGTAACGGCAGACGTCAATTAAACTGTCACTTATGTCGAAGTAATAATTACGTCACTTTTTCACTAACCACGAAATTTGCGTTTTGGAGCGAAATTTGAAATACGTGAATATTAACCGCTATCGCGCTCGTCGTAACTAAACTAGTCAAGGTTTCCGCGGGTGCGACAGTGCTCACGAAATCATTGCTCCAAAATCATGAGATTCATGTGAGGTTATTTATGAATGATATATTAAAAAATCAACATACCCACTGATATGACAAAACAAAACATTATTTATGGTAACTTCATAGGTCACTTATGGTTCCCATTTATTGTACATTTTTTAATACATACGTCACCATAAAGAAATTTAATTCTTCAGGTAGAACTCAAAGGTGCCAGTTAAATATCATTATAGTCAAATAATGTCAGGGTGATAGATGAGTTTGTAATAGTAATATAACATAGTTTTGACACCTCTTAATACAACTCTTAGGCCGTGTAGAAATTTTTAAACTCTGCTCCTAATAATCGTTTTGTTAAAGAGAATATAGCAGATTTTGAAGATTTATTTAAGGTAATAAATTGGAGGCTAAATTAAAATGAATAAATCATCTACTAAACTAACACAAAAATTAATTACACTTTCCAGGAGAGTAGCAGCTTCTTTAATTCAATAACTTTATACTGTATTATGATTTCTAGTAAATGTATATATAAATAATTATTTCATTAATGTCAAAATACTTTCCGTTTACCGTTTACTTGTACGCTTTCGACACTGTGAAAAGATATTATATATAAATATGAATAGTTGAAATATCAATTTACTATATGAATCAAGGTAATTTAAAAAATATAATTAATCTATTTAATATATGTACTCTTAGGTTTCTTTGAAAAGAGAATAAGGCTTATTTGTAAATTTTAAAAATAGAATAATATAGTCGTTAATTTGAAGCTAGCCTTTTTAAAGTTAGGATAAATTATATTCTATTAACATTATATATAACTCAATGCTTACGAGTCGTCTATCAATGAATAAATGCATTTTATTATATAAAATTATTTCCATATAAATGTCAGCTAATACAATAAGAAAATAAACAATATTTGTAACAAATTACAAAGTCGTTCGTCAACATTAAGTTTAATGCCTGTAATTATTGTTTCATTTAATAAAAGAACAATCATGTTAGCAACAAAATAAACAGTCAGCCGAATACGCTTTTCTTCTTACAGCACTCCATTTTTATGTAATATTTAATATACTCTGGAAACTAATTTTATTACAGAGTTTTATTAATTTCAGATAAAATTTGTTTTCATGTTCCCAACAATCTTTCAAACACTTATTACTATTTCATTATAATAAATATAAATCAGATACCAAAACTGACATTATGGCAAACACTTTTCGTGGCGGACCTCGGTGAATTCGGGCCTGTGATACGAAGCCAATTTGATACCTGAAAGTCAAAATATAAAGGAATATAAATTAACAACCTACAGCAACTATACTCAAACTGCGGCCCGCCAGGCTTTTGTGGTTGGCCCATTTGGTGTTACTTTATTTATACCATTTTGAATTTTGCACCCATATGAAAAATTGAGAGCGCGCTGAGTAAATGGGTCCTACTACATTGCACTACTGCGCCACGGTGTATGTGTGTGTGTATGCAGTATTAATACGGTAATTTGCCGTAATATACGGCAATTTATTAATTTACAGACGTCTGCTGTCTGTTTGTATCGCAGCAACACGTCATTTTAGTATTTTCGTAGATAAGACAAATCAAGTGTTTGGATTGGCGATGTTTTGCATTGGGCGTTTTTAGTTCTGTATCGAGCAAGTAAGACCGCAGGAATCCCGTTTCTTTGGCTCCTATACTTCTATGTACACGTCGTTTTATTTACTGGTCGTGACTTGTTCTGAATATATTTTTTGTGGCCCCTAGACACCACGAGTTGTTCATCAGTCATTCTAATTCGAACCACCGTCGACGCCGAAATATACGACTGAACTGACCTGTAAAGATACACCTCGTGGACTGTCGTCATAGGAGTCTTTCTTGGTGGGCGTACTGGAACTCGCTGCAGACACGAACCGTGCGCGTGCCGTGCGCGCGACACGTCCGCCAGGACTACTCACGATGGACAACGACGCCCGTGATATCGAGTCTTCGTGATTCGTAGCTGGTTGCCATCTAAAAGTATACAAGAACATTTATATGTATGGATGTATGTGTGTGAGAGTGTCTGTGTGAATGCGTATGTATGTATGAGTTTGAGTTTGTGAGAGTGTGTATGTGTGTGTACGTGTGTGCGTGCTGTGTGTGTGGGCGTGCGTGTGCGTGCGTGCATGCGTGTGTATGTGCGTCCGTGCGTGTGTGCGTGTGTGGCCATGAACTTCACTACGAACATAGCAAGCGTCTCCACGATGGCGCGCAGAGACTGATCTGAGATTTTACTGGATCTTAACCCTTTAAGCGGTCAATTATTTTACCAGAAATGCTTCCAAAAAAGGCATATTTTTTTTATTGCATATAATTAAGTACCATACTTAATAGAATAAGAATATTAAAAAGAAATAATTTCTTTTTATTTTTTTCACTTTTAAGGCGTTTGCGCTGAGACTTCGATGCAAACATATACCATGCCGGAGCAGCATAGGCAGTCGGGAGCGGACGTACACCTTGTAGACCATTAGTTTCGTACGCATGGGTAGACGAGTAGATTTAAGTATCGGTCGGAGGACGCGCCTAGGATTGGCTTACCACATGGGATATGTACCGAGGACCAGCAAGAGATGCTACAAAATGCTTAACACTGTTTTATAACTTGTTTTATAAATGAATCCGAACAACTTCCTACTCACTTTTCTCTTTCTTCTGGCGTATACAATGATACTGTATGTTTCCACCTGTACACATTAGGGTATTGCTCTAGAGGTATTTCGCATTGCAAGAGCGCTTCGTACACCAATCTGTCTACTTTCGTGGGCTCCTCGCTGTAAAACAATGTGCATACATGTCAATGAAACATTCACTTACATGACTGACATAAAACCACTTTAAGTTGATTTTTTTAAAGCATTTTAATCAATTATGCTCTAAAAATTTTTATAATTTGGATTTGTGTACTTTTTTGTATACTGTATTAACAATATAAAATAAATCTAGGTATTTCCAAAGAAATGACGTAATTTTTTATTATTTGAGTAAAGGTACTAGCAATAAAGCTATATAAGAATATGAGCAAATTTTTTAATATGGTGCCACATATATTTAGTGAACCAATAAATAAATATAATGATAAAAGAGAACATTACAATGAAACTATGAAGTAGTTGGATTAAAATCAGGTAGAACTTTTTATTGGTCCAGTAAAATGTTCTTATAATGTTAACAAAAAGTGTGTATCGAAGTTAGGAGACGGATTGGGAGTGGAATATCATTCCAACACTTCAAAGCCTGATACTTAAAACTACCCCGAAATTCTGTAGACCCTGTGTTTGGAAATTGCATGGGGTTTGGCACAAAACTGAACTATACATCTATTTATAATAATAAACAAAGAACATACCCATATATAAATGGTTCTACTAGGGCTTGATCGCTTGCATCAAATAATTTGTCCTCTTCTTCATCAGAAACCTCGCAATATTCTGAAGCAGTGTGATATGCTTCTTCTCCATCTGAGTTGCATGATACAATTGAATCATCATCAGATATCTGCAACAGAGTTTAGTAACCCCATTTCAATTCAAGTGCTGTTGGATTCTACAGCTATTTACATAATTTAACATAGTCTATATAAATAAAAATGAATTGCCGAAATGTATGTACGCGCATACCTTCTCTTCATCTGCACCAAATTAGATAATTCTATTTTTGTTGTTTTTTATTATCAGGACAAGGTTTGCATAAAAGATAATTTTCAAAAAACAATAGGACGTAAAAAAGCAATTTTTCTCATTTCCGTCATTTTAAATCGCAATATAATTAATAGATGGCGCCATTACTATCATAACCAAAATAAATGTCGGTATTGATAGATTGACATTCATTCATATTCAATTACGGTTTGTTTTGTATTACAAAGCAACAAAATGTTTCTGTACTTCGTGCTGTTCTTTCCTCTGAGGTTTCGTGTGTTTACGTCGACGAGGTTTATCTCGATAAGAAAACGGCAGGCAGTAAATAAATAAATTAAAAAGCGAAAAATTAGCACAAATCTCAATTAGAAAAATTTATTTTGTCAGAAATGAAGACTAGGTTTTAATTTAAATTTTATAAGAGTAGGAAATTCTTTTCCTTACCTCAGCTTCCACTACCTGACATTTGGCCACATCTAAAGTATAGACAAGTAGCCCATTGTCTCCTGATGGAGAATTAATATTTACAGGATTCTCAACTTCAACATGTTGCTGCTTGCCATCACCTGTAATTTATTTAGTTATATTTCAATTTCAAGTATCAGAACTATATTTTTAAGAAAATATAATTTTAAGAAAACATAAATGTGTCAAAGTGATTAAACATGAACTACATTCAATGAAATATTTAAAAAACTGAATTAAAATATTTATAACACCGATTATATGGAACCTAGTTGTAAATACTAGACATACATATCATCATGCCTATTTCCAGTAGGGGTAGGCAGAGATCAGAGATCTCCATTTGCTACAATCTCAGCACACTTTCGTGCTTCCTCCACACTCATCACTTTCCTCATGCAAGCCTGCCAGTTAACGGTACAGTTGACCTGGCCTTTCCTAAATACTTTAGCTTTGATCAAGGTATGTTTTCCTGGGTCTTCTCCTATCGACCCTTCCATCTACATCCGCAATGTAAATTTCTTTTATCAGTCGTCTTTCATCCATCCTCTTTTTGTTCCCAAACCATCTAAGCTTCCTTTTCTCAACTTATGTCACAACACCTTTTTTTAAAAACAAATCAATGCGAGCCACATCAAGCTTCAAAAAGAGAATGTTAAGTCTATGTTTTTTCACTATCTATCAAGTGGACCTATGCTTGTAGAAAAAAAGAGAAAATATTTTTTCATAAAATATACCAAACAAAACAAATTTATTGTGTAAATCTGCGAACCCGCTTGATCTATACCAATACTGAAGAGCTGTATTTGGCTATAACTTTGTAAAGTCAAACATATGTTTAAAAGTCTATTGATATAGACAGTTGTATAGCATAGCATTTATGGTAAATTAATTTTTATAAAAGAGGTAAACAAACAAACAAACAAGCAGATCAACTGGTGATAAATAACCATCGCCACTGAGGAACATCTGTTCCACTAAGGGGAAGATTGAATAATATCTAAAAAATACTTACCAATATCATGATCAAACATCAGTCGTCTAATAAAACTCTCTCCCTTTGGACTAGTGGAGAGGATTGATCTATTTTTCCTAAATGATGAATTCTTCTTGCTGTTCCTCTCGAATACTTCTATCTTCCAGTCACATCTGCACTTGGCAGCTCGCTCCCATATGTCCGAACACTCGGCATCCGAAACTGCAGGCCCCTTAGTTTCATCTTCTTCTGTCAATTCTTCACATACAAAACTAGCTAAACACCTAACGTGTCCGTCGATCACATGCGTCATTTTAACTCTACTACGGTACGTAAATGGTTTACGTTCGTCGTCTGAACTAAATATATCGTCATTCGGGCAACGTAATTTCACTAAAAACTCCACTAAATTGTTTATGTCATCTAACTCCTTGGTTTGTTGCTTTAGTTTAAAAACCACGAGCTGGGCTAAACGCGAATGTATTAACGCAAAATTAATTAATTGAAATCTCTCATCGTCCATATATGTATAAATTGTGTGCTGTAAATGCTTCGTTTCTGATTTAAGAGATTCTCCCGCCACCTCTGGTTCCGCTGTCAATGAGAATATTAAAGAATCTGCTATCCGTTTAGCGAACACTTGACATGTGCGTTCTATGCATAATAATTGATTCACAGTGTGATTAATTGTCGGTGTTGATTCTCCATTAGTTACAGGTAGTAGTTTAGCATTAGGCTGTCTACAAAGTCTTTGTCTTATTGGATCAGTTTTTTTCCAGTGGGGAGGTGTCTCCGATGATATCCTGCAAGTATTCATTGCTACACATAATTCTGACATTGGACTTAATAGCGAATCTTTGACGGGCGTACTTTGTGAAAGGTTTCCTAGACTAATTCCGGATAGAGAAAGATCTTCTGGGGAAGGTTGTGACTGTGCACAGGTGTCACCATATACAGACAAACAAGCACCTTCATATTTGCCCCTTAAATAATTCTCTAGCAACACTAAGCCTTCATGTGTTCGCAGATCAGTGAATGTGTCTAGAAAGGGCCAGTATTCCTTCCAGCCTACTTTCATTTGCTCTGCTAAATTCCTGAAAATATAAAAATATTTTAAAAATTCTCTCAGACAAAAATTAGTATTAAATATACATTCTTGCGTCTCACACTTGCATACGTTCACACACTACACACACTCACAACATATTACATATTGGTATATCAAATCTATATACATATATATCTTAAGGCCAAGATCCATTTTGGGTCGCTGTGAACAAAATTAGTTAGTTATATAAAATGCTTTTGATTAGTAATGTATATATGTTTAATATAAGCTACTTATTACTTATTATTTTAATACCCAACGAATCTGTTTATATTTTTAAAAAGTTGATATAATTAAAATATAAATCCTTAATTGGCTCCAAAAGTTTTCTACATTTTTATAAGTGTTAGCATATAATATGCTGTGGATTTTGTTTATTTAAATAAATAAATAAAATACAATTTTTATATAAAGTACATTGTAAATCGTTGGGATACAATCCTGAAAATCCTATGGTATTCATTTCCATAGTCGTCTCGTACGACACCCACAGTAAAATATGGAATAAATTTTATTCTATGCTAGGAACCATATAGCGCAAAAAAATATATTTATTAAACCCTCCTATAATGCGGAACTAATCTACCAAACAATGTTCCTAAAACTCAAAAATTAGCAACAAAAACTTAATAATTTAAATTTATAAGAACACTTGCACAGCTGAAAACGTCACAAAAGTTATTATGAACTGTCATATTATTACAAGTTTCTCAGTACAAATAGATGACTTGGGAAATCCCCGCGTTATACGAGGGAAAACACGTGTTATACGAGGTACATGAAATCGAGTTATAAGAGTACCATGCGGGTTCACCGTATACTAATGTATTAACTTTAAAATACAAAAAAAACTTTTATTACTAAGTCTTTATTAATGATACTTTGTTTTACACATACAACTACCTCTTGACAAAAATAAATGTAAAATATGGGATTAGAATTATCAGATAATAAGCATTGCATAATAACTACCTGCCCACAACCTCAAGTCCCTTACTCATCTCTGCTAAGCGGAAGACAGCTCGTGGCGGAGTCTTCCAACGACGTCTAAAGGAGTCCGCATCTCGGGCTACCATTGGACCAGCGAATGCGCGAATCTCGTAACGAGGACTGAGCGGGTCGTTATTTAATTTCTGAAAAAATAATTTCTCAAAATATTATAATCAATAGGAATGTAATTAAATATGTATTTCATTATATTATATACTAGCTGACTTGACAGATGTTGTCGTGTCTTAGTTATGTCAAACGCCAAAGTTCAAAGCGGACTATCAAACGCGCGAAATCAATAGTGAACCGTCAAATGCGCAAAGTTTCAATATATTTTCTAAAATTTTTCCATAAGAACCTTCTACAATGAAAAAAAGATGAAACGTTCTCAAGGTATGGCATGATCGAAGGAAATAGAAATTCATTTTTATATATATAGAAATACTGCTGACGGTAGCAATGCATAGCAAGTAGTTACGCAAAAAAACACCATACTAGATTGCCACTCATTCAGATGATAGGAATAAAACTTATATACACATAATATAATGTGTATCTATGATAGAACACATAATATGACAGAACTTTGTATACACATAATATAAAGAATGATATGACTTTCTTCCTAGCATTATACAATAAATAATATCTAATATATAAAAATTTCGTGTTACAGTGTTGGTTATCGAACTATGGAAATTTTTTTTTAAATTTTATGGCAATGTTTGCTGGGTCAGCTAGTATATGTATCACTATCTGAGATGTCAGTATTATATTTCCTGGTACTTGGTGTTTATTTGCGTTTTATATCATGCTAAGGTAAACCAAGTATTGATTGATTCTCAACCTGTTTTTGATGCGGCAGACTTATAACGATTTCAAAATTTAGCGGCACACAAAAAGCCGGTTTACATGTGTAAACCGAATCGAGGCATAAAAATGATGTTTATGATTCTAAGGAAGAACGCGTTACAAAACAAGTGATATTTATTCCTGATAATTCCTGTTAAAATAATTTGTACATTTTCTTTTTAAATTATATTATTTAATAATTTTAACTTGTCCATATACATATTTAAGTACTATTCTTTAATTTAAACTTGACTCGTAATAAAAAAAACCCTTATAATTTCTAAAGTTTAACGTCATACGTCAAGAATTTGGAGGTACACAAAGATGCCGCGGTACAGTGGTTGAGAATAACTGTCCTAGAGCGTAATGACTCACCGGAGGCACCGCGGGTGTGAAGGGTTTTCCAATTGTGGGTTCGGCACTGTCGTCTTCTGTGTGTAGCACTGGTACATAGTAACGTTCTTGCAACATGCATTTTATATTTTTCAACACGTCTGGTGATGAATTTGATGCCCTGTTGCAGATTATCTGTAACATATAAACTTCATATTAAATTGAAAAAGTTAAAAAAATTCAAGTGGACATAAAAACAAATATACAGGATTTTTTTTTTTACAATAACTTAACACTGCCGGCCGCACATTTCCGGATTAATGATTGCGCTTGCCGCCGGCGGAATTCATGCAAATTCTACTGCTCTCCAACGGTGGTATTTATGCAATCGTTCGTAACATAAGTAGTTGCAATATAATTATTATTAAAGAAGGTATTAAGGTAACTGTTACACCATTTTACTGTATAATCTTATATTTTTAAATTATTACTTATAACATTTCATTGAAAGAATTTAACACTTAGGATCCATATTCTCTTCTTGTGTGATAAATTTCAAAACATTTTCCTACATGTAGAGGAATTTTACACGAAGAACACATATATGCGGTTGAACTTCTTTTCTTTGCAGAAGTGCAGACTTTACAAGCTCTTCGCGGGTTTTTAATAAATTTCAGTAAGCACCCGCTTCGACGCGACCGAGCTAGTTGAAGATTTCAAGAAAACACAATCTGCTAATTTGGGAGAGGAAACAGTTGAAACCACGGTTCCCTGATCGTCAAATATTCGCCTGCAACAATCCGTCTTCCTACACAAACATGGAAATTAAGCATCTCCGCTGGAGAAAAAAAAGCCACGCGTGCGTGACAGCGGCCGGCAAAGTGTTAATGCTAAAATTAAAACCTAACCCGCCGAGCTAGTTAAGTCGATAAGCAAATAAAAAACAGTCAACTATTAAATGACTTAACAGTTGTTTTCCATAGAGTCTACTATACCTGATGATGCCTCGAGTTGAGGCGAAACACTTGTCTTGTGCGTGTGTGTCGGAAAAGTGGTGGCATGTGTTGGAGACTTGCTGGCGACCGTTTTTTGGTAAGATTTAGTTTAAGTTACTAGTAAATCCACTTGTTTCACTAGAAAACACACATAATAATATTTCTGCTTTTGTTTGCTTATCGCGGATCTTAGCTAAGTAAAAGTTCTGACTGTCCATAAACAATTAGCTTAAATACCAAAGCTAACATTTGATGGTAAGTTGTTACTGATTGTTTTCTTGTTTTCTCTTTTATATAGATTTTGTTAACTGTAACTGGCTTTATTGTTATTGTGTATCACAACTGTCTTATATAATAATGTATCTTGGAATAAGCTTGATCTCACATGAAATAAATAATCTAGCTAGATTATTATGTATTGTATTTTCTTACGTCTTTCGGTTGTTCGCCATACTTATTGGTAGCCTGTAGGTTGCACTGGGGAAACGAGGTCAATACGTCCACCACCGCCTCGGCGCCGAACTTGGCCGCAAAGTGGAGAGGGGTCTCATTCATCGCCTTATCTGGAGTGTTCAAGTACCGATCCACTAGGATTGATGCAAACTCCTGAAAGCATTGGTGGTGATTCTTAATGCTCAGCTTTAATGCTGTAGTTAACCAACTATAGGATTAATTAAAGCTCAGCCAAAGCCTATTCTTTGGCACATTAATGTTAATATAAAAAAAATTAAAGTTATTCCGAAATTTGTCTAGTACTTTACTCTTATTTTTATCTTGATCGCTACTTAGTAAAGTTATTTTTAATTTAACATGACGCAAAATTAATATATTTTTTCTCAATCTCAATTCTAAAAAAATTTGTTTTTACGGATGTATTTTGTATAATAATAAAAAAAAAATAAACATCTTTACCCAGGTTTAAAAACTTTGGATAAATTTGTGAACTGTTTTGCTTTCTTTTTCATCTTCCCTTTTGTAACGTAAAAGTTATATCTAATCGCAAAAAAATATTTGTGGGTGTTTCTTTTGTTGTTTGTTCGCCATTTAAAAGATCTTCATTACAAAACAGTGATAAAAGTTAGATAGGTGAATACTGTTGCCAAGTTGTGGCCACCAGACCTAAATTTCAATCACCTATATAAAAAAAAATTAATTAGCACTATTACTTATCTTACCTTGCAAGATTCAGGATCTGCATCCATGCCATACAGAGCCTGCACAAAGGCGGGACATCCGACCGTAGTCAATATGAGATTGCAAATTTCCGCGTTCATTGCTTTCGCTGCGACATGCAGAGCGTTGTACCGCGAACCTTCCTGAAATAATGTATCTATGTAAATAAAATAAATCGCCAACATGTATGTACGCGCATAACTTCAGAATGACTACGCCCAATTTGATAATTTTGCCGCCCTTTGATCCTGTGATGGAAAATGAGCGATGGTGTACTTTTTACAACCACGAGCTATATGAGCTGTACAATGAGCCAAACGTTTGATGACCATTAAGATTGGACGCCTTCGTTGGGCTGGGCACATGGTACGGATGGAGGAGGCTAGATTACCCAAACGCCTACTTGACGGCAAACCAGATGTTCGTAGAAGCCGCAGGAGGCCTAAGCTCAGATGGCTAGATGGAATCGAGGACGACTTAAGGACAATCGGTGTGAGGGGCTCGAGGGAAAAAGCAAAACGAAGATCCGACTGGAAAAATTTATTGGACCAGGCTCAGGCTCACCCGCGGCTGTAATGCCTTGATAATGATGAATTAGATAATTCTTTTTTGATGCGTTTTTTATTATCAGGGTTTTTTCTATAAAAGATAAGTTCCAAAACATTGTACAGAAAAAGGTGAAAAAAAAAAACGATTTTTCTCTTTTCCATCATTTTAAATCGCTATATAACTAATTGACTGCATCATTACTATGATTAAGAAAAGAAGCTATGAATAACAAAATAAATGTCTGTATTGATATATTGACATGCATTCATATTCAGTTACCCTTTCTTTTATATTACAAAAGCAAAACTTTGTTTATGTGTTTCGTGCTGTTCTTTTCTGAGGTTTATTTCATTTTTTTTTTCATTGAGCGCAGTACCCGTGCGAAGCCGACGCGGGCAGCTTGTTGTTTTCTTATGTACTAATATAATTTTGAAAACAACAAGGTTGCCACCTATACATAAATAAACTCAATAAAATAGGCTCCCAAACCTGGCGTATTTAAATAGAGACTGCCATTTAACCATGTCATCTGGCTGTCCAAAACTGAAATAAAGAACAACGACGCTAAACTTTGCTTGTATGGTTGTTGAGAATTATGTTTAAGTTTTTAATACAACCTATTGTTTGCCTTTAATGAAATGTCACTTTATGGTATTGGACAAGTGTTTATTATAAGAACTTAGAAATTATCTGTCACATCTGTTCACATTGAAGTACAATAATTTTATAATAATTTTATTTCAAATAATATTACTATTAGCTGAATTACCTAGGAAAACATGAACATCATCACAGTTACCTGCATAATAGCGGGTGTGTTCCCACTGCTGACAAGGAATCGAGGGTTGTCCCAAACCCGATCACGAACAGTAGCTGCTAGCCCTGATTCAATAGCCTTCCGTAACGACACCATATCCTGTGGAGATGGCGCCTTGAACGGATATGGTTTTTCACCCATGAGAGCTGAAATCGATATATGCACAAATGCCCCATTATTGCCCAGTTATCATATCATAGAGAGCAGATTATTAATTTCTTTAAATAAATATTTAATAAAGCTGCTTCCTTATTTATTTCCGTGTGGAAATTCAACTCCTGATTGTCAACTCCAAGGGAAACAACACAGGAAATTATCCCTTCCTCCCTTATTAAGGGAATCTAATGTAAAACTTTATGAAGGAGTGTAGTTTTAAAATATGTTATTTCATAAAAAGTTACTTTATATAAAAACAATATATTTTGATATTATTTATTTTTGATTATAATTAGTAATAAAGTCTTATCATTCAGTTATTTCATTTTTATATTTCTTATTCAATGTTATATATTATAAACAAAGAAAACTATACATTACTAACCCAGACATTGTAATCCCTAATAGTGATTTCGACTGTTTCAGACTAATCATATATCTCAATGTCATTACACTTGACACAGTACTTATTACCCGCATGCCACTTTACTGTTTATATTGTACAAAATTGTGAATAAATTAAATTATATTAAAAAGTTTTTCATTCAATCATATTTTGACAAAGACATTATAAAGCAAAGGAGTATTAGTAGTGTGTGTTGGCTGATGAAAAGCAATCAACGTTGGCCATATATATTACAGAATTGTTGCCCAGAATTAAATTGACAATGATATATGTAGAGCTATGGTAACAATAAGTGGGCCACTTTACTAGAGAAGTCCCACATCCTCATATATTATACATTGTATTCTACAAGCATTACATGTTATGTCATTTCAAGCTCAACTACTTTCCTCTACCATTATTTACATCTAACCCTAAATTCAGCAATGCATATCTATGTGAAGGTTAAGATGTCACCTACCATTAGGTGACCTACTTGCTCGTTTGCCTAAACTTTCATATTTTTTAAAAAATATTAGTTTTTCAAAGGTTAATCTCATAAAGTTTAACATTTAAAAGATCTACAACACCATAAGCATTGTTGAAATATTGTGGGCCTTTTAAAAATATGTAGACTTATTTGTTTTTCACATGTATTTAGTATTTTACAGATGCTCATAAGCTCATCCTGACGATCTAATAAAAAATGAAGAATGATGTCACATATATATAGATAAATGAAAAAACTCACAATTGCCATTTCCTTCATGAACATCTGTATGCTCAGCACCTCTTAGAGCAAACGATACAGCATCCTGATGACTCCGGAATACTTTAAACCTAGCAGATTTATACCGTCGCACTAGCTCTAGAGCCTCTGACTTATTTTCATAAACATGAAGTGCCTCTGAAATTACATATTTTTTGATTACCTGAATATATCTTACTCAAATTAATAAGAATAAAGATAATTAATACATTATACATTTTCTATTTAAGATAATTGAAAATTGACTTTTGAAACTTTAATTATTTATAAAAAGTAAATCATCTATAAAGAAAGTTGATAGTATTACTTAAATAATCACAAACAATATGCAAAAAATAGCTAATATATATTTTAAATTGTATTGAAGAACATTACTAATAATAAAAATATTTTTCCAGCCCCTATGACACTGCTGACCATGGGCCTACCCATTTTTAGACAAATGAAGTTTAACCCACCACACTTTTCCAAGGCAGATTAATATTAATTACTATAAAAAAATGGTATAGCTTTGATTACAAAATATCATGTTTCAGTGTTGTAATATTTGCAATACTTAAATATTGTCATCACAAGTACATATTGTGAAAAAGCTAAATCTTTTTAGATTCCAATAATAAATACACCTTTCTTTAGAACAGTTTTGCAATTTTATTAATAGCTATGTGGCAAATAAATAATAAAAAAGTGCTAATAAAAATTCACTTGACCTAAATATTAAAGATAACATATTCAGATAGTGAAAGAGGCGAATTCTTTAACATGATCGTAAATACTTTTTTCTAGACAGAAAATATTAATGTAATATTAATATTTTCTGTCTAGTATAATAGAAAAGAAATATAAAGTGCACATAACCAAACGGTTTAATATAAATATTCACAAACCTTCATCAAGTCCTTTTTTGATTTCGCATGGTATATAAACTCCATAATAAGTGGTTTGTGGTTCTGTAGAAGTGGGAATCTCAAGAGCGTTTTGTCTCTTACTCAAAGAATCAAATCGTAGGAGTCGACTAAATAAACCAATAGGGCCCTCTTTTTTTTCAGGGGGCGATAGTGAAATTTCATTTATCATTCCCACTATATCTTTATTACACCCTGGAATCACTATCGCTTTGGACATTTCGCTTCCCTGAAAGTAGTAAACAAAATAGAACATCTTATTGTTTGTGACGCAAACAAACGTTTATTTTTAAAACACGTTATATTTACCTTGCCGACGAAGACGTCATAAAATCATAATCGTCAATTTCGTTTTAAGACATATCCTTAATTTCAGTACATTATTTACAAATTAAACATACATTAAAATTACAATGGTATTTGAATACAATAATTGTAATACATTGAAATGCGTTATTAATCGAACGATGTGTGACGGATGACGGTGACGTTTTAATTTGACGTAACGTACATAGCTGATAATAACAGTTAAATAAAATTAAAACGTCCTTGCCATAACAAAAATATGTAATTATACTTTTTTTCCTTTATACGCTTTTTGAATTTTATTTTCTGTATAATAATGCACATATGTATATTACTAATTTAGCATAAGAGTGAATACATAGTACGTTTTCACAAACTACATGGAAATCCTAACTTATGTTTATTATATTAATTTCAACGATCAACGATCCGTCGTCGCTAGCGATTGTTGCATTTTATTATACTCTTATACATACCTAACTTAAATATTAGTGGTAGTGATGATACGTCAGTGGTATTACCGACTTTATATTAAAAAAAAACAAAATTATGATACCATAAAACTGTGTAAATCTATGTTATTTACAAGAGTCGGTAAATATCTACCTTTGTAAAATGTCTTTATATCAAAGTAACGTGATTGAGTTATTTAATATGTAATTACAGAATTCATGAAAAAACAAATGTAACTCATATATCCAAGTATAATCGATAATAAATATGCGATCTATATTAAGCAGAATGTATGTACTGAAGAATAAGATACCTTATCGAACTTAATTATCAATATAATGGTAGAATAGATAATGTCCTACGGATCAGGTTGTTATGACCGAACGTTCGTAACATGTTTAAATCGCCATTTATTTCGAAGTATTTAAAACATATAATATTATATAGATTTAAAAGTTTGTATTATGATTTATGTATATTATATATTATTAAATTATTTAATTAACGTAAGAGGGATTTGATTATTATGCCTGTGTCAAGGCGGTAAAAGTCTACATTATACTTTCTATCAATAAAATAAAAACCAAAAAAAAACATTGATGATATAAGTAAAACTCAATATAGCAAATTTTTAACCAAAGAGATTTAAAGTTTTGCGATAAAAAAACAAATAAAACCAATATGAAAATACATATTATTTAAAAGTATGTTTATCAAATAATCTATGTGAAATGGAACTAATTCTTATAGTGAAAGAAAAATAATTTACAACGGTGGAAATTGTTCGATTTATCAATAGGCGATGGGAGCTCTAAGAAAAATATTTTTTTTTTATGGTGTAGGAAAGCAAACCATAAAGTATGGAATGCATGCATTACAATAGGCATTGCAGAAGCTTTAGCAATCTTTGAATAAGTTATAGTGTCTTTAGGTTTATATTTTATCATCAATTATTCTTTTAATCAATCAATTCGGCAAGTTGATTCTGCCAAGAACTAGCAAGTAAAATAGCAATTAATTTTTGAAATGCAACAACTTAATATAATAACTACAATATTTTATATGTACAAATCAAAGTAATAAATAAATTATTATCAGACAATCCACTCCAACTAGCCTGATCATCAGATTCATACCTCCAGTTTCTGCCAACCTTCTGCCAATATTGTGGTGAATATGAAGAATACATGTTTAAAAATAAAAAAAACTTTAAATTTTAATTAGGTATTACATGCAGTAAATCAAAAATTTTTATATATATTTTATTACATATTGTTGTGTCCTTTTATCACCAGATTAGTGAATATACATTGATATTACTGTGTTCTTTGTTGATCATGGAGATTATTAATGGAGTCAGGCGTTACTTTGCGGAAATCCATCACTATATGGACAGTCAAAAGTTTTACTTAGCTAAGATCCGCGACAAGCAAAACAATAACAGAAAATTAATAATGTGTGTTTTTCCGTTGGGTTTAGTGGATTATTTGGAACTTTAAACCAAAAACTTACCGAAAATCGGCCATCAACTCTCCACCCACCAACCACTATACACAACGCCAAACACACACTATCACTTTTCCATCTTGTACACGACACGTGTTTCGCCCCAACACGAGGCATCTTCAGGTATAGTAGACTCTACGGAAGACAACCGAAAAGTGAACTCACTCAGTCACTTTTCGGTTGTCTTCCGTAGAGTCTCACGTGTCGTGTACAAGATGGAAAAGTGATAGTGTGTGTTTGGCGTTGTGTATAGTGGTTGGTGGGTGGAGAGTTGATGGCCGATTTTCGGTAAGTTTTTGGTTTAAAGTTCCAAATAATCCACTAAACCCAACGGAAAAACACACATCATTAATTTTCTGTTATTGTTTTGCTTGTCGCGGATCTTAGCTAAGTAAAACTTTTGACTGTCCATATATGATCATGGAGATAACTAAAGATAGTCAATACCTAATCATAATATATAACTAAGTTTACTGTTTTAGAAATATGTAAAAATAGGAAAAATGTCAGGTGTCATAAATTACAATGTATAAAAATCTTTATAACTGGAACTTTTTAAGCTTCTTTTTGTTTTTATTGATTTCAGGATTAGAATTCAGAGCTTTTTCCACGCTAAAAGTATATAAACTTGCATTTATTCTTTTCAACTTATCCATTTCATCTTTTAATGCTGCCTCCTTTTTCTTGTACTCTAATTCCAGTTCACTTGAAGGTTGGTTACTGTTGTCCAAGTTTATAGCCTGTGGTTTTGGCCAGAAATTTATTTCTTTATTTACCATAATTTCTAATTCCATAATTTCATCACTGTCTTTCTCTAAAGTCCTTTCTAAGCTATGAATAACCACATTAGGTGTAAATTCTTGTTTATAAATTGCTTTTAAATTAGTTGTAAGAAATGCATTTGTAATAGGCCCTTTATGTCGTATAGTTCTTATAGGTTGTTTACTTTTAATATGCCATAAAATAACTAGTCCATCATTAGAACCCGACATTAATGTCTCTCCATCAAGCGAGACAGACAAACATATTACAGCTTTACTGTGAGATGTAAATATTGAACTATTATTTTCTTCTGAGGCAATTGACAAGTCTCTATTTCTTACTGGGTTTTTGAGACTAAACTGATATATATTGCCATCTGCTGTTCCAACAAAATTATTTAATTCTAATACATCCATTGTCACAGATGATAAGGGTATATCAAAAATTACATTCAAAAGCAGTTCTCCTGAATTTAAGTTATAAATTTTACAAGTCCTGTCGCTAGATACTGTACACAGACGTCCCAGCATGCCCATTTTACTAAGGTACAGATCAGTCACAGGTAATGAATGATCAGATAAAATGTATACAGGATCATGTTGTCCAGCATTAGTTTGAGTAGCCAGTTCAACTTCAGGGTGTGTTGTTACCATTGTAAGTGCCCACACCATCACCATTCCATCTTCAGCTGCCGTAACAAAATATTGACCATTACTGGTAAATTTTATCATAGTAATTTTTTGATAGTGGCGGTTTAAAATAGTTAGCAGATTGCCTGATGCAGTTTGCCATATATAAATTTTTTCATCAATGCCTGCAACACAGTAGGAACCATCTGGTGTCAATGCAAAAGCGCTTGCTTTCCCAGGCAATATAAACCGCATTCCTTGCACTGTTTGTTGTGAATTCAACTGCCAAATATGAAGAATTGGCTTTGTTTTTTCTACAATGGCAAGGTAGTCACTACCGATAAAAGAAAGTGTTTTCGCTTCAGCCGTCCCACCACCTTTGTAGGTCATTAAACTAGTCCCTGTACTGGGATCCCAAATACAACAAGTCCACATAGTATTGTTGGAGTCACATGTCACTAATATTTCCATTAAATTGGACATTTTTATTTTAAGTTAAATATTACAATAAAGCACTCAAGTCAATTTTATAAATCAAGCTTAAGCTAAAATGTCAATATATATTACGAATTTCACTATGTATATTGTTTTATTTATAACATGTTATAATTATGGTAAAAGACATAGCTAGCCATAAAGTTAAAGACATAACCCCAAAAATTGTTTAGATTGTTTTTTTTTTAGATTTCATTCTCATGTATGAATAAAATGGCAATGGCAACAATAACCTTCTAACCAATGCTAAACGTTAATGATTCGCTTCGTTATTAGTTTGAATTTCGAGTTTATGTAATTATTTGTTATGAAATTATATTATTAGATCCTAAATCGATGTACTAATAAACAAAAACTCACGGATAATAGCGTGGTTAAATATAAATGACTTTTGAAATATTTTATTTAGCTTGAACACGTTTATTTCTTTGCTTATTTCCTGTCTTGTGGTTGTTTAAATGTTGTGACAAATCTATTTCAATTACTTCTACTCAACCCATTCTTATGAAATTTTGCACAAACAATATATGTGCAAAGTTAAAAAAAAATAGTTTCCGTGACAATACAACATTATGATAATTAGGACTTAGTGGCATGGATAGTTGAATTCTTCTACCATTACTAACCCTTCGAGTTTGGACTCATTTGATAGGTTCTGGCTAGCTTCATACATTATACTTTGAAATAAAAAAAACAAAGAACTAAATTGATAAAACCACTTTAAAGTTATACGGATTTATTAACACACTAAAATAAAAACGGAAGGTGCATACGAATTTGAATTCATTATACAATCGTTGTACAGATATACTATTTTCATATTTGACTTATCAATTTAAGAATGAAAGATTGATAATAATTGTACTATAATATGTACACTACAATGAGTTATGTACGATCTGTGCAGGGCGGTTGGCAGAAATTTAACTGCAGTCAACTGATATTTTTTAGCTTAATCGTCCATCGCTAAGTAATATATAACATAAGTAAAGAAGTTTTCAAATTAAATTGAAATATGATTAAATAGAGTTAACCATATTTCAATTGAATTAAAAAGGCATATACAAATTAAAATTAATTGATTTTGAAATGCGTTTCTCCGGCTTTTGGTTTCCTAGTAATAATTTTTCTCGTTTTTCTTAATGAATACATTTTTTTTGCGCATATTCAGAAAAACATTTTTACTAACGAAACATTTTTCCAATACGAAAGTAATTGCAGTGAAGCGAAATTTCTTTAACGATATTTGGAGATACTGTTGCCTGTTTCGGTACGGACATGTTTTTGATGTGATAATGATAGAATCTTATAATAATAATAACAGCGTTGATACATTTGGTTTGTTCATAATCTGTACTCTGTTTTCAGATCTCGACCAATTGAAAAAGAATTACTGTGTTATGATTGGTCGAAATGAATGAACTTTTTATTTTGATTTTTACGTTAATACATATGTTTCTTTCTATTGTCAAGTATTAAAATTACTAGTGTTTGTGTTCAGATTTAGAAAATATTGTGTTGTAAATCACCCAAGATGTTCAAAAAGTAAGTAAAACTGTAAATCTTACTATAATATATTTAAATATAGTAATATTACCATAACAAAATGTTTTAGGTTATACGGCAAATATAATATTGACGTAATGCCTTTTCAACCAATCACGACGAAGCAATTCACTTTTGTTACAACCGTTGCCAGTTACATCTCTAGAGATGTTGCTTTTTTGCTAATAGCAGTAAGAAAAAGCTGCTTAAAACTGGTTTCAAATGGATAATCGATTATATCAATTAGTCGGTTGAGATTCAACTTTCAGACATGAGTTTATTACGGGTTTATCTTATTGAAGGCTGGCATTTTGTATACATACATATATATATGGCAACGGTTGTAACAAAAGTGAATTGCTTCGTCGTGATTGGTTGAAAAGGCATTACGTCAATATTATTGCCGTATAACATAAAACATTTTGTTATGGTAATATATATATATATATATATATATATATATATATATATATATATATATATATATATATATATATATGTATATATATGTATATATATATGTTTGTATATATACAATCGATTTGTGCTTTACGTCGGGCGTCAGCGTTTTTATAAAATGCATATAGCAAAGCATATAGGTAGCTATTTTATTCGAAACGTTTTCCGTTTTATGTAGAAGCTGCATTTTTGTTGTATAATTATGAGTTGAACATCACTATTTCATTTGCAATATGGTGAAACACCAAAGCAGGAAGTGATAT
Organism: Baronia brevicornis; assembly: GCA_031353405.1. Classification (NCBI taxonomy): domain Eukaryota; kingdom Metazoa; phylum Arthropoda; class Insecta; order Lepidoptera; family Papilionidae; genus Baronia; species Baronia brevicornis. The sequence goes on along the minus strand of JASFAT010003578.1, from coordinate 100,297 downwards.
GAAACTGGTATTGGCTACGTAAATGTGAACGAGTGAGACAAATATATAATTCGTAGAACGAAACAAAAGTAACATGGTGAGTTCATTTGGCTGGTTGGGCGACAGTTCTTTGCAGCTGGTATAAATTGATTGTTGTTAAGTCGTGGTGTAGAGGTTTTTGTAATACTATAAAACAAAGACTTCACGCGTTTGATTCAAATTAAATAAATTTTGTAGTGTAGGGCATTTTTAACTTCAAACATCTTTTATTCCGTGACGTAATTGAATTTATTGTAAGTCAAATAACTGTTTTTAAACCTCAACCAAGCCAGTGTCGGACTGTCGAATGCGAATCGTGTTTTGTGTAGCCGAGTGAGTAAGAAGTAAAGATGTGGGAAGTGGACTCTGACACGGCATCCCAGAGTGCGTCGTCTGATGGTTTGCGCCGACGGCAAGGATGGGATCCCGAGGCCGAGAGTCTCGCTTCTCAAATGGATGAACTGGACGAAGTACTCGCCGAAGAGGAAGAAGGCTGCCCTTTACCTTCAACCCCCGAAGATCAACATCTTTTAGATGCAGAAATGGCTGAAGTGTTAAAAGCTGGTGTGTTGTCTGATGAAATAGATCTCGGTGCATTGGCACATAATGCAGCTGAACAGGCGGAAGAATTTGTTCGCAAAGTTTGGGAGGCCTCTTGGAATGTGTGTCACTTTCGACATCTGCCACGATGGCTGCAGGATAATGATTATCTTCATAAAGGGCACAGACCACCTCTACCTTCATTCAGCGCCTGTTTCGCATCTATATTCCGCATCCACACTGAAACTGGCAATATCTGGACACATCTACTTGGGTGTGTAGCTTTTATAGGAGTTGCAATATATTTTTTATCTCGACCGTCCATTGAAATACAGATGCAAGAGAAAATGATCTTTGGTGTTTTCTTCATCGGAGCTATAGTATGTTTGGGTTTCTCTTTTGCGTATCACACACTTTATTGCCACTCAGAAATGGTTGGAAAGCTGTTTTCAAAATTGGATTACTGTGGAATAGCTTTATTGATTATGGGATCATTTGTTCCATGGCTTTACTATAGTTTCTACTGCCATTATAGACCGAAAATAATTTATTTGTCTGTAGTAGTTGTTTTAGGAATATTATCAATCATAGTGTCTTTATGGGATAGATTTTCAGAGCCACGTTTGAGACCTCTTAGAGCAGGAGTATTCATGGGCTTTGGCCTCTCAGGTATTGTGCCAGCTATACACTATGGAATCACTGAAGGTTGGTTTAGTCAAGTAAGCATGGCATCACTAGGATGGTTGGTCCTTATGGGCCTTCTTTACATTTTAGGTGCAATGTTCTATGCTCTCAGAGTTCCTGAACGTTGGTTCCCAGGCAAGTGTGATATATGGTTCCAATCTCATCAGATTTTCCATGTGCTAGTGATTGTTGCAGCTTTTGTTCACTACCATGGTATCAGTGAGCTTGCATCATACCGTGTAACTGTTGGGGAGTGTTCTATGCCTCCATCATCAATTGCATTTTAGCCTGATCCCCGACCAAATGTGATAGTAGACCATAGATTAATTACAATGTAGAGTACATGTGTTCAACAGTCTCAATATATTTCTGAACATGTTAATTTTTTTTTAATGTTTACTAACAATTTTTATAAAGAGACTGTGGCATAAAGTTTGAACTTTTGGAAAAACAAAGACCATGGGTAAACTAGGTTTGAATGGGCTTAGGAGAGATTTTGTTTATAAGTCCCCACCCTTTTATTTATTTGTTAAATTAGATAAGTAGATTGTATTAGTTAATCCTTTATTTCTAATATAGGCACCAAAAAGGCACATTGATATCACACCTTTATTTATGGTTAATTATCACACCCTCAGATAACTGTTAATAGATTTCAAGCAAAACTTTATTGTTGTAGTGTACTTAATTAATATTTTTATGTCTTATATTCTTTTCTAGCTGAAGTGTTTATTTTTCATTTGGCACATGTAAATAAAAAATTTGAGCATAAGGTAAATTTACATAATTCTTTTTGATTCACTTTGAATCTCATGTTTCTTTTTTTGGTGATGCTGGTATTTTTATTTTAAATTGACTTTCACTTTTTTTCAATCCTATCTACTACCTACGTTACTGAATAATATTTCCTATGATTTTTAAGAATATTTACTATAATCACACAAGAGGAAAACTAAATAAGCAATTTTTATACAATAAACAATAATTTTTTATACATTCCACAGCCTTGAAAAATGCTGTATGGTTAACCATTGCAATATAAATTTGGCTTTTATTATTAAAAAGGAAACTGCTATGTGAACATTCAATGTCAGTCTGTATTAGTCTTAATTAAGTAATTGAAAATATATTCTAAATTGTTGTAAGTGTTCATAAATGTAGAAATTTTATTAAAGAAAAGGACAAAAAAATATATATTGTAAAATTCAATTCTATTGTATTTGGAGGCATGTTAATTGGTTTATCGTTAAATAGAAACAAAAATAAGTTTTGTTTTACTTCTAAAGTCAATGCTGACACTTAATTTTTATGTTATCTGAATATATAACCAAAAAGCATATCAAATAAATGGTTATAGTAATATCACATTGGTTTTGAACTGAATTGATCTGAATATAACAAAATTTACAAATGCATGTACTTGACAATGTTAAAAAATGCATTTTTACTGAAATTTTACAAAATGGAGTTGATAATTTGCATATTGGCTCTTTTATAACAAACTAAATAAAAAGAAATTAACTTGTCTCTGATAAGAATATTAACACATTAAAAGTGTTGTTTTTGAATTGTCTGTTTCTCAAGTGGAATACTTGGATTATGAGTACATAAAAACTGCAATGTCTACTAAATTGTAAAGGACAAAATGTTTGTTTAAGGTATGTTTTCACTGTTTACTTAAAAATTTGTTATCTGTTTGTTTTTTCTAAAGATAAAAATATGATATTGCAATAAAGATTAAGTATGTACTCCTTTGTTTTATTTCCAAAACAATTGAAGATTTTAATTAATAATAATAATTAAAAAAAACTCCAACACACACATGCACACCGATACTCCTTCATTCATTCATATACATACACTACCACACCGCTCAAAAGTATTTGGCTACACACTAAAATACATTTTGTAAAAGTTTGAATGAGTGAAACTACTTTATAATCATTTGAATTATTTATTAACAATATGTTAGACATTATACATACAGCAGTTTTTAAATTTGAGACTAATCTATATGTTTTTAATGGCGGCCCCACAAAGCTTCAGTAACCTAGCTACTAATTTTTGAATGTTGTATTAGTTATCTTCTGCAATTTGTCTTGCAGTTTTCGCCACAAGTCCTTCTGAGATGTAGGACAATATTTTCGCTTTTGCGTTCAGTTGATAGGTTTAGGTCTAGGGACTTTGGAGGCCATATCATGAGTTTCCATACATTATGTTGTTCTCTTCCTTTTAAAAAAGTCCTTGCATAGTCTTGACGTGTGTTTAGGATCATTATCCTGTTTAAATATAGACTCTGGACCAATTAAATGCATTCCTGAAGGCACTACACTATATTCTAATATGTTTTTGTAACTTTAAATTTGTAAGATTCCTTGAATTCGTACTAGATCTCAAATGGCGGAACCACCAAAACAACCCCCAAATCATCACAGACCCTCCGCCGTATTTAACTGATGCCACAGTACAAGCTTCATTCCCCCTTTTTTTCGACTGCCGCCGTAAAAACACTCTTCGTTTGGGTCCAAAAACAAATTTTGATTCGTCGGTCCAGAGGACCTTTTCCCAATCTGCTGTTGTGTTGTTGTGGCTCTCGGTCTGGCTGGGTGACGATCGGTGCAATTTCTTCCTTCAGACGCAAATTTCTTAACAATGTAGTCAACAGTTTGTCTCGGTATCTTCTGCAGTCTTGAAATCTCACGATTACTTTTACCGGATTTATGAAGACCGATTATTATACCTCTGATCTCTCGGGAATGTTCCTTAGTTTTACGCAAAAACAAAACTCAGAAGTGAAAAATAAAGAAGTGTTATTAGACTTTAAATGTTCAGATACGGAGAATCTATTTTCTGGACTAATGACATCCGATAACTAACGTAATAATATTTCTATTTTAGTTTTGTTTATTTCTCAATAACATATTAGGTGTACAAATAAGTTTCCGCAGTTTTTTATAAAAAATTAAGAATTTATTGTAAAGGAAAAGTACATTACGTTTTATTCAAAGTATTTTCCATCATTTGCCACTACTTTTCCCCATCTTTCTGGCAACATTCGGATACCCCGTCGAAAAAACTCTTCATCTTTTGACGCTATCCACAAATCTACCCAATTTTTGGTGTCTTCATATGATGTGAAGCGCTGCTCAGACAGACCATGTGCCATCGACCGGAACAGGTGATAATCAGAAGGGGCTAAGTCTGGTGAATACGGCGGGTGGGGTAAAACTTCCCAGTTGAGTGTTTCCAAGTATGTTTTTACCGGCGCCGCAACATGTGGACGAGCATTATCGTGTAAAAGAATAATTTTGTCGTGTCTGGAGTAGTAATGGGCGCGTTTTTCCTTAAGTGCCCGACTCAATCTCATCAATTGTGTTCGGTAGAGAGCTCCAGTAATGGTTTCGCTTGGTTTCAGCAATTCATAATACACGACACCAAGCTGATCCCACCAAATACACAGCATGAGTTTTTTTCCATGAATATTCGGCTTAGCTGTCGATGTTGATGGTTCGCCGGGCTTAACCCATGACTTTCTCTTCTTTGGATTATCGTAGTGAATCCATTTTTCGTCACCAGTGACTATACGATGCAAAAAACTCTTTTTTTTATTCCTGGCAAGCAGCATTTCACTCATGCATAATCGGCGTTCAACGTCTCTCGGCTTTAGTTCATATGGAACCCAATTTCCTTGTTTTTGAATCATTCCTAACGATTTTAAACGATGTGAAATTGCTTGTTGAGTCACTTGTAGAGTAAGTGCAAGTTCTTTTTGCGTTTGGGACGAATCTTCCTCCAATAGTACTTCTAATTCCATGTCTTCGTACACTTTCGGCCTTCCACTGCGTTCTTTGTCTTTAACGTCAAACTCACCGTTCTTAAACTTTTGAAACCATTCCTGACAACTTCTCTCACTTAAAGCAGCTTCACCATATGCTTCTAGAAGCAATCGATGCGCCTCAGCTGCAGATTTTTTCACATTAAAGAAGTAAATCAAAAGTTCCCGCAAATGATGCTTATTCGGAATAAAACTTGACATTTTTGCACGAAAAAAATTACGTGATGCTGATACGGAATCACTAGTACTTTAAGGTTATGGTGTTGCCAGATGACTAAACTTGGGATATTACGTTTTACATCTGACAATTTCTCCATAACCTTCTGGTGGGGCCATCTTTTGACAAACCGCGGAAACTTATTTGTACACCTAATAATTAAAACGATACTACCACTTCAAAGATTAACTTCGAATAAATTCCGACAATAACATTATCTTGGTTTTATGACTCAGTCAGGTCAGCAAATAACTAAGCTGTTTAACTTTTTACTGTAGATAAGTATTTTGTGGTGAAATAGTAAAATTATTTTTAAAGATGTATTGTTTGTAATTTCAATAAAAGTGCAGGTGATAGAAGGGGACAGTCTATCGTAGTACATTATTTGGCCTAATTCGGTAGTCAGTGAAACAATTGTAAACCTGTTTTTATAAATGATCAATAAAATATTATAATTTATCCTTAAGTTCACGTATTTCTGTTTGCTGAGAAACAAAATAATGTGATGCATTAACTTTGAAGTTTGAATTTTCAAACTAAATTAAAAAATGTTTTATATTTGGCGATCTAAAAATTAATGCAACCCTCGAAACTGCATGTTTATGCATATTCTTTATGCAGACTGCTCGTCTATGTATTTCATGATAACTTGTGCCAACTGTATAATGTGACACGTAACCGATCGATTATATTCGACCTTGGTTTATCGAAGGTGGCTAGGTCTGGCGCTATTAAACCTGCATTACAAGGTTAGTTATTTTAAGTGTATTAAATTTCTAGATCGTTATCAGTCACGCTTCTGTTTTTGTGTCTCATTAGAAAAAATAAAAGCCTATTCAACGATAAAGTGACGAATATCTATGATGACTAATATATGTATCCAATTACAGAAAATCTAAAATTATTTTATTTTGACATAACTATTACAATATTAATAATTCATATATAAAAGAAATCTGAAGATCGGGCTAGTTGGCGTTCCATGGGGGAGGCCTATGTCCAGCAGTGGACTGCCGCAGGCTGCTGATGATGACATAAAAGAAATCGACCTACTTGATTCGGAATAATTTTTTTTATTAACGAGCAGGCGTGTCACCTGATGGAAAGCAAATAACGCCGCCCATAGACTTCCGCAGCGCCATAGGTAGTGCGGAAGCGTTGCCGACCTTTAAGGATAGTGTCATTATGGGAGTGGGAATGGGAGGGGGAAGGGTGTTGGGCCTTCGGAACTCGGCCGCTCACAGTATGAACCGCGATAGGTAAGCTACCACTCAGACGCCAATTTTCTGCGGGAGTGTGGTACTTCCTCGGGCGAGCCGGCCCATTCATGCTACAGACAAATATGCCGTTTTTGACAAAGTATTCTTCTGCAGCGTGGCTCTACCACAATAATGGTCGTTGGCTAGATGGTGCGATGATCTGCGCAGGGCGGCTGGCAGAGACTGGATGCGTGAAGGTGAAGATCGTGCTAGGTGGCGCGTCTTGGGGTAGCCCTATGTCCAGCAGAAAATTGCCGCAAGCTGTTATTGATCATGATGATGGCTGTCCTTCTCCAATCCGCCTAGGAGAAGCGTAGTGCCTTAGCGGTCATTACCCCAGAAATAGGGAGGCCTGTGGATAGCAGTGGAACATATAAAGGCTGTGAAATATAATGAATAGAAAAACAATACTAGTAGGTGTGGTAATCGTACTAAGCTGGAAATACGATAGTGATGAGTCGCCCACTTCCGTTAGTTCAGTTACTTAAGCACAATAATATATATGTATACATTCTTACAGAAAGGCAGGTGGGCCATAAATTACGTCAAATGAATTGAATGTCTTTGGTTTTGAAGTTTCCTCCCCGTTGTTATACGTGGAGTTTAAAGTTTCAGCACTTTAATACTATGCATTTAGCGTCACAATATAGGGTAACAATCACCCCTCTAATGTCGTAATTTATGGAACGTGTGACGTAATTTATGGATGACATATTGTTATTTCCTCATTTGATATGATAAAGAACCAAGAATCATAAATTAACCATAATTTAGTTTTCGGATAATTTTTACCGTTTGTGGAACTCATTTTCTGATAAAGAAGTAAAAATTAGAAAGTATCCACCTACATAACACATATGTATATGTAGGTACATTTTTCATTTCAAAGTTATGAAATACCGTTTTCGTTTGATAGTGACTACGAAATGTCTAGTTATCGCAACTCGATGTTATCAGTCGAGTACTTTAACATGCATATATCCACTTCAACCTATTTTTCGACATACTATCCGTAGGAAATACCTTTGGTATGTGTCTGTAATATTGCTTAATTAGTGGTATTATATATTTTAACATAAATTATGAGAATTGTGAAGGTTCCATTGAATAAAAACTATTTTTTTTTCTTTTATTCTGTTTGTATTTAATTATAAACGATTTTATTAGTTATACCACTAGAAAAGACGTAGGTATATGTTTATGCAGTACATCAATCTATTTTAAATAAACTTAACATTAATTGAGCCGTTTTAGATAGCAATTTGTATAATAATATATATAATTACAAAACCATCATACCATAATTAACGTGACATATTCTTTTAAAGAATTAGGGTATATATTAGAATTAAGATATACGATTTATGCATACGTAATTTAAATGATTTTATCGAGGATCTAAGCAAATTCATTTCCGTTTATCATTTTTTATAGTAGATTTCCGCAAACTAATGTCAATCTATAAGTTATTTAAAAAAACCTGCGTGTAAATGCGATTCAGGAAATTACCAATAAAACTTGTATAAGAAAATGTTATTCACGTTAATGGGCAAATGGTACGCAGAATCTATCCCATGATTTTAGAGTATAACTGTTATTGTAACTCTCAAGCATTACGGCTATTTTTGTTTATTATATTGGAAATTTAATATTCTGTATTCGTTTTTAACAACTGCAGTCACTTTAAAATCTGCACAGACAACTACCGTTTATCCAAAATCCGCTTTATCCGAATAAATTTTTGATTTTTTTTCTTTTTTCTCGACTATAAAAATAGATACGTAAAAATCAACGTCCAATAGTTTTTAAACAGGCTGACATATGCCCCTCCCCAACACCATATTCACAAACAAATCAATAGCATTCTACGTACGCACGTTTTATGATAATATTTCGCGGTATTGACGCAACTCGGAATGTTTCACGCGGGAGATCAGGGAACTTCGGTTTATCTGAAATTTTCGTTATCCGAACCAACCGTCGTCATTTTGGATAAACGACTTTGTCCGAAATGACGGTGGTAAACAATGGTTGTAACTGTACTTGAAAATTAATGTCTTTTTATTACTTTATACTTGCTTAGGTTTTATATCATTATATGTTAAAAACTAGAAGTTGATCACAAATTATCTGTATTATACTATTTTTATAAACATTCATAGTTAATACAGACCTATAAGAGATATGCGTTTTCTATGGAATAAATGGGCAAACGAAAATGTGTCTGATGGTGAGCAACCAGCGCCGCACATACAACGACACTGCTGATCTATTACCTATCTTAGGATGTGAATATAGGGATGGCGTTTATTATTCACGTGGAAGATTATCCGTTAAATTACTTGTCATCATATACGGTAATAGAAAATATGAATGAATTGTTTACTAGACATGGCACCTGTAGACATTAATTAGTGATAATGTGACTCATTACAGCTCTTGGTAATTTAGAGTCTTTGCTAATGAGTGCGGTTTTGGACATATAACGTCATTCCCTCATTATCCGGAGGCTAACGGAAAGAGTATGCGGGCTGTACCGGTGTAATACCGACGAGGGTTTGAGCTCTCTTCTCTCTCTCAGTTTAGAGACGAGGTTATACGACCATGTTAAATACTTGACTTGAAGGGAAATACGTTGGGGAAATACACAGATAATATATATCTGTGTGTGTATTATACGTGGTGGATATTTAAAAAAAAAGATAATTCACGTACTCTCATGTTTCATTGCTCACAATATGGGCAAAAAGAAAATAAAGGAATGGAAAAGGGATTGGGCCTACGGATCTCTGCACTCACCGTACAAAACTCAGTAACACAGTAAAATGCTACTTATTAACGCTGATAGATAGATGTTCTGTGAGATTAAAGTAAAAAACATTTCTATGCACATAGACATGCGGTACGTAATGCACATATCTAGCACGCATATATCGTTTCTGAGCCGGTGAAACTGTGTTCCTCGATAAAGCCGTATACAGACGTAACGGGATACTTGCCACTGATGTTGCACACACGAAGCGTCAAGTTTATTTTGTAAACATGCTGTTGTTGAGTAAAATCATTTGACGGTATATTTAGTTCGTAAGGTAACAGGCATGTTACGGTAATTTGATGTTGCTTATTTTGTTCTTTTATTAGTGTTCGTTCGTTTTATTGTTTTTTTATTTTTTGTTCATTTTCACTAATGTATAAATGAAATATTAGTACAAAGGTAACTGTAGTGTGCCTGCCGTATTGCCTCTGGTGACACCGGGGGCTTCTTCAAATAAAATTCTTTAAAATGATATTAATTTATCATCTTTAGGGGGCTTCTTCAAATAAAATTCTTTAAAATGATATTAATTTATTCTTGCGTTTCATTGCACATTTATATCTTATTCATATTACACTTTATCACACTTTTCAATTTAAATTTTATATCTTAATTTATATGTATATATATATATATATATATATATATATATATATATATATATATATATATATATATATCTTATTTCAAGTAGAAATACTTTTTATTAGCAAAAAGAAAAGTTTGAATACCTAGCAGTTTCCACGCTAAAAATTAAAATATGGCAGAGCTGTCGGATTTTTTTTAAATACACAAATGGCTTTACGAGGAGATCTAAAAAGTATCAAACGTACGAACCGTACTAAACAATATAATACGGCTTTAAGCCAGAAAGTGAAGCCTACGTAGTTATGCAGACGCCCCATACAAACGAATACGCGTACGTTCGCACTGACGGCCTCGTCTGATATTCTAATAACGAGGTCTGCTTTAATCGAAAGCAATGGTGATGAGTTTTACGAGGTCAGATATATGTTTCATTGGCGATCATCCACAATTTTCGTACTTTTAATAAGGTTTTAATGATGAATAAATTATATTATACATACATATATTTCTGGATATTGTCATAAGTAGGTTGTAAATCAATACGTCATCAATAGAAATAAGATTAAATTTGTCTATATATATATATATATATATATATATATATATATATATATATATGTATATAGGTAAAAAAAATATTTAGTAATTATATTTAATGTAAATATATAAGTAATTTAAAAATTTATTATTATAATTACCCAGGTATTAATTATAATAATAAATGTAATTACAATTCTAGAATATTTTTTATGGGAGATGGCGTTGTTGATCCTAGGGTCCTTATGATTTCGTTGGAAGGTACATGTATAATAAAGTAATCATAATTTGTGCGCCATGATTCTACCTGCTTATGATTCGTACCGTCTGCTGCGTAGAAAAAAAATTCACGGTTCTTGAATAAGCCAAGTGTATGTACGTTGCTTGAATCTTTGTGAGATTTAATTAGGTTTTTAAAATGCTTTTTATATCATTAGTGCGAATTTAAACAAAACGTGTTTGTGATAACGACAAAACTAAGGTCATGATTGCATGTTGCTAATACTCGAAATTCAAAAATCATTAGCTCCCTTCTTAGGGGCCACTTAAAATACTATCATATACAAGGGGGAATTGGTATTGCTTTGTGACAAAATGTAAAAATGGCGGCGTCTTAGAAAACGTTTCCCACCATCTATAGTATAGAAAAGTCACAATATAGAAAATGTATACATGATTTCCGATAGAATGCTCTGAATTGTTTAATCACCTCCCAGCCGCACAGTTCCACCATCGCACTACGCGCCACAAGAATGGGCTCCATCCCCATCACTTGAATGGCTGGCCGTCAACCATTTATAGTTACTAGTATATATTATTTTCTGCTACGAACTGTGGAAATGTGGAATAACTTACGATCTGCGGTGTTGACACGTGATTACGACATGGGAGCATTCAAGAGAAGAGCGTGTGTGTTCGTTAAAGGTCGGGAACGCATCAGCGACGCCTTCGGCGTTCTAGATGACTATGAGCGGCGGTGATCGCTTATCACCAGGCGACCCGCATGCTCGTTTGCCCGCTCTGCTATAAAAAAAATAGACATACAACAGTCTCAAAATTTGGATTTGGAGAAAGTTGTATCATTATATTTTGTATATACTTTCTAAATTAAATTTAAAGCAGTTAAAATTGTAGTAGTGTCTTTGAGTAATCTAGTATTAAGTTGATATAAATGCTCCACCTCAGATTAAAATAGTAAGTAGAAACGAGTTCACGCTGGTAAATTGTAAGAACAGACCATACTATGTCTAACCAGTTATGCTACGTACATAATTAAAAAGGTTAGAGGAACGCTAATAATTATAATTGAATTGCTTGACCTTATAAAAAATTGGTGGAGTTAATGTCGGTGGTGATGAATAGTTTCTTTGTTACCGTTAATTTTACTGTTCCTGACATTAAATACGGCTACCCCATTTTTTTATATTAGATTAAAATCTACGATCCCCAATTAAACCACCAAGCGTGGGTATTACGGCAACTCCCTTCAATCTTGACTCTATAGATGATGATTGATACTATTAAAATTGGTTAGCCGTTAGTGGATCAAAGTGCCACATAAGTTTATATTGTAAGCTATATTGTGTACTGCAGTCACGCAAATTGGCATTTTAGATATTTATAATTCTAAACACTATCAACTTTGAACGATCTTGCCGTGTTGCATACTTTGACCAACATTACATACAATACATACAATACATACAATTACATACAACATTACCAACATTACATACAATATTTTTTTTATTTAATAATCTAGTCTACCCATGCTTTTAACATTTTTTGTTAACTACTTCAACGATTCTTCACTGTGGCTCTGGGTTTTCTGCCCGGTTATGTCGGTCTCTGGAACTAGCTCACCTATCGAATAAAACTCTAGGGCGATATCAATACTGGAAAAGGCTACCATGATCTCTATTTGAAACGAGGGCTTCTTTAGCGTGCGTACAAAAGCCTCACTCAAGACCAGTTACAGTTATATTTATTTATTTTAATTTCATTTTTTTAGTTTTCGGATGGATGCCTAGACGTAATTTACTTACGTTCATTGTTTTATGGGATTTTTAAAAAAATATCCAAATCCAATAACGTAATATACCAGTAGGACTGGACTATGAGACTTTCAGTGGTTTTCACTGGTTGCGCTTACGGTTGGTTTTAACGTGATCGCGAATATCGCGACCTCCATGCCTAAAGCGAAATGTTTATAGAGTACAAAACGTTTCTATTGCTACAATATAGCCGTTAAGTAATTTTATAAAACCAAATATTTACAAACTTATTGTACCATGTGTATTCTCTTAACTCGTTAATTTAAGAAATAACTTGATGTTTTAATTTATAATTACCGATGTTTCTAGTTCCGAATTTGCATACGATAATCTCATTCATAGTCGAAAAATCACGTTTTATACTTCCGACTTTACATAGATATACAGTTCCTTAGCTAGAATTGACATTTAAAAAGATATTAATATATTTCCGGGCACAATGACTTGTTAATAAATTGTCTCATTTTTACGGAAGTGTCAAATTAATGCGAAGTGGAAATAATTAGTAACATCATGCTTATTTTTTCATTAGTTTAAAGAGTATACATTTTTGTTGATATTTTTAAAATTTTTCAAAAGAGGTAGGCTAAACGGCTATGATAGGTAATATCATCATTACAGCCAAAGCCTCAGACTAAGATTATTGGGAATCTTGTATGTAATTACAATGACACAAATAAACATCCAAACTCGGAATAACTATCAGTAGGTCATACTTATATGGTTGTTGTGCGCTAAGGTAAAAATTTCAGCAAACATTAGTTGATAATCAGCATTTAGAATGTTTAGTGACCCCAAGCATGGGTATTGTGGTAATATCCTACTGTAACGACTTACACTTGTTCCAATGATTGTAACAAATTATTTTTTTAAAGGAGATTAGCAATGTTTTTAATGTTACTAGAATTCTTGTTGAACTTTCCAACCCAGTTTATCATGTTTGTGCTAGGATATGGTTCACAACAATAGTTTGAAAGATACTAACTCACGACGTTCAGATCGTAAGGACGAGTCTTTTAACAATTGAGCTATTGTTGCTGTAATATCTATATCTCTTGCCACTCTTCTGTTATATATATCCACCATTGAATTTACAATATGTTTAGTATGTAATTTATAATATATATAGTATATAATATACATACATACATATCGTTACGCCAGTCTCCCGTAGGGGTAGGCAGAGACCACAGATTTCCATCTGCTACGATCTCGGCATACTTCCCTTGCTTCCTCCACACTCATTATTTTCCTCCTGCAAGCCCGCCGGTTGAGGGTACTTTTGACCTGGCCTTTCTTAAAAAGTTCAGCAATTTGGTCAAGGTACGTTTTTCGTGGTCTTCCTCTTCCGGCCCTTCCATCAACTAACAAAGCCGTATAATTTACAATATATTTAGTATATAATTTACAATCTATTTAGTGTCGTTGATTTCCACGCACTGCAGTATGCACGATTGTGATACATTCTTGTAGATTACTTTCTAAAAAACTACATCACACAATGCTCTGAATGCATACAGCGTTTTGTAATAAATTGCAGTTGCAATAATTTCTGAAATGGGAACACTCACCGGTTGTTAAGTGCACTATTTTAGAACAGCGGAAGTTTGAACGAGGTCATAAGAGCAGCTAGATTAACGTCGGTTCCTCCGTGCGTAACAAATTGACTGATGTTTAGGAAAAAGAATAAATGATCTCATTTATTTAGTAACGAGTAAAATTATACAGAATCTTAGTTCAGTTTTATCTAATAATTGAACCTCTTGACTTTTTTTTATGGGATAGGAAGGCAAACGAGCAGGCGTGTCACCTGATGGAAAGCAACCAACGCCGCCCATAGACTTCCGCAGCGCCATAGGCAGTGCGGAAGCGTTGCCGACCTTTAATGAAATTGTCATTATGGAAGTGGGAAAGGGAGGGGGTAGAGTAAAAGGGAGGGTGATGGGGCTCCGGAACTCGGCCGCTCACCGTACGAAACGCGGTAGGTAAGCCACCACTCAGACGCCGGTTTTCTGCGGGAGTGTGGTACTTCCCCGGGCGAGCCTGTCCATTCATGCTACAGACAAACATTATGCCATTCTTGATAAAGTATTCGTCTGCAGCGTGACTTTACCACTACAAAACTGCTTTATTGGCTCGGAGGCGAAGTTATCGTTTTCAAAGTCATCGGTCGCCGGGATTGATTTAGGTAGGTATTCTGAGTTTGGTTGCTTTGTCAATCCGCCTTCGACAAGCGCGGTGGGTTGATCTCCGTTCCTCATCCTCATCAGAAATAGGAAGACCTGTGCCTAGCAGTGTGACATATGTATATCGGTATCACATAGAATATTTTTTAGATGCTGTACCCATCTATGTAAATTAACATGATGTGTCAAATGATCTGGCGTGTAGCATGTCACTCGTTCCTACTTTGTTTGAAGTTATGCCCATCTGCGTGACGTGACGTTGCACAGTATGATGTATCGCTGGCACTTCATATTGGCAGGTCCAACGAATGTCATGGTAGATTTATGCGACATTCTATGTCAATATTACGATACTTAGGCGGACACAATGCCTTAGAAAAATCGCAAATAATTCGCGTTATTGCTTAAGAGTTATTTGTATATCTTAAACTAAGTCTACTTAGGTGTGTTTCTCCAGTTTCAACATCGGAGTGCTAGTTAACATTAGCAGTAAGCGTACTTTCTCTTGAAAATAGGTAGTTACGTTAGGTTTGTTGGAGTGAAATGTCGTGAACATCAGCGGTCGACAAACTTTTTGACCTCACGGACGCGTAAATTTATAATTTAAATCTCACGGACCACTAATAGGATTTTTTAAGTGTTAAATATATTTATAAAAATAATAAATGTGATTTAAGAACACATGAAATGTACTTAGTAAAATGAAACTATTATTTGTAACCAAATTATGAAAGCAATTTATTAATAAATTATAATTAATTAAACAAATACTGTAAAAACAAAACAATTAAAAGGCGGTTTAAGTATATCAAACTTTTAGCATTATACATTCCTAGCCGCTCATCCAATATCCAGTGTGTACAGTATGCGATGAAAGTTTTTACAACTTTTCAAGTATTGTTATGAGTTTAATTATGTTTCAATGCATTATAAAACATAGCTTAACGACCAGCGAAAGTTTCTCGCGGACCACTCTTTATTGCCTGGTGGTAAATTTCCAATGTCACAATGTCATTGTGATGACTTCAATGGAATCAATTACTTAAGACCTAAGATGATACTTTTATATCATGCGGAGAATTTTATTTATTTTGTACCACTTTTATCTTTTTTTCGTAGCATTTTCTTCGTTTCTTTAAATTCAGTGACAGACAAATAAAGTTCCGTGTAACATTGTAAAAGAATCAACCACAAGATCAACAACAAGAGAAAATGAAAAAATTACAATTATTAATTATGCGGTTGTCTGGTTTTTGATAATTTTTATCACAAAAATACTGCTATTTTGTATTTAAAAAAGTGGCAGTCATTGAATGGTCTTTTTATGTTGGAATATTTTGATTATTATATAATAGCATACGTTTGGTCCAAAAATGGATGAAATATTATATATATATGCCATTTTGCCATCTCCATTTCGCCCAAAAGCGTGGGCATAATATCACGCTTTTGGGCGAAATGGCAAAATGATTTTTATAACTCAACTAAACGATACTGCCTATATACTTGTATTTTCACGCATAGTTAATAAATGGAGAAGCACTATTCAATGACGAGAAACACAACGCAAGAAGGATATTAAAATGCTTAAGATACTCACTGTTTTGTTATAAATTCTAGGTTACTTATTTCTTTAAATTTAATATCTATACTAAATGATTTTATTTAGTAATATTATCGGTTATCGTGATTAATTTATCACGTTTTTGTTTTCAATAATACCTAGACTTAATAGTTTTTACTGATAACCTAATTACAAATCGAACGTAAAGTCAGTTTCACGCAACAATTCGCGTATCATTTAATAATAAAACAATTGCACGTTTGTTAATGATATTTAATTTGTTTCTATTTTCCATTATTCTCTAACGCAATGTTTACTTATTCATTGTGAGAACAACAGCTTATTCCAAGATATATTATTATATAAGATAGTTGTATAACAATAAAGCCAGTTTTTTGCACTTTCATAAGAATATACTAACAATAGGTTAAGAGCAGCACGCTAAAAAAATGTTTGTATTAAGGTAGAGTAATAAAATAATAATTAACAAAATTCTCCTATTTGTAAAGTGAGAAACGTTCATTGTAACCAAATCGTGTCGCAAAAGAAGTCTATCATTCCTCTTTGGACTAAAATCAGCACACACACATATGTGTACCTCTGACACGGCGTCCAGCCGATGGAGTCTGCGATTTGCGCAGATTCCGAATTATATTTTACCTGCCCGTGGGCTGGAAGCCCTGAATTCGATAAAGCTGTTAAAGCCAATAGGCTACTAGCATTAACATCTTCGAATCAAATCAACCAATCTTTGGTCTTTTCTGTTGTCTATTGTCTAAATACATTAAAGAAAAACTTATTCGATTTTTTTTATTCCTTATATAATAAAACGATGTGTTTTAAACGGATGCGCCAGATTTTATATATCACGAAGGACTGCACGTAACTCGTACGAGAAACTATTATATAACGCAATAAATTACGTCTTGCATTATCTCGATTTTAATAATCATTGCGACTTTCCATTCATGTCGTAAGCGCATAATAGCTGTTGAAATATAACCTTATATCATTTAAATAAAGAAGGAGCACATCAGTATTGTAGCAATTGGCGCTGTCATAAAAAAATTTGGCATCTACACTATAATATTATATGTATCACCGTTGTTTAGTCATTACACATTAATGTTATCATTAATAAATAATAATTATAAAATATACATTACGCTCGGAAATACGCACGATTCAAAAGTTTTAAGTAAAAATGTATTATTTATAAATATTTCCTCCAATTTGAAACTGTATTAAAATACGATTATATAATGAATTTCCTATAAAATTCTGTTCTATATGAAGTCTAAATTCTCAGGTTATTTTGTAAGAGATTGGAAGACGATTATTCTCGTATGTGGTGTGTGAACAAATTTAATTCTAATAAAATTGTATATCCACGCAAAAAAGCGAAAACGTAGTAAACCGCAAAATAAAAAACTCAAATCATTCGACGCAGTATTTTTTCCGATCCTAAGTATGCAATAATTTTTTTGTGTCATTTACTGCGGTTTCGCCGCTTTTTTGCGTCGATATCATCATAGATAACTATAAAACAACAACACTCGTACTAGGGCTACGTAACTTTCAGATATTATAGCGTTACATAAGCCGGATAAGGCGCATTGTAAGCTCACCTTTTTATTTATGGGTTCGTTCATATACTTGCATCAAAACAAAGGATTCGTGCGGTTTTTAATAATGTATAACTTTCTGATTACTTTGTGGTATCTTTTGTTTCCTAGGAAACAAAAGACGAAACTACAAGGCGAATGAGAAAGCGGGTCCCTTGATGATAAACAATCCACGCCGCCTATTCGTCTACAATGCCATAAGCACCACAGAATCATTGCCGGCCTTTGAGAAATGAAATATGTACGTTTATTTTGTTAAGGTTCTGACGTCATATCGGTTCGGAAATTCCGCTGAAGGTAGCTGGTTCTACAAAGTACGTACGTGGAAAGAAGTTGAAGGAAAAATCCGCCGTCCTAGATCGACGTTCGTCCAGATGATAGGGATGACATACTTATTAAAATTAGTGAGGTACCCCAACGCTAATGGATAAAATAATGAATTATTTCCCCATTGAGAAACAAGGCTAGCTTCAACATTCTGTAACTATTCATATTTAATTATTTATATTTACTCTAATTTATTCATGTAGAAAAGCAAGATAAAAAAATTCTATTAGCTGCCACACAATCATAACTACTAGCTATTATCAGTTTACCGTATCGAAGTTTTTGTGTACATACTTCCTGTGTGATAATAATAATTTAACTGTTTTTGTATTCCTTTGTTGTCAAATATATTATGGTGTACCTTTATATTTTCCTTCATCGTTCTCCCTTCCGCTAGCTCTAATATCATTATCATTAGCCTCCGGTAGTTCACTGTTTGATATGAGACTCTCCCAAGGCAATTTACCTAGTTTCATTAGCGGCTACACTCTTCCAGTCTCTGCCAACTTCCCTACAAAAAGCAACAATAATGAAGGACATCCACGATAAGAATTAATGAGTTTGATTGATTTTCCAAAAAAATATTTAACGCGACAAAGGGCTTGTGCTTTCTTGGCTTTTAATCGTCTATTTGTGTAGGCGTCTAACTCCTCGCTTTAATGTGGATTAGCTTTGATGTCAGTAAACTATAAGTATTATAAAAGACACTTTTAATTATATTATTAGTAAAAGTATGTAGCGAACTTCACAATTATTAATTAATTAAATATAATGAATTGTAATAGAGTATCTATACATTTTTGATAAAGCTCTATGTAAATAGTGTAGTAACGTATTGCTTTTACCTAATAACTTAGTGAGGAATCTGTCGTCATAAAATTTTAAAGGGATTTCATTTCTATACAATCTCCATTAATCTTGGTAAAAGTAATTTAACAGCTCTTACTAGCAATTAAACTTCTATTAGTGAAACATGGTTCACGTCATTATCTTCAAAAAGTAGGTAGATGCGATCGAACCAACTACGTTACTTCGGGGACCACCAGTTATATTTATTATTTATATTTACATCAACAAATCGATATATTGACGGCACATGTTTAGTTATTCGTGTAATTTCACCTTTTCATATTTAATTGGATCGGATTGGTGTTTTCTGACTTTTATCGTTAGCTGCCATCTTTAGCCATTGCTTTTTCATGATTTTGTTTTTTTGATGATTTTCATTTAAATTAAATTCATTTCTTTCTTTTAAACATAACATTGTAATATTAGGTACTAGAATTCTTGTTAACCATTAAGATAACCTTATGTTTATAATGATTGTGTTCTTCAATCGCGGTTGAAAATATGTTGTTCTGGGGAGGAAAGCCGACGAGTCGGCTATTTAGTATTGTTATGCTTTCCTGTATTATGTTTTCCTTATATCTTGAGAAAACCTTTGGTTTTACCTATAAAGTAATTCGTTTATGTGTCTATCATTGGCGAAGTAATTCATTACATTTTCATTTTTTAAGTTATATGTTTCGTACTCAGTAATTTTAAAGCAATTTCTTGTCTGCTTGTGTACTCTTCAGTAAGTATTTTGCTATCTATTATAGATTAGTTCAATCAGTGGAATGCCTTGGCAAAAAATTGTAGCGGACAGCGGTCTATTTTCGACTTGCCTCCACGACAAAACAAAAATAGTTTGTTACCACCAACTGGTCTCTTGGCTCGCGTTAAATTAAGAATTTAAGAAATATGGAACAGACTATTAATCGGAAAACTGTGTACTAAAAATCGATCGATTGCATCTCGAACACGCGTCAACTTATAACTTACGCCCAACAGATTTTTATTTGTATAAGATTTTTATTTATATAATAATATATAACTTCAAACATGGAGTAGTCCATTTTAAAATTCAATAAACTTTATTACAAGAAGTATTTTTTATAATAGTAAGTTTTGGTTACATCATGTTTTCTTTACCTCGTTTCGTTGGTCTCTATTTTGTGCTATTTGTTTCCAATCCCTGCAGCTGTCCCACTGCAACCTTGCACTTCAACCTTAAAATAATAAATAAATTTCTTTACATCAGTAAGGCTATAATAATACATAGTTACAGTACTAAACATGTACAAAAAGAGGACTGATCCCAGAGTCACTTTCTTCTTTCTTGGAGATTGTGAACTTTGAATATATATACGTTTTTTAAACATTATAGAATATTAAGATTTTTTAAATTAAGGCATAATCCTAAAAAAACGCATGTTTTTAACATAGAAGGTATGTTTGTTGCATCAATTAATGACAACACAGATCATAATTGAGAATTAACTTCCGAATTCGTATTTATAATTCAACTTTACAAGATGAACGATTTTATTCGTCTATCCACGAGTTACTTTATTATTTTAATTTCGATCCATTTTTATAGGACTCAAAGTTTATTTTCAAATGATATTCAAATGTCGTTTTGTTGACATACAATAAGTTTGGCACTGGCTTTTTAGCTCTATCTACGTATCGATCGTTGGCGCGCTTGTGATGGTTTTCAACTAGTTGAATTATTTTACATAAGGTGGTGATTTAGTTTTTGGATATTTTAAACATGTATTTTTTGCATATGAGATCACAAACAGCTTTTTGGTTTACATGGACTTACTAGTCTCTTGAAGTTGATTCTTGTTTCTTATATAACTTGCTATAAGACACTATCTTAAACAACTACCATAAACAAACATACATTGAAAAAAATATTACTTCTAACGAATGAGTTCTGGTTTTCGAAATAAATGTATAATAATAAAAATGAAATTTGTATTAAAATTACAGTGAAGTTTAGTTCAGTAAAATAATAATAATTTTTATATTATATTGTATGTTATATATAGTATAGTATAGTTCAACGAAGTCGCGTGTTATCATTTAGAAAATAATGATATAATTCCACTTCAATGCTTACAAATAAATTTTCCCTTTATTACAGGTCAGTGCATTGACATATAATGACCTTTGCTTGCGTAATTATTAGAGATGAAATTATACAGTAAATGCTATAGTGTTCTACAGAACCATTCTAAGTACCCAAATTAAGTAATTATGGATAAAATGTGTAGTAATCATGCTTCGAAACATAAAGGTGGTAAGTAAATTGATAAACAATGTGATTTACGCGACCATTTTTATTTTTTTATATATATTCACGCCTATCCTCGCAGGGGTTGGCAGAGACCACAGAGCTCCATCCGCTACCATTCATCGCAGCGAAACGGCTCTCTATTGGTCGCTTCTCGCCCTCGTGAGAATCAGGACGTGACGGGTGGCGAAGCACGTCGCCGTCATTTTTCAACAAATTAGATATATTAAATTCATCTTAGTGAATCCCACGAGTCGCAAGGGAGGATGGAGGTCAGCAGCCAGCAGGCCAGCAGAGCCCTGCATGCTGAGGTAAGGCACCATAGTACTCGGGGGAGCACGATCCCGGCACGATCGGCACGCTTGCGACTAAGCTCGCCCTTAGCCATGCATCCTTTGGCACGGCAGATCGTGGTTTCGCGGAGAGGAAGGGAAAGGATAGAGAAGAAAAGAAAGGGCAGGAACGGAAATACGGATTGGGGGTTACCAGACTCGGAATAAATATTTATAAATCCATATATATATTTATTCCGATGCGGGAATCGAACCTGCGACCATTGACTCCGTGGACGGAGGGCCCCGCTACTGGGCCAATCGGTTATGCGATGATACTCAAAGGAAAATTCGAAGGTGAGGAAGTTCTCATTCCGAAGATCCCGACGAACCCAACCGATATGTCGTTTGATTTTAAAAGACTTCAATTTCCGATCCGTCTTGCTTTCGCCATGACCATTAACAAATCACAAGGCCAAGCCTTGAAAGTTTGTGGTCTGAATCTGGAAAATCCATGTTTTTCCCATGGTCAAATATATGTGGCAGGTTCACGGGTCGGAAGACCATCTGCGTTGTTTGTTCTTGCGCCTGTTAATAAAACAAAAAATGTCGTGTATCACAAGGTCTTTAACTGAAGAGTGCAACATATGTACCAAAATAAAGAATCATTAAAATACTTGATTTTTTTAATTAGTATTTCCTAATAAAAAATTGAAATATATAATTTGAATAAAATCCAAAATCTGTTTATTTATTGCCTCTAAGGCGGAACAAAGTTCGCCGGGTCAGCTAGTTATATTATAATAATTCGAAATTTATAATAGATACAAGTAATATTACAAAAAAAAAAAATCATAAATTATATGCTGATGATCATAATCGATCTCAAAAAATTCTTCATTCTATATCTTCCATCGGCTTCGATTAAATCAAGCCTATGATCTTTGTATTGATAATCCATGATTTATTTAACGTTTCGAATGATAATAAATTAATCAGAGTGATAAAGTCTACAACAATACTAAACTAATACTAATCACGTGCTAAAATGATGATAACACCGTATCATCATTTTTGCACGGGATTATTTAAATTTTATAGTGAATATTTGTTATCTGCATCGGTTTGCAGCTGTATATGTATGTCCGATGGCAGAATTAGGTTTTCAAATATAAATATTAACCCTTTGCGCTCGAGGCGCTTTTCTGTCGGATGAACCAGCAACTCGAGAGTAATCGCACGCGCTACCGCTTACTTCATGAGTTCGTTATTGTTAACTTAAAATAATTTTAGACACAATAAGACACTTTAAACTCGTATATTTTAACACTATTAGCTTAATGTAATACAATTATTAAATAATTATATTCTATAATTTTGCTTCTTATGATATTTTGTGAAACAATCTCCAATGTGCATTCTTGGCTTGTCGGGTGAGAATCACCCGAGATAAGACATTTAGACACCTCGTAAAATGATCTACAAAAGGCCAAGTAGACTTTTCAAGCGATATTCCTTAAGTCAAACAGAAATAAACACATCGATCTGAATGGTGCCTCTCAGGCACCGCTCGAGTTATTGCATCACATGTTGTGGTGCCTGAGAGGCACCACTCGAGCGCAAAGGGTTAAAAAAATTACAAAGGATATAAATTAAATTTAATAACTTTTACGCAGAAGGGACGTGCGGGTATTATTTTTATTACATTATTTTGTTTTAACTCTAAATGTTGACCTCCAAGTGGGGCACACTCTTAGATTCTAACCACAGTATTCTATGTGTATAGCAACGATAAAAATGTATAGCAAATACATTTTTGTCGAGACAAGCCGAGTGCAAGAATGTAGGTAGTGAACTGTCTTGCTCACCTAGTCTGTCCTCTGTCAATTAGTCTGATTAAATGAGTGAGGGTATAGATAGTATGCTTGGAATGAGGGCCCCCCGCCAAGATATTCGGGCACGACGCGAGTATAAAGCAATCATTAGACATCATGTGGTGAAGCAAATTTAATGTATGTATGTTTTGTATGTGCAACGTGAGACACATTATCACATTGCACATACAAAACTTACATACATTAAAAAAGATCCGATCCGAATTCTCTTCCAATGGAATAAAATCATTGTTTTGAAATAAAAAGCGATTTGGACGAAAGAATGCGTTTATTGTTTACGTTCACACGATGTGCTCATCTGGCGTAATTTACATTTTTGGGATTTACCAGAAGCGGTCGTTATAGTTGAATCGGGAAATCGAAAAACGCCATCTTTAAAAAATATGTACTGAAAGTCAACACCATGTGTATACATTGAATTTATAAAGTAAAAGTATTTCCACAATGATTTATTTTATTATTATATATATATATATATATATATATATATATATATATATATATATATATATATATATATATACACGCCTATCCCCCGCAGGGGTTGGCAGAGACCACAGAGCTCCATCCGCTGCCATTCATCGCAGCGAAACGGCTCGTCATTGGTCGCTTTTCGCCCTCGTGAGAATCAGGACGTGACGGGTGGCGAACCACGTCGCCGTCATTTTCGACAAATTAGGTATATTAAATTCGTCTTTAGTGAATCCCACGAGCCGCAAGGGAGGATGGAGGTCAGCCCCAGCAGAGCCCTGCATGCTGAGGTAAGGCACCATAGTCCCCGGGGGAGCCCGACCCCGGGACGATCGGCACGTTTACGACTAGGCTCGCCCCTAGCCACGCATCCATTGGCACGGCAGACCGTGGATTGGCGGAGAGGAAGGGAAAGGATAGAGAAGAAAGGAAGGGGCAGGAAAGGAAATGCGGATTGGAGGGGTAACCAGACTCGGAATAAACATTTAAAAATCCATATAAATATTTATTCCGATGCGGGAATCGAACCCGCGACCATTGACTCCGCGGGCGGAGAGCCCCGCCACTGAGCCAATCGGTCGTCTTATTTTATTATTATTATTTTATTATACTAAAACTTCAATGTATGATGACGAAGAAATCACATGATGTAGGAATAAAAACACTGCAAAACGTGACCCGGCTGGCACGTGTTGTCTGATGACATTGAGTATGCGTATCAGTGATCACTAGGGTTACCACACATTGAGAATTTATAATATATAAATTATGTTTCACACACAATAAATCTTTCATTTTATTCCAATGAAATGAATAATTATATTTATTTATTACTATGAAACTTTATACATACATATCTTCACGACTAACGGAATAGGCTAAGACCACAGATCTCCGTCTGCTATGATCTCGGCATACTTTCCTTGCTTCCGCCACACTCATTACTTTCCTCATGCAAGCTCGCCGGTTAAGGGTACTCTTGGGTTAAGGGTACTAAAACGTGACGACCTAATGACAAAGTATCAGGCATATAAATGCAGTGACAAAGTATCAGGGCCTAGGATTTAACGAAGCAGCAAAAATATTTTTTTTGAGGTACAGGTATTTATTCTGTATCCTGTGTTTTCCCATGTCGTAAAATGTTAGTATCAGAAATTGTAAGTTGGTTTTTTACTTTTAAAAGAGATTTTAAATTCTGGTTACCCTAGCCGTTCGATTCCTATATTGTATGTGCGGCATGCCTCAGTGTCGAAACGCATAGTTCGCCAACGCAATAACGGCACCTACATACATAACAAATATTCATTTTACTTTTACTACCACACATTTTCTGTTCATTGTAATTTTTGTTTTGTTCGTAGTTTTAAGTAGAATAAGTATGTTAGTATGAAGTTCTTTATTTAATTACAATATTCTTAAGGATTTAAATTTTTATTTCTAGACTCTATTCTAGACTTTCGGGCCTAAAATTCAGCACGAACCAAAATCAACCAGTCATCTATCTATCACGAACGTTCTGTGAAAATTGGTTCATGTATTTCCAATATTAGGCTAGGCAATTAAGCGATAAACTAAATAAAAATCATTTATTTTGTAATTACAATAAAAAATGAAATTTCTTTGATCACAGTATATTAATATGTATATTTTTTATCACTCACCGGAAAAATTATTAATATGACCTACATAGATATTTCCTGTCTGGTTGTAATCCCATGGGATTTGTGTTTCAATGGCATCCACGCCATGAACCTTTTCGTCGTAGAAGATAAAGTTGTTTATTTAACTTTTATAATTAACAATTTACGACGAAAGAGCAAGTGTATCATCTGAAGGACAATAATCTATTTGAGAAATGTCGAGGCATATAAAACAAGGATAGAATGTCTTTTTTTTAACAGCCCATATATGTCCCACTGCTGAGCAGGGGCCTCTGTATTTCTGGAAAAAAAAATGGCGGGACCCTCCATCCCTCTCTCCTACAATGTCATATTGGTTTTGAAATACCGTTGAAAGTAGCTACTTATATATGATTATATGCACTTAAATACACAAATAAAATTGCACTGATACAATAGATATTTTTCTTAGTTGTTTTAATTTGTTGCCTTAGTGTTCCAACCTTTATAAGATTACCTTATCTGGGGATAGTAAAGGGTTACCTTTATTGCGGGCAGTAACCAGAGATTTATTTGAGTTGGTCACTTATCAGATTAACACACTGAATAGTTTGGTCACGATACTCGAAATTATATTAATTTCTAAAAAAATTCTTCTTAAAATAAAAGAAAAAAGAAAATTATATTAATTTTCTTTTCCTTTTCCTATTCTTATTATATATTTTTTTATTATTTATCGACTGGATATCTATTGTTTTTAATGAAAATTCTCTGTTAGTAAACACATAGTTGTGGATCACCCATATATAGACAAATTTTGGGAACGTAACTTGGCCTTTTTAAAAGTATTAATAATTTATTTAAAGTTTTATTACAATTTGAAATTTAATGGAGTCGACTGAACTAACAGATTCAGATTCTAATTCCCGACTGCCGTGATTGAGCTCGATGCTCTCTCTCTCACAAAAGTGCTTACCTTATTCTCTATTGGCGCTTATACTTCTAGAAGGTTGAGGGGACATAACTTCATGGAAAATATTTAAACCTCAAGTCCTTAATTAAAGAAATGTAATTAAAAAATAGTCTATTAGCTGTATAGTATGATATTAGCACAACGCATTTGTGATGCTTCTGGAATTGAAAACGTATGATCTTTTAAGTATTTTACGTTTTTACGTTTGAACGTACGTATTAAAAATGATGCACAAGACATTCTATCAAATAATTCTTCTCTTGATTAATACCTAATATATTATGTTATAATATGTTATGTTATTATTTATTGATAATATTATATTTATTGACAGTGGTAGAACTATGCATGAATAGGCCGATTCGATGGGAGAAGTATCACATACAGAATATAGCATTTTTCTGTGCATTAATATCTAGGCAAACGTTTAATAACCTCAATTCCATGCTATTTCGGTACTTGCTAATTTTTATCGAAGGTATGTGAACTCAATTTATTTTATATATAAGTCTGAGAATCTATTAGAGTCTTATTCATAATAAAGTGCTCTCGTAGCCAATTACAATACGGGGACGTCTCGAAAACAACAGATGTGTCAATTGGGTCGAATACGTACATATTTGTATTATATCCATCTATATCACATAGTCACATCAGTTTTCTATATCACGTGACTGTGGGTGATTTTTTTTACAACTTGGAAGAAGAAGCTAGATCTAAGTTTATTTTTCATATTTTATATTCAAATATATACAATCTGATTCTCACGAGAGCGAGAAGCGACCAATGGAGAGCCGTTTCGCTGCGATGAACGGTAGCGGATGGAGCTCTGTGGTCTCTGCCAACCCCTGCGGGGGATAGGCGTGAATATATATAAAAATATATACATACATATGTATATATTATACACATAAGAAATAATTTAATAAACGTAATAAAAATTAAATGTAATAATAGCAAAAAGAGGGTCATTCGTTAGCACCTGCCAAATGTTCAGGTTGAACACTGCACGCTGGTATTTCGTTGCTGTTTTTTAAACTATGAAAAATACCTTTATTATGCTCAATACAGCCGTAATAGTTCATTGCTAGGTGTTGACGCCATTTAAAATTGTGGGATGTGGCTGTAATTCCCACGTTTGCCGGCTTTTGATGATTGTTTTTTATTTTGAAGTAAACGCTGGTACCCATATTGATTACCTATTGATTTTAATAGTGGTAGAGCCACGCCACAGACGAATACTCTGTCAAGAATGGCATAATATTTGTCTGTAGCATGTGTGTGCCGGCTGGCCCTGGGAAGTACCACACTCCCGCAGAAAACCGGTGTGTTAGTGGTAGCTTAGCTACCGCGCTTCGTACGATGAACAACTGAGTTCCGGAGGCCCAACACCCCCCTCCCTCTCTCCCTTCCCTTCACCTCCCACTTCCACTCCCATAATGATACTTATCTTAAAGATCGGCAACGCTTACGCGCTGCCTATGGCGCTGCGGATGTCTATGGTCGGCGTTGATTGCTTTCCATCAGGTGAGACGCCTGCTCGTTTGCCTTCCTATCCCATAGAAAAAAATCTACTAGTATTTGTTTCCATAGTAGCCTTGTACGACCTAGTCCTGTTCTATTCCCGAAACAATACAGCAAAATACCTTATTTGTACCATATGACACTAGTTGCTTGTTTTTAAAAAATGTTTATTTTGCGTGTATTTATGTGGGTAGAGCATTAAAGCGTTAACCTGCAGGTCACGTGTTAGTAAAGGTCATAGAGACTGTGAAGCCATTGCATGCATACATGTGTCTTGCGTTAAATGAGATAATCGAGTTACACAAGTCTCTAAGCGTAGTATAACTGAGGTGACATACATACATATAGTCACGCCTGTCTCTCTGTAAGGTTAGGCAGAGACCACAGATCTCCTGCTGCTACGACCCCGACACACCTTCCTCGCTTCCTTCACACTCATCCATCCTTCCTCTCACATTTATCGTAGCGAAACGGCTCTCCGTTCAAAGCTTCTCACCCTCGTGAGAATAACGACGTGACGGTTGGCGAATCATGTCGCCGTCATTTTTTAATGAATTAAGTATATTAAGATTCGTCATAGTATTCTGACGAGCCGGAAATAAGGATAGAGATCAACCCCAGCAGAGCCCCGCATGCTGAGTTAAGGCGCTATAGTACCCGGGGGAGCCCGATCCTGGGACGGCTGGCACGCTTGCGACTAAGCTCGCCCCTAGCCACGCACCCTTTGGTACGGCAGACCGTGGATTGGCGGAGAGGAAAGAAACATAGAGAAGAAAGGAAAAGGCAGGGGATTTAGACAGGATGATAGGGATTGAGGTGACAGTATATTAAAATAACTGATTTCAACACTCGGGGTAAGACTCCGTGAGAAACAATATTTTGGAGCCCGGTGACGTCTATTAACTAAATCGAGTGTTCCCTTGTGGAATATTTTGTATTTACTGTAGACTGGAAAACCATGTTCATTCAATGTTACAATTGAATATAGAATAAATTGATTAAATTTATTTTGCAGATTATTGTACTAAAAGAACTGGGGTTTTTCTACTTATTCCTAAGAGATTCCTTTATGGAATAAGTACACCCGTCGATACTTTACACAATTTAAGTGAATTGAAATCGATAATGTTGCATGTAACGTAGAGTTATAAAAGAATATATAAAGAAACGAAACCAATAGCAGTGCGACTATGCTGAATTTGTCCTGACCTCAATTACAGGCCAATGACTGGTAAAAGTGACACCGAAGCAGACCGAACGAATGAGAATCAATAAAAAAGGCTTGCAAAGCGCAGTTATTTCATAGACACATCGTATTGTTTTGATTGTTTTAGTTTTTAATACAATGACAAATTAAACGAAATCCGGTTGCATCCTTGTGGGAAGATCGAATTGTAGTGAAAGCGTTAATGATTACTTTCAATAGATCTATAGAGAGATAATAGTGGTAGAGCCACGCTGCAGACGTATACTTTGTCAAAAATGGCACAATATTTGTCTGTAGCACGAATGGGCAGGCTCGCCCGGGGAAGTACCAAACTCCCGCAGAAAACCAGCGTCTGAGTGATAGCTTACCTACCGCGTTTCGTACGGTGAGCGGCTGAGTTCCGTAGGCACAACACCCTCCCCCTCCCTCTACCCTCCTTAAAGGTCGGCAACGCTTCCGTATTGCCTATGGCGCTGCGGAAGTCTATGGACGGCGTTGATTGCTTTCCATCAGGTGACACGCCTGCTCGTTTGCCTTTCTATCCCATAAAAAACAGCTGTTGGCTGTGTTGTTTCGGCTATGGTCACCCCCATTTCTGCCCTTGAATGTCGTATGAGGCGACTAGGATGAAAAAATCAGTATGTTTGCAGCAGTGCTACATGAGAATAAAAACCAATTTGCTATCCCAAATTCGCCCTCTAAGCATAAATATTATAGAAATATTCATCAATTTATTTTTATTTGCCTGAATAAAAACCAATTTTGCTATCCCAAATTCGTCCTCCAAGCATAAATATTATAGAAACATTCATCAATTTATTTTTATTTGCCTGAATAAAAACCAATTTTGCTATCCCAAATTCGCCCTCCAAGCATGAGGATTATAGAAACATCCATCATTTTATTTTATTTTAAAACATCCCTAAATTTTAGGGAGCTTTGGGCCTGTTGATGCTGCATTGATTGAGGATGGCAGCGCCTAACTAACTAATTGTGACTCTCAATCCGCTAGCCATGCATGGACGTCCTTCAATTTGGCGGGAGGCCAATCCTCATCAGTGGACTTTTACAAATGTGTTGATAATTGATTGACCCTCACAATAAATTGGTGATTCATTTTTAGTAATGGAAATCTGTGTTATATCGCCATTACTTACAGTTCTGTTCGTGGTAGTTTGTGAAAACCGTTATAACTGATTATTAACTTCAGAATGATCTCCTTTCACTTTACGGTGTTCAACAACCTGTCGTTTCTGTGCACAACCTGTTTTTCATCCATGTTCCTTATTTTTAAAGAAATTTGTTAAGCAATTATAATATTTCGACATCATCATCAACAGCCCGTGGCAGGCCACCACTGGATATAGACCTATTCCGAGACGCGTATCCTTACCTCGTTTCCGTAAACATGTACCTAGTTCCACATAGTACAGATCCTTGCACAGATCTCCATTTGACCGAAGCGGGTTTCACACTATCTTTGCCAAGACGCGGTCTCTACTCCAACACTTGTCTTTTACAACGGTTATTGGTTCTACGGTTAAACATTGTCTCTTCATTTTTTCAACTCAGAGAGCTACTTCAACATTACAGATAAATATTTTTATATTATAGTATTCATGTGCCCAGTTTCGAAACTTAATATTCATAAATGGCATGGCAAGGTATGCCAAGTCTATTTTTTATTATGTCTGTTAAAAATAATGTATGGATACTTTATTCCGACATTTATTTTTTACAGCCTATAAATGTTCCATTGACTTCCAGACTCGGAATAAATATTCGTAGGCAACACCTCTATCTATCCTGAAGCGGAGCTCGAACCCGCGACCTCGCAGACGGAAGCCCCGCCACTGAGCCAATTTATCGTCAATTCCGAGGATTTCAAAATTAGCTAGCATTACTTATACAATAGTAAAAATATTCAGGGGAATCGCACGATAGTAGTTTATATAAATTTGGTATATTTTTTATTTTCATCTTTGCACCATATTTATACATTATATAAATTAATAAATATTTATTTAAAATTTTATTTTGGCTTATATTTTCTTTTTCTTTATTTTGTAACGCTATTTAAAATTTGTTTCAAATTGTTGTATTATTCAAAGCCTTATTATTGTTGTATAATATTCAGAAATCTTAATTGGTTACTTTGCTGTAATCTAAATTTAAATTTATTTTATACAATCGTTTGAATAAATAAAATAATTTAATATTTGGTTACATTATAATAAAAAATATTTTAATACATATATTTAGATACGCTACAATCAGCCAATGTTCAATACGTAGAAAGAAACGTTCGTTTACTGTTCAAAATAAATAAACAAGTAGAGTGATTTATTTCTTAAAAAAACAGATGTTTGGTTAAATAATTCGTTATTATTTATTACTGGGCTAGATATACCTGATTTTTCCTCGAGTTACTAAACGTAGTTTTTCTTTCGGCGTTAAGAAACTAGTGGCAGTTATGACTAGATTATAATGGCTTTTTAATTGAAAGCCGTTGTTTTACATAGAAAATCTGTATTAAATTAGTTTTTATGTAAAAGGAGGATGAATATTGTATAATCAGTTGTCAATATCATTACAATCGCAGCAGTCCGTTGTTGGACATTAATCTCCCCAAAAATTGAGAGGTTATGCCACAATTCCTACACAATTAGAATATTGAGGATGGCAGACTATTTTAAGTATTTAGGTAGACGCTGTGCCCATGTACAGGTATTTACTCCCGAGGTCGCCTCGTACGACATTCACTTGATGATATTTGTCCCTATTGTATGCTGGAAAACAGAAGAAGTACACTGTCGATTTTTTCTACAAAATGATTTCTAAATTAGTTCGTGAGCCAAATCGTATTAAAAATATCCTTCTTTTTTCCGAAATTGATATTATAAATAAGTTCCATTACCATTTCAGATTCGATGAGAAGGAGAGCATATCTGGCGTGCAGCAGTTGAAGTCTTCTGTACAGAAAGGCATCCGTTCCCGCTTGCTGGAGCTGTACCCTCACCTTGAAAACTACATCGACCAGGTGCTACCCAAGAAGGACACATTTAGGATTGTGAAATGGTAATTTTTTATTTCTGTTCGCCTTCTCGTACACTAATTAAAAAAAAATAACGTTTTTAAGTCTTAAAAAGTACATTTGATCCAATTAAATGATAGTTAATTTTTAATTTTTTACTTTCAGCCACGACCACATCGAAATAATGGTTAATAGTGCCGGGGAGTTGCTGTTCTTCCGTCACCGCGAGGGTCCTTGGATGCCTACCTTAAGACTTTTGCATAAATGTGAGTACCACATATTTTTTCATGGTATAGGAAGACAAATGAGCAGGCGTGTCATGTGATGGAAAGCAATCAACGCCGCTCATAGACTTCCGCAGCGCCATAGGCAGTGCGGAAGCGTTGCCGACCTTTAAGGAAAGTGACATTGTGGGAGTGGAAGGGGGTAGGGGAGGGGGGAGGGGGAGGGTGTTGGGCCTCCGGAACTCGGCCGCTCACCATACGAAGCGCGGTAAGTAAGCTACCACTCAGACGCCGGTTTTCTGCGGGAGTGCGGTCTTTCCCCGGGCGAGCCGGCCCATTCATGCTACAGACAAATATTATGCCATTCTTGACAAAGTATTCGTTTGCAGCGTGGCTCTACCCCTTAGAAATTTTTGTTTCATCCAAGGCGACAATGGGGGCGTATACAAGCAGACAGACAACAGCTTTTGTCTGCTACCTATCGTCCGCTAATCGTGAGGATTGCAGCAACACTCTTCAATTTTGAGGAAGTGTAATATTCAGTTGACTATTACAATTGTATTGATTGACTGAATCTTATACGCTATTAAATAGTTTGTTTATAAAAATCGATATCTAAGATCGTGTGGTGCGTTATAAGTGAAACCAAACAATGAAATCGAATGAGACAGGTGAATCAGACCGTAACAGATGTTACGGTGTGATGCACCTGCATCTCTCGCTCACAGACACGTGTGAAACCACAGATCGATAATAGATGTGATTCGTGAAGAAATTCAGACAAAAAATACATAGCAATTCGGAAGAAATACATGTTTCTTTTATCATCGTATTGATCAAATTCTTCCACATACACATATGTGGAAGAATTTTTGGACATGGCCATATTTTTTGAGTATTAGAGCTGTACTGATATTAAATGAAGCGTAAAGGGGTGAAAGACTACATACTCGTAGAAGACCGGCTTCTAAATTGGAGTTTTGTTGCGGCGTGTCGTTCGGCAAGCGTATCTCCCGTCTTCTATCATTCTACTTCTTTTCCAAAAAGTGGACGTTGGCGATAGATGCGTTATCTAGATTGTCTATAATACTGCAGGTGTTGACTCGTTTGATTGTTTTCATTCTTTAAAAAAAAACAAAAAAAATGTTTCTTATATGTACGGACATTTTTTTCTATTTAAACTCTTTGTATTAAAGAACGAAAAACTTAAACCATTAACATCAATCAGCTATTTGGATATGTAAATTTAATTGGCAATGTGCTAGTCTCATGTCTTAATATTGTTATTTTTGAAGAAAAAAATGGAATAAGAGAGAGAGAGAGAGAGAGAGAGAGAGAAAGAAATTGAGAAAGAGAAAGAGAGGAAATAAAAATGAAAAAGACACAGTGAGAAAAGTAATTTCCGCCTATCCCAACTAAACGAAACAACATTGTGCTAATGGATGCTGACAGCAACAATGGTTTACCACTAGCTTTAGATTACTCTATGGTATACGGTAGTTTTAAAAAAGTAGTTAATTTAAAATTATTCTGTTTCATTTTTATTTTCAGATCCCTTCTTCCTGCCCATGCAGCAAGTTGACAAAGGCGCCATACGTTTTGTACTGAGTGGTGCTAACATCATGTGTCCTGGTTTGACATCACCCGGGGCGCGTATGTTTTCCGTGGAGAAGGGACAGGTTGTGGCGGTCATGGCTGAGGGGAAACAACACGCGTTGGCCGTAGGCATGACCTCGCTTTCTACTGACGATATGTAAGCGCGGATTGGTTTTTTTTTGCATCTTTGTTTAAAGAAGCGATAGGCAAACGAGCAAGCGTGTCACCTGATTATAAGCAATCATCGATTCTTGTGAACATCTGCAGGACTAAGGGCACTATAGAAGCGTTGCCTACCTGAGAGTAAGAATATTAATAGTAAGAAGGATATAAGGAAGTAATGGTAGGGGAAAGGAATAAATGAAGGCGAAAAGATTTGGGTCTCCCTGCAATCCCCCTACGAAACGCGGTAACACACTACAGTGCTACCAATTGACGCTGATATTCTAAGAAGATGTGATATTTCCCCGGTCGTGCTGGGCCTTCCACGGCTCTAACACTATTACATTTATTATAAAGCCCATTGAAGTATCACACACTCGCCCTCAAATTTCCTATTATGCTGTATGATTTGAATATGTTTTTCTCTCTACAAGCGGTCCCTCAAGTCTGAGGGTCATGGTCATCAGTAGTGAGTCCGCACTTTGAGTGGATGATCTGTCTTCAACGGCATCTGCCCATAGTTTGGTTATCTATAATACAGAGCTGCTACCAAGTTCCATAATATTAGTTCTATATTATGGAACTTGGTAGCAGCTGATTCCATAATTTGGTTTATTCATCGGGTTGGTGATCGGCCTTGTGACCGTTTCCCCTCAGTATTACTTATTGTGATTCTAGATTTGAGTATAGCAAACGGAAAAACATTTAAAGTGTAGTGCCTATATCTTAATATTCCATCCCCATCACCTGGGTGGCTGGCCGTCAACCACTGTGAGATTTAGTCGCAGTTTCCTACCACGAACTGTGGAAATGTGAAACAATTCACCACGTCTGGGATTCCTACATGATTATGACATGAGGGCATTCAAGAAAAGAGTGTATGTGTTCGTTAAAGGCCGACGCACCTGCGACTGTTTCGGTGTTGCTGATGTCTATGGGCGGTGGTGATCGCTTACCACCACGTGAACCGCATGTTCGTTTGTTCGCTCTGCTATAAAAAAAATCATTATCATTATCATCATCAAAACAGTCATAATAGCTCCTTGCAGGACATTGACCTTCATCGCAAATGCCATTGCTGTAATCCCGACGATTGTCACGCGGATTAGTTTTTCTTTCTAAAAGCCTAACCAGTGATATTTGCTCCAATTGACACTCACAGAAAGAAATGCAGTGATCCCATACTATAACATTAACCAAACATCTTATTCTGTAGCAACAGCATCTAAAGTTAATCTTAAAAAATTACATAAACATCAGATTCCATAGATGATGAGATCAACTATAAAGATTTGAACTTCGGTGGAATCGGTTTTTGTTTACGTTCATCATCGCCAATATAGCTGCATCAGCCTACTGATGATAATTGCTGACCTTAAAAATTGAGGGTGTTGCCTTAATTTCCAGACTTGACGGGCAAATTGGTGATCGCAGATATAGCTGCTTTTTCATATATACTTACAAAAAAATGTATATTATTTTTTTTCAGAGCAAAAGTGAATAAAGGTGTGGGAATAGAAAACTTCCATTACCTGAACGATGGCCTCTGGCAGATGAAACCAGTGAAATAAACTATTTATGATGCTATTTCTAATTATTTAAGATTTCTTTAATAAATATTGTACTATTGGAATGTTTTACTTTATTCCACTATATTTGCTATATAAGCATCACCATATAATTAATAATATAATAATTAATACCCGTATCACAACGTGATTAGAGTCAACACACATCCACCTACCCGAACGAGTCGAGGTCACCTTATTCACATGAGATTTTAGATTAGCTAATAAATTTGATTACGTCGTATGATGGTGACATTATTCTAGCTTCTTCGTTCATGGTGACATCTTCTGAGAAATTCCAAAAGTCACAATAGCGCAGGAAAATTAAGTCCCTGAAGTTTTTGCATAAACATAGAAAGCACTATAGTCTGATAAATTCCTTAGAAGGATGATTGGAGGAGACAATAGATACAGTGATTCGCAATGATTGGAGGAGACAATAGATACAGTAACTTTAAAATAATATCATGCCAGTGTCAAATAAAATAAGAATAAGTATCTTGAAATTTCTTGAAAAGCTCAGTTGTTTGTGATCGTTTTGATAAAATGGTGGTGGTGGCTAAAAACACTGGCGCGTGAAAAAGCGCCACCTTATCACACGGACCTAGAGGGGCCGATGTCCTGCAACCAGCTCGTTGCCCGCCTCGCCGAGGTTAGCATGTCGTCAACAATACATCAAAGCCCTAAAACCGCTGGGAACAGCGGCACAAAGACTAGGGGGGGGGGGGGGTCACCTCTGAGCATACGCCCGAGTAATGGTGTTCATTCCCAAGTCTCGATCCCACACTCCTGTGGGCGTGGAAGTTCCCCTATATTTATGTATAATCCGCGGTTAGTTGGCGGCGACAGTGGCGCACAAAACACGCCTGGAAGCGTGGCGTAAAGTGCCATGAGAATCTTGATTCTATATAAGTTTCATTTGATAAAAAATCTGCAGCCTAAATAAATATGGTTGCTCTCTGTAGTATGTGAGTAACGCGCATTTATTTTATTACACTCCACTTTTTATCGAACAATACATTACTAGAATAAAACAATATAATTGATAATAAAACATCATTATGAAAGTAAAATAAAAACATAAAGTCGCGGCTGTAAATAGGCGGGAAAAGTCCTCCTTTCTCATTTAAATTTCCCGCATTTCCCATATTTACAAATTGAATTGTACAATATTAATTAAATACGTTTTTTACAAATGGTATTTTTGCTATTGTTCATTGGTTTGCATCAGCTTGTATTGTTTTTTGCAACATTTATTATTAAGTTTGAAGTAGTTTAAAAAAGAAGAGAATATTTATTATTTTCGTCTGTAACGAATGTAATGTAAGTAACCATAGAACGTAAGTTCTATTTAAAAGTTTCGTTATCATTGTTATACTGTCAAAGTCGAATTTTGAAGTCTGGAACGTAATCAGTTGTACAAAAAAATGGCGACAGCAATTGTTAGTTCGGCTCGTCAGGGTAAATAAAAAAATATTTTGGATAATATAAGCCTATGTTTATTTTCTTAAATAAATATTTATTAGATACCCGTTTTATTAACATATTTTTAGTTATAAAATTTGGTAATACAGTGGTATCTAACACTGATATTGTTCGTCAGCTGTTTTCGAACTAACTTTGAAATGATTTAAGTTTTGCTTAAAAAGAACTAAAGTATTTTTAATGTCAGTGAAGTTTTAAATTCTGCAATAATTATTTAGTATATTGATACTCTTATGCAATGGCATTGCAAAATAAAAGTTCAAAGTTCAATCATAGGGTCAGTGTTTTGTTTATAGTTTTTAATTTTATTAATTAATTTTATTTGATTATTGTCAGTGGGGAGGCTAACGAATGCGGCCAAAAGGTTATATTCAGATGTGTATCCAAAAATAACAACACATTATACCATATATCCTCGAGATAAAGATCCGAGATGGAAAGGTGAGTGATAGCCTAGTTAGTTATCAATTGTTTTTTGTGACTTAAAACTATCAGTTTTATATAAAATTTACATTTTCCTCCTTTCGTTTATCTTTATATTGATAATTGTCATTAGTCATAACACTGATACAATTTATAATAATAACTTGTTAATATTCATAAATATATATCTGTATGTTACCATAAACTGTTCAATAAATATGTACTTTTTATTTACCAGCATAGTACAGTGTAATGATATGTGTTATATTATTATGCTACATTAATACAAAATATAATAATATTAACAATAATTATATAATAGTAATAAACAATTTATTCTAAAATATAATTATACTTTGGTTTACATTAGCTAATATACTGATTACTAGGTATGTGTTCTAGTGTGATTCCTAGCAAATGCCTAAATGGTTATAGGGCTCTCAATTTAAGGGTTGTTGGTTTGATTCCATCTGTTAACTATATTGTCTTAACTTGTTCACTTTTATTTTGGAGTGTGTTATTGAATGTCAAAACTATACTATTCTACTTTAAAAAAATTAAGTTTTAGTGCTTTTGTATATATCTGGTCTTTGACATGCATTTTGTTGATAATAAGAGTGTATGATCATAAATTTCAGATATAAATATGGAACGAGTGGCAGAGGAGACAGATATTCTCATAATTGGAGGAGGCCCAGCTGGAATGGCTGCTGCAATCAGAGCAAGACAGATAGCAGAAGAAAAGGGTGCTGTTAGTTCTATTTTAAACATATTCAATACATATTTGGGATTTGTAAATAGGTATTTAGGTAATGGATATAATATGAATGGAAATGGAAAAAAGAATAAAATATGATTCTTCTTTATGATATGTGTATCTTGGCACATATAATAAAGAAGAACCATAATTTTTTCTTCTCTTTCGCTTAAACCTTCAAGCAGAATGGATATTTTTTTTGTATGTATATTTTATGCAAGATATTTAATTACTAGTTTTGGTCATATGATTTGTAGTTATGGTTGTATTTCTTTTTTCAATTAAACCCACTCCTTATTATGAAAAAGATTATCATATAATATTGAATGGTAATGAAAGAGTTAGTCATAAAATGCAGTTTATATGGTTCGTAGTTTTGGTTATATTTCCTTTTTCAATTAAACCCACTTCTTATTCTTAAAAAGATCATCATATAACTTTGAATTTTAATGAAAAACCTATTTATTAAATTTGCAGGAAGTAAGAGTAACACTTTTAGAGAAGGCAGCTGAAATTGGTGGACACATATTATCAGGAGCTTGCGTGGATCCAATAGCTCTAAATGAACTAATACCAGATTGGAAAGAAAAGGGTGCACCTCTTAACACACCTGTCACTTCTGACAAATTTGGTTTGTTGACCAAAGGTGGCAGCAGAATACCTATTCCCGTATTTCCTGGTAAGTCATTTTATCTTCTTTAGTTAAATCCATAGTTATGATAAGTTTAATCCCAATTGGACTTTTTCCTGCAAGTTTACATAAGTGATGTTTTTATTTTGGTTTCATTGTCTCATGTTATCAGTTATATTGTATAATTCTGGTGGCATATTGTATAATATAGTTCGTGGACAGTCAGAATGTTTACTTAGCTAAAGTTCTGACTGTCCACATAGTAATGGATTACCGCAAAGTAATGCCTGACTCCATTAATCATAATATAGTTTGATTAAGAGATATAAATAAAGGAGTATTAATGTGTGTATTTTGACTTTTTAATTTGATTACAAAAGTTAATTTTGGTAAAATGGTTACCATTTTATCAAGAAAAGCTGACTAATGCATTTCAAAATAGTTGTTGTTATTATATTTTATTTGACATTGGTACAATAGTTATACCTAATTTCTATCAACAAAGAAGAAGAACCTGAATTGTCATTTCTGTGAAATACTAGTTTTGGTTGGTCACTATATTTATATATGTAATTTATTAATATTAATGTAATATTTTTAAAATATTTTCTTACGCAATCCACAGGTCTGCCTAACTATAATCACGGCAACTATGTTGTCAGATTAGGGCATTTAGTGCGATGGCTGTCAGAGCAAGCCGAAGCATTAGGTGCTGAGGTAAGCATCTTGTAACATTATGTATAAGAGACAGTAATACCATAAAAAACTATGATATATTAGTTTATTAAGTTTCTTCATCAATTCAGCTAAATAGATGCTGGATATTAAGTTAAAATTAAGGGGTGTAAATTATTTCTACATTTGATGGGTAGATTGGGAATCACAGATTGATTATTACTCATATAGACACTGCTTTCTATCCACTGTTATTTACTTCTATAGATCTTTGTATGAGACAACACTTCTTACTGCTAATCATACAGCAATTATTTATTTGTAATATTGTATGTATGGTATGCTGGTATTTTCATTGCTACATAGAGATTTTAAATTATTTTTTTTATATATTCACGCCTATCCGTTGGCAGAGACCACAGAGCTCCATCCGCGGCCATTCATCGCAGCGAAACGGCTCGTCATTGGTCGCTTTTCGCCCTCGTGAGAATCAGGACGTGACGGGTGGCGAACCACGTCGCCGTCATTTTCGACAAATTAGGTATATTAAATTCGTCTTAGTGAATCCCACGAGCCGCAAGGGAGGATGCAGGTCAGCCCCAGCAGAGCCCTGCATGCTGAGGTAAGGCACCATAATACCCGGGGGAGCCCGATCCCGGGACGATCGGCACGCTTGCGACTAGGCTCGCCCCTAGCCACGAGGAAAGGAAGGACAGAGAAGAAAGGAAGGGGCAGGAAAGGAAATGCGCATTGGGGAGGTTACCAGACTCGGAATAAACATTTAAAAATCCATATAAATATTTATTCCGATGCGGGAATCGAACCCGCGACCATTGACTCCGCGGGTGGAGGGCCCCGCCACTGAGCCAATCGGTCGTCGTCGCCAAAAAGATTTTAAATTAATATTTTTAAACTCTTATCTGTTAAGTAAAATAATTTACTTTGATATTGTTGTATATAATTATTTTATTATGTTTTCTATATATAATATTTGTTACTTTTTTATAAGCATACCACAGAAATTATAAAAATTATACTCTCTCTCTCCTCGCTCTCTCTCTCTCCTCGCTCTCTCTCTCTCCTCGCTCTCTCTCTCTCTCTCTCCAATGGTTGTTGGTTAATAATAATTTAATTATGTTAAGGTGTGGCCAGGATGCGCCGGCGCCGAATTAATATATCGTGAAGACGGTTCTCTCAAAGGTGTGGCTACAGGCGATGTTGGGATAGCAAAAGATGGTAGCCCCAAGGATATGTTTGAGAGAGGAATGGAATTTCACTCCAAGATCACTATATTTACTGAAGGTTAATTTAAATTTATTATCATAAAATAATATCAAAAACTTGTTCCAGTAGAAATCTTTAAAAACAAATGGTTCATCATTATCATCATCAATAGTCTGGCAGTTCACTGTTACACATAGGTGACGACGATACCTAACCTGTTCATCAGCTTCACACATCCATTTTCTACTATCAATCCTGCACAGATCTTTGATCT
Organism: Baronia brevicornis; assembly: GCA_031353405.1. Taxonomy (NCBI): domain Eukaryota; kingdom Metazoa; phylum Arthropoda; class Insecta; order Lepidoptera; family Papilionidae; genus Baronia; species Baronia brevicornis. The sequence goes on along the minus strand of JASFAT010003578.1, from coordinate 58,910 downwards.
ATCTGGTTAGTAGAATGTACGTAAAGTTGTCCATTTCGTCTATGTGTGGTTATTGTTACTAAGGCTCACAGAGCTCATGATAGTTTATGTATGATATATATATATATATATATATATATATATATATATATATATATATATATATATATATATATATATATTTCAGGATGTCATGGGCATTTAACAAAGATGATTTCAAGCAAATACAACTTAAGGGAGAAGAGTGAACCACAGTCCTATGGTATTGGACTGAAAGAATTGTGGGAAGTCAAACCGGAGGTAAGACAAATATTAAAATGACTCAAGATCATTTATTTATAAGATTGTTCTGTTATCAGGTGACCCATGGTAGTATAAGTAAGACTACATAATTTTAGTTTCATGAAAATCAAGCGAGCAAATCTATCCAAATCTTTGGAATTATCTTTTACAATAATTTATGGAGTCGTGGCATTACTTTGCGGAAATACATTATAAAGATGGACAGTCAAACTTACTTTGCTGAGATCTCCGAACACAAATAAGAAAAACAATATTGTGTGTTTATAAAGAATTATTTTTACGAATTAGATTAAGGAATTATTTTTTTAACAGCCTATATATGTCCCACTGCAGAGCACGCGACTCTCCAGTTCTGGAGGAACGGACGTTAAACCTACCTCGTTTGTCCAATGTGGATTGGCGAGATTACCAGACTCGGAATAAATATTTATAATCCATACATATATTTATTGCAATGCGGGGATCGAACCCGCGACCATTGACTCGCTTGGTGGAGGGCCCCGCTACTGAGACATTTAGACGTCCGATTACTTACGTATACCGAATTATTTACCAAGAAAAGCAAATCTTCCTACAATTCGCTATGGCTACTAATGTTGACAACGTCAAACACACAATATCGCTTTTCACTACAAATACAATGCGACTAATACAACGAGGCAACGAACTAATGTGTAGCAGTAGACTCAACGAAAGACAAAAAACACACTTTTAACGTTGGTATTCTTAAAGGTAATGGTATTTCCTGGGTCGAGTCGTCGTAATTGTGCTACTATTTCAATTTTAGCGTCTTAGTGGTAGCTTAGCTACCGCGCTTCGTACGGTGAGCGGCTAAGTTCCAAAGGCCCAACTTGATGACTCTTTCCTCTCATAATGACACTTCCCTTAAAGGTCGACAAAACTTCCGCACTGCCTATGGCGCTGCGGATGTCTATGGTCGGCGTTGATCGCTTTCCATCGGGTGACACGCCTGCCTTTTTGGCTTCCTATCCCTTAAAAAAAAAGAAATTACTGCAAAACAATTCTTAAAATACAACCTAATATTCAAATTACATATTTATATAATTTTAAATAATTTATGTTACACAAAATAAATTTATTATATTTATTTTAAGTAAACCAACATTATTTTTACATAATCTGCTAATAGATGGCGCCAAAATGCATATAAAATTAGTTTTGTCTATTGCGTAAAATAATTAAATAATTAAATAATGACAGTCAAAAGTTTTACTTAGACTCTACGGAAGACAACCGAAAAGTCACTTTTAGGTTGTCTTCCGTAGAGTCTACTATACCTGAAGATGCCTCGTGTTGGGGTGAAACACGTGTCGTTTGCAAGGTGGAATAGTGATAGTGTGTGTTTGGTGTTGTGTATAGTGGTTGGTGGGTGGAGAATTGATGACCGATTTTCGGTAAGTTTTTGGTTTAAGTTCCAAATAAATCCACTACATGGATACCAGCAGAAAAACACACATTATTAATTTTCTGTTATTGTTTTGCTTCTCGCGGATCTTAGCTAAGTAAAACTTTTGACTGTCTACATAGTGATGGATTTCCGCAAAGTAACGCCTGACTCCATTAATAATCCTAAATAATGATATTAATTCTAAAACGCCGACGTATATTTTTATCAACATTTTAGCATCACAAACCTGGCTTAGTTGAACATACGATAGGATGGCCTTTAGACAAAAACACATACGGAGGTTCCTTTATCTACCATCTAAATGAGGGTGAAGCACCTTTAGTCGCTGTGGGCTTTGTGATTGGGTTGGATTATGTCAACCCATATCTTAGCCCTTTTAGGGAATTCCAAAGGTTTAAACTGCATCCATATGTGAAGCCTATGTTTGAAGGTAAGCAGTGATTTATTAATTGCCCTTTTGTTTCCTTGCTATCATTTTAACGTTAAAGCAGCCATTAACTTATTTTTTAAGGCTAGTTCCAATGTCATTTTATGTTATTCAAGGTCATCTTTAATCTTAATGTTTTTTATGGGTTTGGCAGGAAAATGAGTAAAAGTCATACCTCATAGTAAGAACCCACCATTGCACATATAGTCATCTATCAATAGCAGATTGGCATGGCAGATACTTTGCCTGTCTTTAGGAACGGTGTTGAATATAATAACCTCCCACCCACCTCACCGAGTATAATACTAAAATAGTAATAGTAGCAATAAGATCTCTCATTGTTCACCACATGATATACAGTAGCAGAGAATACTACTCATAAGTCTGTTTTTTCTAAGACCCACTTCAATTTAGGACAAAAGACTACGATTTGTTTTTTGTTAAATTCTAGGTGGTACTCGTGTAGCTTACGGTGCCCGAGCGCTAGTGGAAGGTGGATGGCAATGTCTGCCGGTGCCAGTTTTCCCTGGAGGATGTCTCGCGGGTGATACTGCCGGCTTTTTAAACGTGCCACGGATTAAAGGCACACACAACGCTATGAAGAGTGGTCAGTTAGAGAAATATATATTTTTTTTTATATTTAAACTTTTTTGCATAAGTATTGGGCCAAGAGTTTGAATAAAACAAATAAATAAAGATCAAAAATACTATTTGTTAAAAATAAAAGGTGATGGTATAGCGACTAACATTATCCGATTTAACATTTAAGTTTAAATTGTAGATCGAAGTTCATTAGTAAAATATAGTGGAATATTATGACTAACATTTAAACAATATACCTTTACAGGTATGTTGGCAGCGGAAGCCGCAATGGACCTAGTGTTATCTGGTGAAGCAACATACGATAAAGGAGTCACCCCAACACTGTACGAGGACAAGCTGAAAGAGTCGTACGTTTATAAGGAGTTGAAGGTAAACTAGAAATACAGCTTTTTAAACATCACACAGTTTACAGTTTGTGATAAAAATAGAGGAATGTATGTCGCTAAGATTTTAAGTAGAGAAAAAATATATAAACTTAAAATCGAATTATCATAAACATATTAAATGTTGTTTAGTTTTACTTACTAACTACAAGTGGGTATATATTTTTTACACCTGTATTTTGGAACTGATAACAAATTTGTGTATTCCACAGCAAGTACGTAATTGTCGCCCGTCATTCCACACGAGGCTGGGATTGTATGGCGGTGTGGCATATTCTGCCTTCTCCACTCTTGTGCGCGGCAAAGAACCTTGGACTTTAAGCCACGGCGGTAAGATTGAATTTCCAATACCATTTTAATCACACAGTTTTGGGGCGTAGCTGTAATCCTATACATTTGTTAGGCAGTGATCGTAGATAAGTTTTTTTCTACTTAGATATTCCTAAGTCTTAAATAGATATTGTTATAGTAGAACAACATCCATGAGAATAAATGGGGTGGGGGAACGACACAGTCAGTTATAGTTTGAATCATAAATATTGGATTCAGTTTGTAGTGATCAATGTCTGGTGCATTGGCCCTTTATGGCCATTTTTCCTATGGAGGGGGGGCGTCCAAAAATTACGTCACACGTCAAGAGGAAGAGAGGGGGTCAACAAAAGTGACATCGAGTGACAAGAGGCACTACATGCATACATTTATGTTTCTTTTTTTTCTTCAATTAATTGTTCAAGTCTTCTATTGTACAATGACATGATGAAAAATATGGCTGGAGTCTAGCCAGTCTGTGAGTGTTTAGCTGTGAAAGCTTGACCATTTGTAGGAAATTAATTAATTAATTAAAAAGTTTTAAATTAATAAATTAACTAACTCAATTCATTTTAATAGGTGCTGATCATGCAAGACTGAAGCCAGCCAAAGAGTGCAAGCCTATTGAGTACCCTAAGCCTGATGGTGTTGTCACATTTGATTTGCTATCGTCAGTTGCTTTAACAGGTAAAAATATAAACATATCTTTGAACAGTTTAAAGTGCCCGACTACTGTCACATTTTAACTTACATTTCAATATGACGTTTTGGTCTTGTAGTACATTTTATTTATCATCCATCATCAACACAACAGTAACAAAGGATTTCTGATGGACTTTGGTCTCCCTTTTAAGTGTGTCCAAATTAAATAGTTTTATATCAATCGCCACGCTTTGACAGACGCAATGGTGACCGGTGATGGTTATTTTGAATGAAAAAAAATCTCTGCTGTTTACTCCCATAGTTGAAGCGTAAGAAACGGACGGGATGGGACCTGGAAAACGGGAAGAAATTAAGTGGCTCTATTCTATGCTGGGAATCACAATCGCTTGGCTTATTTACTACACATAAAAATATCCGCTTGCAATAAAATGACAATTTCTAATTTGAAATATAGATTAGTTTTTAACATTTTGTGAATGATGTTTTGGTTTCCGGCATAGAATAAGTATGTGTTGTACAGGATGATAATGAGAAAAAATTTCTCCAATCCGCCCAACAAGCATTAGGATTATGGCAAAACTATGGAATGATGTAGATACAGTATGAGTAATGATGGTAACAACAAAGTTATTATATCATTTTTACATCAAAATTAATATAATTTTATTTAAAATACTATATCTTATAAAACGTGTATTGTCATATTGTAGTCTACTATGTGCTTGTATCTTAAAAAAAATTAAAAATAATATTATTATATTTTTGCAACAGGTACCAATCATGAAGCGGACCAACCGCCACATTTAACTTTGAAAGACGATACAGTACCGGTGAAGAGGAACCTTGCCGTTTTCGACGGTCCTGAAGCTAGGTTTTGTCCCGCAGGTCAGTATAAAGTTTATGACGGCTTACATGTTGGCGTAGCGTTGCCAAGCAGACGTAGGCCAACACCTACGTATAGACAGCACATTCGCCTTATATTGCCATCGTTTGGCGTCAATTGTCTTGTTGGCTGAGCGAAAACAAGCGCCAACGTGTATAGAACTCATTTCACATAGATTGCCAGAAGTCGCGGTCACGCGCGATCACTTGTTTCACTTCGGAGCGGTTTCGCTTTTTCTACATATGTGAATCAAAGGCGCTCGCGTACGCTCGGCCAAGCGTGTGCACACGTTTGTTCGTCCGCCATTACGAGGTTGACTGCAAAGTTGCCAGACGTCTAGATAGTAGTACTTGTCTTGTATCAATTTGCCTACGCTCGCGTTGAACTAAGCTCGGCCAACATGTATTAACAATTTTTTAGTATTATATGAGCACAAAATGTTTAAATAAAAATTTCCCTCGGTCTAATATTTAATGCTTATATTACAGAATTAGAAAAATGCTTTAAAAGGGAATATTTTTTTACACTTATTATGCTTAAATAAACAGTAACTGAATATGAATGTATGTACATAAGGTGGACTTAATGCTAGGAAGTATTCTCTGCCAGTTAAAATATGCGTCAGTGGCAAAGAATATTGTATAGGTACAAGAAATTTATTGTATTACATATAAGATTGTATATAGTTGTAAATTAATTTTTTTGTTTCTTCGTCATAAGGTTTTTTGTCAAACGCCAGTCTGTTGATAATCAAGCTTTTACCTTCTTTAATAGATTCCTCTTAAAAGAGATAAAACAACGGAAGAAAATTACGTAGAAGATTATCACATAGACATGTGGTCATCTCTCTGTGGTCATACTTCTTTGAATGTATTTTACATTCAAAGATGTAGACTTAAATATAATTTACCTACCCCTAGACAAATTGGTCTACCCAGTGTAGAACTAGAAGAAAACTTTTGAACACTTGTTCAAAAGTCGTCGTCCGTGGCAATCATCGCCAGCCATCATCATATAGACTTCCATATTTATACATATTATATATTCATATGTTTTTGGAATGTCTTATAAATGTCTTTGGAAATCGCAAAGAAAGCTTGCACTTCATGCATGAAACTGCTGTGAAAAACATAAGAGGGGTTTATATCATTACCACTCAAACATCTGAAGAGATATGCTGGAATGCTGGCCTGTTATAAGCGATTTTTTATATAAAGACAATGAATTGTTTTCAGGCGTATATGAATACGTGCCCATGGAGACTGGGGAAGGACAGCGGCTTCAGATTAACGCACAGAATTGTATTCACTGTAAGTATTGTACCACACACACTTCGTACCCTCATCACCGTCCTAAACTAGTTTCCCGCCCGGTTTCGCACGGGTGGTGGTGTACCTAATGAAAAAATGGCATAATGTTCCCTTTTCTTATCACGATAAACCTTGTCTGACTGTACTGATTTTATTTTGTACTGACATTTATTTTGGTGATCATAGCTTCTTTTGTTAATTATAATAATCTATTAGTTATATGCGATTTAAGACTGAAAATAGAAAAATTGTTTTTTTTCGCCTTTTTTTTTAAATTATCTGTTATACAAACCTTGTCCTGATAATAACAAACACAACAAAAATATCTCATTTGATGTAGACGTTCTGAAGTTATGCGCGAACAAACATTTTGGTGATTTATTTTTATTTATATAAAGGAACTTTTTGAAATTTTTAATGCAGATTTTTTTTCTTTAGTTTTTTTTTATTTTATATTTTCACTAGTTTATTTATTGTACAATACTTTTATTAATTTATTAATTTCACAATTTTGAATTTTCCAGGTAAAACGTGTGATATCAAAGACCCATCGCAGAACATTAATTGGGTTGTTCCAGAAGGTGGCGGTGGGCCAGCCTACAATGGAATGTAATTTAAATTTGAGTGTTTAAGTAAAATCGGCTCAGTCAGGCTCACACTAAACTCAAAATTTCTTCTTTTTATCAAAAGTAATTTCTATTCATTATTTTTACTTATTAAAAATTGTCAGAAAGTACAGAAATCGAGAAAAAACGAGACATGGATTGTTGGCAACCGCGGTTGCCAGTAAACAAAATTGAGCCAAAGTATTGGAAATCATTTTTGCTAAAAAACGACTGAGCGCTATTAGTGTAGTGTAAAAATGGAGAAAATGCCATGTACATAATATGTTACATGGCGTTTTTGATCATAAAGATTTTTATTTACACATACAGCAGAACATTGGTATATTAAGTTCAATGTTTTAAACTGTTTGTTTTAAATGTAGTTAATGTACAAAAGTGTTATTTTAATTCCGACAGGACTGTTTGACATAGTGACCTAATTTCTTAAAACAATATTTTAAAATACACTAGATCTAAAAAGACTACTGACAAGTCTTATTAGTATATTTTAATTAATGTCTAATGTGCATTAAAATAAAAAGAAAAAAATGTCTCATAAGAAAGTTTTTAATAATATATTTTAGGTGGTACATAAAATTAAAAATAATCTTAAAAAATCGATTTTAATTCAATACTGATATTATACACAGACACATTTTTAGTTATTTTTATGTTAAAAATTGACCATCCCCAAAGAGACGAAACTTTATAACATTTGATTTTGTTTATGCGTAAAAATAGAGATATCTGATATAGATAGGTGAATTACATATTGTTGGATTAATTATCAGAATCCATAAGTCATTTTTTACACACATTTTTAATTTTTTTTACTTAAATTTTTGATATTGGTGTTCTTACAAAGTATTATTACAATAACTAAGGGAAGAGCCTAGTTTCGCACAACACAGGGAATCCTAGTTTGGGATCTAGAGTCCTGTAACATATGTAAAATTTTGAAAAAAAAAAAACATTTTTCTCACTTCTCACTTTTGTTGCCATCAGATAATCTTAAAACGTATCTGGTGAAATAAAAATTACTTCAAGTGAGCGTGGTTTTATAAAAATTTCTAAAACTGAAAGAAAATTAGTATTTTTTTTATTTTAAAATTGTCTTATATGGGTTTACGAATTCTGATAATTAGGCCTACGATATGGGGGACGTTTGGTAATATTTGGGTATAGAGTGCAGAGTAATTTGTATTTTGAGAGCAATTTTAAAGCAAAAAATGTAAAGTTTACCAATACATTAGAACAAAAAATCATGAGATTGTTATTAAGGAATATTTGTATGATAAGTGAGCAATATATTTTATATACTTTTAAAACATCATCATTTTGGTAGCTGTGTTTGTTTTGAGAAAAAGTTTTATAAATTTTCAGGTAAATATTAATAGGAATAGTAATAGTTTCATTAATACATGTTCTTTCACTACTTATTTCTCATCATATAATCAAATTATTAAGTTATATATAAAATAATTTATTGTTGTATATATTTGTGAATGAAAATGACATTTTATAGGAATTACTTGAATTTTAATTCGACTATTTGAAGCTCAAGGCATGCAAATATGCAGGTTATTAATTAATTACATAAATATTCTAGTTGTTTCTCTACAGTTTTTATTTATATTTGTAAAATGTTTTTTATTTACAGCTTCCTATATTAAAAGGTATATGACATTTCTCCTATATGCTAAGGTTTATGAATACGAATTCAATGTTTTCACGTGTTCAAAAGTAGTCTAAATCATTCCTTTTTACCTATTATTTTTACGTAAACGTTTTGTTAAAATTGATTCAGGCGTTTCCGTGATAAGCTAAGGTTTCAGACAAAACAATTTTAAAACATTTTTTTGTATATAAACATGAGCTTGGGAAAATGAGTTGGTTAAATATTATATACAGCCATTATTGTTTTATATACAATTATTTATATAAAATATTTATATATTTTTATTATATAAGTCTGCAATGTAGTGGAATTTTATATATAGTTTTTGATGTTTTTTGTCATGCGAATGGTAAAATCCTGGTGCTTGTGAATTGTGTTCATATTATACGTGTAATGTATGTAGCCGAAATCATATATTAATATTTGTAACACCAATTTTATAAATTTGCGGATATCCTATTATAGATAGAATAAGCGAGGATTTTACAGTGTTGTATTGAATCATTAATAAAATATATTTTAAATTGTCTTGGTATTTTTAATTTGTTATCTTTAAATAATTTTATTATTGCTCTGTGGTTCTCCGTGTAAAACGGGAACACATCATTTCTTACTGTGGGTGGTCGTACAAGGCGACTATGATAGCAAATATCGTAGATGGCAGCTGTTACTGAATAATAAAAACTAACCTGTGATCTCCAATCCACCTGCCAAGTATGGCGATTACAATAAAGCCCTTAATATGACAAGCCCAGAAGGAGGCCTCTGTTTAGCAGTGGACTTTTACGATTGTATTGATTGGCGATCTTTAAGTTAGTTGTTGAACCCACGGTCTTATACACAGGTCTTCTTGCAACGAAGTCCAATTTCAGAGGTGACAGATAGTATGATCGTGTCATAACTTTTCTTTCGCGTCAACGCCGCTGTACGTCGTTGCTATCGATGAGCGCACGTCGGTTGAGTGACAAGCGAATATAAGCGACTTGTTCGATTTTCGGTTTATTAGTTTGATTATATTAAAGGGCACAAAAAAGAATGCTATTCTGGCTTCATTTCACAGCACACCCATCTATTGTCATGCCTGTGGCGGCCGTAATTTTAAAAAGAATAGCGTGCACAAGTGACGTGTACAACAAACACCTGTATACGCTGGGCCGGTTGTTTCTAGCAAGATTCGGTAGATCTGGCTCGGTTAGACATTTTGAGGGGTTTGTTAAAGAAATTAAAAATATTGCATACATAAATAGGCTTTCTTAAATTTTACCTCGGTATCGAGTTTTGGAAAAACGCACAGTATTATTTAGACAACGTAAGTAGACTACTTTTTAAATAAACTTTACACATAATTTATTTATTTCAAATGATGAAGACAATTGCAAATTTTGGTTGACAAATGCTGTAATACTCAGCAAAATTCAGAAGTTTAAAAGAAAAAATGAAAATGTCATTGAGGTTATTTTTACAGTTAATTACCAAAAAATTTTTTGTGTTGTGATGATTCCAACAGCTTTATTATTTGTCTTGTTGTGGTGTACGGTAAGTTAAATCCAGTATATTACAAAAGGATATAATTAAAGTCATTGATGTTGATTAAGGTTTCATTCTCCATTTAGTTTAATGGATATTACAAAGTTTATATTTAATGGTAACTAAAGTCAATGAGGATAGAAGAAAATAAATAGAAGAAGATAAATAAATTAAGACAGAATTGCATTTTAAGCAACAGATAAATTTCTCAAAATCGGCACTTTTGCAGTGCGTACGGTTTTGTAGTTGCCTATGGGCGGCTCTGATGCTTTTCATTTGGCGACACGCTTGCACATTTGTCCTTCCTATTCCATAAAAAATCTTTTTAACCATTTCATCTGCACTGCAATGTTTTTAGGAGATAATTAATGTTAAATGTCCTGTCTTAAATAAATATATAATTTATTTATCTATTTGTTACTTATTAATAAATTAAAATATTTTCAACTCGTAATTTTGATTAAAGTTTAAGTAAAATTTATATTATACATATATTCTTATTTTAAAATAATGATGTTACTTATTGTCCCTGGTTCAGAGCTCGACTCTCCTGTCCGAAGTGATTCCTGGCCTTGATCCAATTACCAAACGATAGCTTTAATTCGTATGTGTACTATCCAGCCACAAAGCACCAGACAACCAATCGATCACTTAAGTCCGTAATAAATCACAGCGACGCCAACTGACGGATGTGTTCGAATTAATGTTAATCCAACTGCGCTCAGTTGACCGGATTCCGTATGAGACATATATCTGTGTTTAGCTCCCTACAATCTTTTTATTTATTCTCTCTCTTTATCTTAGAGCTAACCTAAGCATGTGCAATTGCGGTCATCTGATGATAAGTGGTCACCGCCACCCATATCATTAGGCTATTATTATTAATTATATTTTTCTAACATAAGCAATTGTGCTTGTGTTACGAAAATATATTTCATCAAGTTCAATAATAGGATCGAACCAACGACCTTAAATCTTAAGTGCAATTCTAACCAATTAAAAGTCCCTTTTCAAAATTTACGGCGTCACAATAGATGACATTGTGTTATTAGTTCTGCACTCATATAACAGATGGCGCTATTGTAAGAAATAAAGCAAAAACGTAGTTACCGTATTAAACGTAGTTAAAGATTTCTAAAAAAAAATGTATTGGATCATTCAAAAACAGTCAGTTTCAAAGTTGTTTCTATTATTCGGAGAGCTGTGAGACTGAGGCCATTAAATTTAGTATTTTTTTCTGATGCAGTATTTTTTCTGATGCAATAATTGTAACATCATTTACAGCGTTTTCAGTTTTTTGGGTCGATATTGCTTAAAAACTATATATATTTTTATATGAATATTTTGTTAATTCAATTATTTGGATAAAGTTCAATTGGATAAAGCTCATGTAGGAAACTAGAAAAGAGTTTTAAGAGCTAACAGTCTTTTTATCACATTTGATTTTTCCGAGTGTTGAAGTATAAATATGATATTACATTGTTCGCTGCTTTAGAACTAGCGTACATCAAAAAAGAATACTGTTATAGTCAGGAGCAGTTTAATTTTCAGCGTCATAAAGCTGCCGCGTGACGCAATTATGCGGAGTATGTCGGAGTATCTAAATTACGTACTATCTCATGGAATATAATGCTCGTAGAATGTTTATAAACGTGAAATTTCACGTTTATATAATCCTATGAGTTTTTGGGGGTCTATTGTAAGCATAATGCTATAATATATTATATTTTATTCAGTCATTTGTTTGAACGACCCAAATGGCACAGTGGCGATTTGTTTGTTCTCTGAACATGAGTATGGGTGTTTACACTGAGCTAACTTTAAAATCGTTGGTTTTCTAAGTTTAATATGATTGGTAGGTATCTACATTTCGGCGTCGATGGTGGTTCGCATTAGAATGAATTACCCCCGACTCAATTTTGGCTTTTATACACAAAATCGAATGGGCAAACAAAGACAATAATCAATTAACAAAGAATCTAAAAATAGATTTGTTTTCAGCATGTCAACAATATCTTTTTCAATAAAGAAATGAAATTAACGCAAAACAATTCTTAATATAAATAAAATAATATAAAGAGTTTAAAATTACTAAGCTCTATATACAAATCTAAGTAACAGATCAATATACAAATCACATATTTATATAAATTGTAGATAATACTAAATAATTTATTTTACACTAGTCACAATTAATATATTTTTTTTTATATAAACCAACACTATCCTTAAATAATCAACGAGCAGATAACAACAAAATACATATGAAATTAATTTTGTCTATTGCATAAAATAACCAAAGAACAATACCAATTCTAATACGCCAAGATAATCACTAACACGAAGCTGTGTGTATAAAGAATAATCACAGATGTCTACACACACCTAAGCTGGGAATGAATGCAACTGTAGCTCTTTAGATAACATTATTAAGTGGAATTAAAAGGGGTAATGGGGCCAATAAAAAAAGGGCTTACACGTTACGTTAATAAAGAAAAAAAAAAATATATGCTTTTACTAAGCATTTTTTTCTACAGCCCATATATATTTCATTACTGGGCGTGGGCCTCCTCATTTCTGGAGGAATGGACCAAAACAACCACGACGCTTAACGCAGATGAATAAGATACCTGTAGATGACAACATCACACTATATTATATATATATATATATATATATATATATATATATATATATATATATATATATATATATATATATATATATGTATGTATATATAGGTCGACAAGATAGAGGGTGGCAATCCATAAAAATTGGAGATCGCTAATATAAATCTTATCCGGTCACATCTGTACAATACATTGGTCGGTACATTAAAATCGGCTATTTTTCCATTTATTGCTCTTTTGGACAATTACTGGGCGAATGATAAAGAGATAAAACGTGTTCGTTACAGGTTTAACGTTCGTTAATTTTACATATACATTAATTTGAAATGATATTTTGTTGCTAACAATTTTTAGTCACTTTTTAATAACTGTGTCCGCAGGCAGGTATATAAAGATTATGATTGTCAATAAATGTACCTGTGAATATTGTCATATTTTGTAGCTAAAAAATTGCAGTCTTTCTTATTACTATGAATAAATAAGTAACCGTCTTAATCACTGTACTATGGAACAACATAATATAGCAATTAAGAAGGAACCTTTTTAATTACTATGTAATTAATAAGGTATGTAACAACATGGTAATTAAGAAGGGACTTTAATTTTTAGTAATATAATATTACGACAAATTCATATTCAAAATATATTACAAATGTATGTAAATCTAAAACAGATATGGTGGTGGTTCAACGTGCATTTTTCCAGCAATGGGAAGTCCAGTAGCGTAAGGTACCACAAGAGTGCGCAGGGCTGATATTAGCCACGATTGCGAATGATCCATACGAACTTCAGTTGTGTTTTTGTATTACTGAAAACAACGAATGTGCATGAAAAATTTCTGAGCGAAATAATTTTATTTTAGTGGTAAAAGGTTTTTTAATTGGTGTCATATGTATTCAGTGTGTTATTCTAGTTTCAGCCGAGAGAGTGATATTTAATGATAAAATAATTAAAACTGTTCATAGTCCTACTTTCAGAGCAAGCATTTACAACCGTATTTTTTACAAATGGCGGTACTACCAATATTTGTTTTTGTTTTGATGTTTCCCGTAAGAGTGCGCACGCGCACTTTTTGGACACTGCGTACAGATAGTCATGAAATTATCCCTGTTTACATTTTCAATTTTATCCTACTTGTTTCGAACAAAAGATCAGCAAAACTAATTGAAAATAATTAAAGAAGTTTTTTTGATATTTGAATAAGAAGAATTTTGGAAAAAATTGAAACAGACTTCAGATCTATTTAAAAAATTGGTGTTTGAAGAAGAAAAAAGTAAAAGGTCTTTGAGGAGTTTTTGTGTATGCCTGAGTCTAAATTGGGAAAAATATTAAAGAGAGATGATGTTGCGTCTTCATGTTCAGATTTCATGAAGCGTACAAGTGTGATTTATGCTAATAAATGCCAATAAGAAAGGGCGCACCCTAACTGATCAAATTACTCATCAGTGCGCAAATTAAACATGATCTCAAATTTTAAAAATTAAGAAATAATTAATAAGACTTAGTTGCAATCTCATGTTGATTATTAAAGTTGAATAGTTTGTCCTTCCAATAAACATGCTGTTAATTAATGATGGGTATTTTTATTTGAGTTATTTCACTTTGTTCGTAAACCGCGCACCCTTACTTACCCTATTTAGTAATGGGATATGGGGGATACAATGGGACAAATAAATATCTTTACTTGATATCAATCTACCCTTAGACGTACGCTCTCTATGGTTTGGGATGTTATGTATTATATGTATATATAATATTTTACAAAAATTATAAATATAATAAAAAATTGATAAATTTTTACCAATTCTACCGTGTCGCCTTTGTTCATTAATCTTTTCCTGCACTACAAGATGTTCTACTAAGGCATCACAGCAGCACGTAATATAATGATAGGATCCAAAGCATGATAGGATAGAAGTTTGAATGATGGAGAGACGTTGCTTGATGGCCAGAACATCGACTTCGACGAAACTTGCTAAACGAAACACCAATCACGACTGCAGACTAGAACGCCTGTGTATAATGGTATTAATATTGTGAACTTGTCGGCTTCAATTGTTGAGGGAACGTAAAGGGGTTGAAATAAAAATAAATTTCCGCCATAAAAATGGTTGATGGCCAATCTCCGAAACAAGGTGTTAGCGGCGGCGGGAGTTTATTACGCGAATATATTTTGTGGGTCGCGCTTTGTTTTCAGCTCGCTCCCGGACTCCGACCAATTTCCTTAAATTTAGTTAAGATTTATAAAATTTGATATTGTTATGGGGTTATTAGTGTCGAGAAAATTTGTACTCCTGTCACATGTGTCTAGGTATCGGTCAATGTTAATTAAAGAAAATATAGTAACAGACGTTGCACGGTTGTCTGCCGCAAGCGAATCTTTTATTAATAAAAGAGATTGATTAGAGAAAAGGCAATGATGATTGTGTTCCTTTTTTTTAAATTGTGTAATATGAGCAATGTTTTGTGTGGTCTCCGTTTAAGAATAGGGTCATAGAAGCGAGACGATTTGTGCAGGATGACTGCCAAGTGGATACGTGTAGCGAAGGTGGGAGTTGATGGGTGTGACCGAACATTGGACCGAACAAAATATGATAAATACTACTTGACATTAAAAAAAAGCCAAAAAAGGGGGCCCTGTGGAGTTTCTTAACCTGTATCTTCTCGCCGAGCCGAGTTACAGAGGCCCATCACCCTCCCTCTTCCCTCTGTCCCTCCAGATCCCATTCCCACTCCCATAATGACACTTTCCTTAAAGGTCAGCAACGCTTCCGCACTTTCTATGGCGCTGCGGAAGTCTATGGGCGGCGTTGATTGCTTTCTATCAGGTGACACGCCTGTTCGTTTGCCTTCTTATCCCATAAAAAATATTTAAATATATATGTTGTCAAATGAATAAAGAACTTGTGTTTAATATCTATTTAAATTAGTCATGGCGCAGTAGGTACTGACTCATTTGACGCACAAATAAAGAACTAAACTAACTAAATATACAACAAAAATATGAAAATGAGTTTAGTTAATATTGTTTCAGTCTCTTTTGCAGATTACTTGTTATAACTGTAATGCGTGGAATTGTTTCAACTTGAAATTTCATAAACTCGTTTTTACTCTCATTTCACTTTGACGACGTAGCGAATTGAAAAAGTTTGCAAAAAAATATAAATCCAGTTTGAAACGACGCATGTCGTTCAACTTTTACGCGTTTTTCTTATTTATTTTGGAATATAGAGATGAGATTTTTTATGCGATAATTGGAAAGATAATGAGATGTCAAAGCGTTTACATAAATGTCGAGAAACAATTTCGTTGAATACGGGACACCGATTTCATTTAAAACGTTTTATTTGAAGATTATATCCCTGCGCTGAAAGTTGTTCAAAATTTATGTCGTTTTAAGTAACAGAAATGTTGATATTAACCGAGTTGTGTGATTTAAGAATGTTTTTTCAAGACCAGTTTTTTGTTTAATTCATGCGTTGTTGTACGTGCTTAAGAATGAATAATACATAACAATACAGTAATAAATAATTAACTAAGTAACTTATGTTTTGCGTTTATGTTTTATTACATTCAAACGAGAATTAAAATTATTTTTTGAGGCGTTTAACATTATTACATTCTCCCCACGCCACATAAATGGGGAGACAGTAATAAAATAGTAAAGCGATTAATAAAGTCCTTTAATATTTTTTGTATAGATTGAAGCCGAAGATTATTACTACGCTCCCGAAAATGTAACCCGTACGACTGTATCGGGCATCCAAGCGTACCGGTCGGCTCTTACCCTGGACTGGCTGGCAGCTGAAGATTTAAGACAGCGTGAGATGGTAGCTGCTTACGAAACCGAAGCGGCTGTACCGGCGAGGGTCATAACGACTGATTGCATCAGTTACCCGAGACCGTCACCTGGGAAAGTTGCCAGATTAATGTTGGAGTTGTTGAAGTGAGTTTTATTGTACCTATGACCCGTCATAATCATATATTATTCCATATACTTACCATGTCAAGAGGTATATTCTATAAAAATATTTAGACTTTTATTAACGATTTATAATAATATTTATTTTCTTTTTAGGAACTTAGAGGGCGATAATGGTAAGTTGGTTCTAGAACTGATACATGTTCTGGTGCGCGCTAAGATGCTAGTGGAAACATCGATGTTAGATTCCGAGCCAAATTTGGACTCCTTGGTGCAGACACCGACTATGATGATGGGCGAGCCACACATCACCTTTCCGAGGATCTTGGCGATTGTTTGGATGCTTGTTACTGACACAACCACAACTAGAAACAACGGATTTTGTCCCATAATGAAGGTTAAAGCACAAACTAGTCTATTTTTTTACAAATCATATATATCCCACAGCAGGGCATGAAGCTTTTCCATTTCTGAAGGAATAGACATTCTCTGAGACCGTTTGTCCAATGCAGATTGGCAGGGATCTCAAAACGAAATAAATACCTGTAAAAGTATGTTTAATAGTGAAATTCCGTGAGAGGCTGATACTACTACTGTTATGGTATGGAAGTAATTCATTTTTATTCAATGCTTATTTTTTTGAAATACAGGTAAACAAGTACTTGATGAGCACAAAACCCATGGATATAGCAAAGCATTTGCGAGTCTTGGAGCCGATTGTGGCGCGAGCGCGGTACATCATGGAGGAGTTCATCCAGAGTGTCACACCTATCGACATGTATCAGAAAAAGAATAAAGTGCAAAATGTGAATATAATATTAATAAATCATTTATTTCAGAATTATTAATAGTGCATTGTTTTATGGGATAAGAAGGGCAACGTGCAAGCGCATCGCCTGATGGAAAGCAATCAAAGAAATTAAAGGAGTGTTGCCGGTATTTGAAATATATGTATCTATTTCAAATAGTGGCAACACTCATTGATGGTTTCAATGTTAGTGGAGGTATCTGGTTTTACAGAATGGAGCGTGGAAAGAAGTTTCGGGGAAAAGGTACCGTACTAGATCGCCACTCATACATTTGACGGGGATGAATATTTGTCTTTGTGTTGAGTTGTAAAGTAGTGGAATTAAACGGCCGGAACCATTTCTAACCATCCCTCTTAGTCTCCATGATAGTTTTTTTTCCAAATGATTTTTCCCGGAAAACGCTTGTCAGTAAAATCTTCCACCTTTTCACTGCTACTAACACCAACAACATCAAACACACACTACTACTTTTCACAATGTTTACGACATGTGTTTCGTCTCAATATGAGGCATTTTCTATAATTATAATAAATAGATTCTAAGGTAAATTGCAGTTAAGACTCAGTTCTTATTTCATTTGATTTCTGCAAAGTAACGCCTTATTCTATTAATTAGTATATTATACTATTTAATATTATATATAATATTAAATCGTATAATAATCATAATTATGATTGAACGCTGTACAATGAGGCAGGTATCTTTCTTAATGATTTTTGTTTTCTTAGAAGCACATGTCAACAGTGAAAGTGGGTAAAAGCGAAATTTTAATCAACATGCCGCGATCAAGTGGGGTATGTATTTGCGTTAGTTAATAATATTCCCGTTTTATTTAACAATTAATTGATTGTTTTTTTCAAAATGAAATATTTTCCGGCATTAATTCTACCTTTAAAATTGTATAACAAGAATGAATAAATAATAATGCTAATGAATCATCGTAGTAATTAGCAAATTAATAATATTATTATAGACTTGCTAGTTTCGTTGACAGTTTATTTACTTTTTTTATTAATACAAAAAATTATATCTACTGTTGGAAATAATTTATAACATTCATCATTTGCTCAAATATGGGCTCACTTTGTTGGAAAAAATGGAGTGACCCTGTTCTATGCTGGGAAAAACAAATCTAGGAGATTAAAGCTTTTACATTTATGTGTCTCTTTACAGGAACAGCGGCAACCACCAGATAATTTGACAGTTGAGTCTGATTATTCCAGTACTCCCGTATTAGAGCAAGCTCAGCATGTACTCAGCAATCTTGAATCTGAAGATTCCACGCAAAACAAAGCAGCAAAAATATTATCGTATCCCAAAAGTTTTGTGCGTTATTGTTTACTTTATTTTGTGAAAAATAATTTGGTATTGTATGAGTTTCAGTAAAAAATTTGACTACTTTTACTGTATACTTTGTTTTGTGAAAAATAAACTGGTATTGTATGAGTTTTAATAAAACATTAATACGTATTGTTGCTTCGGATGTTTATTTTCTAACATTTTAATTTAAAGGACTACACAAACCATTCCACAGACTACACGTTTACTGGTTGGTAAAAATATATAACCTAATATTTTTAAATATCTTATAATATATATGACGAAATTATTCGTTTTGTGGCGAATTCACCACTCCCGAATCGGGATAAATATACGTATTGCCTATAGGTACTTATTCTAAGGCTGATTGCTAATCTACTTTGGATAAGAAAATGGTGAGTTAATATCCGTTCCTCTAGCAATGGAGAGTGGGTATGTATGAAGGTCATTTTATCAAAACCTTCTATGGATTTTTGTAACCAAAGTAAGAAGTCAAGATATACGCATTTTTTATTTCACTCCACTTATACGCTTTAATCAACCTATTGTATGTTGTGAACTGATAATAACATATGAAAATGAAATAAGAACGCAATGCCACTGATGTAAATTAACGGGAAAACGATTTTTATTTCTTGGGTCTCTTATTATCTTTTTTGTTTCATTTTATACAAATAATAACTAAAATTAATTTAAACTAAATTATTTATTCATATACGCCATATCCTCTTACAAAAAGGTAGATATTATTTTTTATTAGCAGATAAAATTTAAATATTTGCTATCTGTTGCTTACAATAAGCCGCATTGACATCTCATATTGACAAATTTATTGAAAAATGTTAATGTTTCAGTAGAAGGAAATATTTCGTAGATAAAATAATTTTAAGATCATATTATATGTTGACAGTACAATCTAAATATAATGAGTGAGGGTAGGCAAGAATTTTTGAGATGTGGTTGCAAATTTACTTTTTATTATTTTCGCTAGTGTTTGTGGTAAGTGGTGTTTTAAATAGGCGCTGTTTCGGTTAAAAGCATACATCCTACTGTTTCGCGTTAGCCTTTCTGCAATATTTAAGTATGTGGTCCATACACCTTCACACACTAACACATAACACATAAAAGCGCCGCACCTATCGTGACTTGTAATGTAATTTTTATTTTATTATTTGTCAATTATATTTATTTTTGGTTTGTATAATTTAGTTTATAGTTTTTAATTCTTTGTTTCAGTCTTTTGTAATTAATTAAGTATGGCAATTAGAATAATATATGTAATACATTAATGTGTCATAAAAGGGAACTGTCTGCTGTAGTACAGGGTTCGCCCTAGTTCGACAGGCAGTGAAACAAAATTGTAAACTTGTTAATGATCAATAATAATATATTATTATTATTATACCGATTTTATCGGTATATTGTATCCTAGTCGATTTAACTGTAGTAACATCTAAGAAGTTCCAGAAGTTTCAGTTGCACAGGGTGTATAAAGAAACGATTTTGTTTTCAATATGACTGAAGGAGAATTAAAATATAATGACTTCAAGACACATTAGTTATACAGAAATTACATCCAGCGATCCGAGAAGTAGTTTTATATTTGGTTATACTCATTAAGTTTCGCCTAGTCGCCTTGCTTTACATTGCTACATTACGTTTCCAAAGGTCTATTAAAAAAAATCACTCATTTACTATACGGGTTTTCAGTTCTTCTGTATGACCACCCACTGTGACTTAATTTTGTCAACTAGAACAGCAATATCGGGGTGTATGGTTTGGATGACGGCATTGTGATAAAGAACCCTTCTTGTCGTCGAACGTGTCGAAAATAACTTTTCGACACATCACGTCATATATGGAATATTCTTCATTTAATAAATATAAATGTTAATTATAGAATTCTGTTTACATGATAAAATATTTAAGATATTATTCTTATCGTAGTTCGATGATTGAACTACGATAAGAATAATCAGATTGAACAGAGGACGGAGGAACAGAGGAAAGAGAGTTTGATCAAAGTATCCACATATATTTTTAAAATAACTTCTCATCGTTCCAGCCTTCGTCTCCGTTAGTAGACCTATTTGCCATGGAACGTGAAGAGATGAGCATTAACAAGCCATCAACATACAAACTCACAAAGAGACAAGATGAGATTACGGAGGCCTGCACTCGCATCAAACCTTCTCCTAGAGATATCGTCAGACGCGTATATGCCATATTTCCTTTGTAAGTTAATTCATAGACAAGTCCATATTCGAAGATTCTTTGTTTCAAGCCATATACGTGTTACTCTTTTTAATCTGCCGTAGGGTAATGGTGTTCAAATGTTGAGTAAAATTTATTTATAAGCAACAAAACAAAAGATTTAAAAAAATTAAGATAACAATTTAATCCCTATTATCTAGATGAATGACGTTCCATTACTCTATAGAATTAGTTACCTTCAGCGGTATTTTTACATCGATACCCTTAAAAAAACTAGGCTTCACATTGCTCAAAGGCCGGCACCGTTTCTGCATTCCGTATGGTGTTGCAGATGTCTATAGGCGGCATTTATTGTTTTAGACACGCTTGCTCGTGTGCCTTACTATCTCATAAAAACTTAAATTTTTATTCAAATTCTATTTTAGAAATATTTTCCTGTTATTCTCTCTTCTGTTTTACTTTTTGTTATATACTTACAAATGGAATTTCAGAGCGGAAAAATACTTTCACGACTGCTTTATGCACTGATGGCGTGTAGTTTGTTTTTTCATAAAAATCGGGTCATATCGCTGAGCAATTGCACCGCGGTCCGTTGTTTTTGAGTGTGAAAGTGTGAGTGTGAAGTGATGAATACGGTTACCCTAGTATGCATTTTCCAAGACATTTCCTTTTTAGTTTTGACAAAGATCATGCGAACGCTGACTTTCTGCGCAAATTTCGTGCCACAGTCCACGGCATGTCTGAAGGCGAGGACCTCTTGGACCGAGAGGCTGCTCTGTATGCCTCAATCCTCACGCCGCTGGTCTTCTTGCAACAGTATAGAGACACATGGTGTTTATTGGAACGGGTAATTTTAACATTTGAATATACATATAAACTGTGTTATATAATAGACAACTAATTGACTCCCCCGACGGAGTAAATGGTTGCGGGTTCGACCCCCGCATCAGACTAAAAATATGTATGGCCTACAGATATTTATTCCGAGTCTGGTAATTGGGAGGCCCGTGTTTAGTATTGCGGCATGTATGGGCTGTGAAAAAGAATGCGGTTCTATATATGCGGCCCTATCGCCAATACATGGTCTGCCGTGCCAATGGATGCATGGTCCAGGGATCGGGCTCTCCCTGGTACTATAGTACCTTAACTCAGCATGCGGGGCTCTGTTAGAGCTGACGTCTATCCTCCCTAGCGGGTTATGGGATTCACTATGACGAATTTTAATAAACCTTATTTGTTAAAAAAATGACGGCGACGTGGTTCGCTACCTGTAACGTCCTGATTCCCACGAGGGCGAGAAGTGACTAACGAAGAGCCATTTCGCTACGATCAATGTTAGAAGAAAAAAGGATGAAAAGATGGATGAGTGTGGAGGAAGCAAGGAGGGTTTGCCGGGATCATAGCGGATGGAGATCTGTGGTCTCTGTCTACACCTACGGAAAACAGGCGTGACGATATGTATGTATGTATGTATATTTTTAAACCTATTGCGAATGGATATCATTATTTTGCCTTTACATTTCCAGTTTCATCGGGCCATACGTCTGTACCAGATTTCACATCCCACTGAGAAGCGCTCGGCGCTGAAATTGTTGCAGAATTTTAGAGCCGTAAACCAGAAGGTAATAAAATTGAAGATGGGAACATTTCAACGGGTTTATTCCGTGAATTTCTTTGAGTTTTCGATATTTCGGGAGTATTACGAGCATTATTATTGCCAAATTGATTCTCCTTGTCATATTGAGCACAATGATGGGTTTTGATATATCTCATAAGCATTAAATGGACATAAAATATGTATTTTTAACGTCTTGAAAATGTTGTTTAGTAATGCTTTTTTATAAATTGGTAGGCAAACGTACAAACGAGTCGTCTGATGTTAAGAAATCACCGCCGTCCATGGATCGATAGATATCAACAGCACTGCAAATATGGTATGAAATAGGAAGCAAAAGAGCAAGCGTCTCGTCTCATACAAAGCAATCAATTGATCAATAAAATAATCAATTCTATTGATCAGCAATCAATAGAATTGATTACAACAATTGCGAATGTGGATGGAAGGGTCGGTAGGGGAAGACCACGAAAAACATAGCTTGACCAAATTGCTGAAGTTTTTAAGAAAGGCCAGGTCAAGAGTATCCTTAGCAGGCGGGCTTGCATGAAGAGAGTAATGAGTGTGGAGGAAGCAAGGATAGTATGCCGAGATCGTAGCGGATGGAGATCTGTGGTCTTTGAGTATCCCTACGGGAAAGGATGTATGATTACAACAACTTTACCCACTGCAAACCTTCTTCTTCAAAAGCTGGCAGTGCTTCTGCAATCGTGTCGACTTGTTTTTAATCATATATTAATAATACGAAAGGAAATTCGTTAATAGAATGGTAGGGCGCCGAAAATAAGATGACCACTTTTGGAATAAAAATATAGTTAATATGTGCTTCGTCTTATAATATTTATATAATAAATATGATTTTTACCTCTACCGAAGAACTATCACAGCTTTACAACGTATTGTAACATAACTTATTGCCTCGCATGTAATAGATTCGAACCTTCGTCCTGGAGCTGCCAGGTCGCTCGGCTGTCACACGCACCGCTCCGCCCATCGAAAATGACGAAGAGGAGATCAACGACAAGAAAGACATTAGATATTTGAAGGAACTCATTAAAAATCTTGGCTAACTTTTGTATTTGTTATGACTTTGTTGTTTAGCTTGTTTGTAATGAATTTAATTTACAAAGAACTCTTTATTTTATTATTTTCTTTTAACATTTTATAAGAAAACTTTGGAATCTCACTTTATACTTGAACATTTTTAATTCCATCACTATCATCTACGGTGACGAGTGGCTAGATGGTAGTGATGGAATTTATATTCAATGCTCCTTGTATTGGATAAATTCCATTGTCAGTGCACAGTTTATGTCGAAATTTTCTTCGTAACAATGTTGAAACAATACGACAATGGAAATATTAAAAACAATTCGACATTTTTTTCAAAAATCGACAACGCTTTTGCAATGCATGAAGTGTTCAGATATCTATGAGGTGACGCTTGTATTAAGGAACAATCTTTCAGTCCCATAAAAAAATTAGATAGATATATTCTTTATTGTACATCAAAGACAAAGTTATACAGTTATTGATTGTAATATTTATATACAAAATTAAAACATTTTATGCTGAAATAATTTATTATTCTCACGATCGTCAATACATTAATATAATTTTTAATAATTTGCCCATGTTATTATATTAGTGCTTTTTTATTTGATACTATTATTACACAATTTTACTGAATATCTACACTCAGGGCCGGTGCTTTGGTACATACATACATTTATATACATATATAGATGGTATCTTCCGGCAGCAACTGGGAGAAGGCTAGATCAAAAGTTACCAATCCGTCCATTTAGTGATGTGATTGTGATCCCTCTTTGCTATTGATGATGATAATGATGATGTGACGAAATCAGTTTATAAAATTAATGAGTTATTTAAACAATATTTTTTTTATATGGAATAAAATAATTTTGTGTGTTGATTACGCTTGGTAGATGTGAAATATTGACGACGTCTGGATCTCTATGGTATGAGCATGTGCCACGTGTAAGTGACTCTGAATAGAGTCGAGTGGAGGTAAGCATAGCCTGAATCGTGACGACGTCTTAATCTACGATTTTACTCCCACACCCAGCGATTAGATATATTTGCTGCATATATATGTGTGAATATATGTCGCAGCAAATTTATTTCCTAAATTTAATATTTATTTTTATATGGACGGTTAGAATTTTTACTTAGCTTAGATCCGTGACAAGCAAACAAAAGCTTTCAGCTTTTGTTAGATATAATAATAATGTGTTTTTATTATGGAAGAAGTAGATTTACGGGGAACAAACTAAATCTTACTGAAAAACGGCCGTCAGCAACTCTCCACCTCCCAACTACTACAACACGAAATACACACTATCACTTTTCCACCTTGCACACGACACGTGTTTCGCTTCAACACGAGGCATGATCATGTATAATAGACTCTACGGAAGACAACCGTTAAGTCGAGACGAAACATGTGTCGTGTGCAAGATGGAAAGTGGTAGTGTGCATTTGGTGTTGTGTATAGTGGTTGGGAGATGGAGAGTTGTTGACGGCCGTTTTTCGGTATGTTTTAGTTTGTTCCCCGTAAATCTACTCCTTCCAGTATAAAAACACATTATAATTTTTCTGCTTTGTTTGCATGTCGCGGATCTTAGCAAAGTAAAAGTTCTAAATGTCCACATACTAATGAATTTCCGCAAAGTAACGCCTGATTCGTTAATCATATTTGTTTTTATTTTGTATCTATAGTACGTGGTCAGTTCTTGCCGGCATGCTGATTTATTTGAATCTCCAAACGAAATGCTGTTGGCAATGTTTTTGATGTTTATTTTAATGATATAATATTTAATATCAGCGAAGCCTCGAATTTACCGCCAGCCTTTTGAAAATGAATATAAAGCCAGACGTAATATTTCATATAAATGTAACGTCGGCTTTTATAACTTATTTTTTTAAAAATACAACGGGATTATGAAGTCCATTATAAATAAAAGTTAGTTTAGGCTAAAAAGGTGATACTTACCGAGCTGCAAAAACAGAGCAACAAATAAAACAAAATGTAATACATTAAAACGTTTGGGTACATCTTTATTGGATTGACTATATACAATTCGAAGCCGAAATGAAAAGCCAGGTTGTCGATGTCAGTATAAAAACGTATATTTACATATCTATTTGTCATCTACTATTATTCGGGAGACATTCACAAGGTATTAAAGTTAGTAACTTAATCCTAATAACTTGTTATGTATCATAATATAAGTATTACGTGTATTAAATTATATATACATACTACATATGTCGGACGACTTATTATCTTGTTTGACCTTTTTGACGCCCTGATTTGATGTTTATAGTTATATATAGATACGATATTTAAATGTCGGTTTGTCCAGGTCTACGTTTAGAGTTGAACGCTGGCAGTGGCTCTGATAAGGTCTGCCTTAGCTGTTGCAGCGGCTGCAGCTACATTACCGTTGAATGCTACCGCTCTCAATAGCTGTGAATAATTGCCGTTTTATTAAATGTACCAAATTATATATGTAGGCTATGGGAAAGGAGGACAAACGAGCAAGCGTGCCACCTGATGGAAAGCAATCAACGCCGTCCATAGACAACCGCGACACCGCAGGACCCGATACAATTTTATATGACTTGTGGCGCCATCTGTTGGCACATGATGTGAGAATAATATTGGTTTATAAAAAATAATTGTATTATAATAATTGTAATTTGTGTATAATAAATGAAATCACACACAGTCGGGGCAAGATTCCTTCCAATTCCAACGGTTGCTCCGAAATATACTTAGCTATTTATTGAGTTAGTCTGTATTATAATATATCAATACAAAAATATAAAAAAATGTATTTTAACGTAATATATGTATAGTAAAATTTAATTGAAGGGGCAATGCTACCGCTTTCTGAGTCGTTAATCTGGATAATTATGTCCTAAAAGTTTATTCTGAGTCTGAATGCCTCCCTAATATGCCTTGGACAAGTATAGTGGGTTAATGTCTATTCCTGCAGAAATGGGAAGGCTCCTGTTGAATATGTGGACCTATCCAGTTGAATATGTGGGGTTTGAAAAAAATATGGCGGACAATGTAATGCATTTTTTTCAGACCTTAATTTGCTGCCATTATGAGCATGCATTCTTTCCGATCCAAATATATAATATGTGTCTGGTGTCAAATGTGCATACACAGGGCTGTATAGACATTTTATTTATTTTTTCCCGGCCTTAATTCTTTTTTATATTTTTCAAGGAATTTGAAAAAATGTATACTCACATTGTACAAGCTGCCGTAAGCTTTTACAACGACTTGGTTGAATGGTGGGATAGAGGCAGCTGTGACGGCAGCTCCTACGTTGTTGCTTCTGATGTTGAACGCGTTGTACAGCCTCTTGGTGGCGCAGTACTCCTCATTGATTAATCTTAAGAGAACCAAATCGTGATAGCATTAAAATTTATGTAACCACTGAAATTTATGACGGAAAATCTTATTTTATTATTGTATAAGTAATGACGTTTTTATTATACTTCCGTTTTTGAGTAAAGTTTTATCATATAAATTATAATTATTTGCAGCCTTGATATTTTAAATTTTCTTTTTAACACGTTTACGAAGCAAAGATAAACAGTGAAATTGATCTGGTAAGATTCACTGCACCGGATCCAATTCAATATAAAAAATCATTTAAATGTAAAAAAAAATCAATTCAATGAAATAATAGTGTATCGATACATATGGATGGTATTTAAGTTCTATGATTTTTGAAAATAAGGTTAATGAGGTTTTTAACAGGATTAAAAAATAATGTTTTTTAATGCTGTTAAAAACGTCATAAATTACTTATCTATATATATTGCCATTAGATTCTCTACACAAAAAGTTTGTATGACGAACTCGTAAAAATGGCAAAGACACTCGTTCCGCACAAGTGAGAGACCTGGCTTCTACTATCCGCATATTGTTTAACCGCTCAGACGCTTTTGACAACCATGTTTGCCAAAATGTTGGCCCAACTTTGATTTCCGGCAACCGCGGTTGCCAACAATCCATGTTTTTTAATAATTTAAAAATAATGGATGGAAATTACTATAGATAAAAAGAGACTTTTTGAATTTAGTATGAAGCACTTAAGCGGTTAAACACTGCTTTGGTGTTATACGCAGTGAATGTGTTACATGTTTACAATAAGAAATATTTTTAGTTTTTTTCGTTTTTCTCCTCTCACTGCAATCGCTTCAAGACGTCTTTGATACTATTCTGCGCGCAAATACTCAGAATTATAGTATGGGCGATATTATATGTTCAAACTACGTTTCGGTTCGCTTTCGAAATTTGGGATATATATACACACACACAAAGTGTTTACATACCCAGTTTGATAGGGATTGGTATTTGAGATGATAGAATCCCAAACTTGTTCGAATGGGTAGGTTCTACCACCACCGACGCAGTTTCCACGTCTGCCGGACTGTAAATAAACACATACACAACGATTATATATTTATCTATCTGTGTCCATGATAAAACAGGAAATTTGTTTGAGATATTTTGACAATACCATAAAACAAATATAGGAGGAACGTATTAAAGAAGTCCTGAGATTTACATGAGATCAGTCTTTTCGGGAGACGACAAGAGAGAGTCAGTGAACTTTGAAATTTTAGTTGTTTACAAATACATACATATCTCCATCGCCACAACGGTAACACAATAGGTAGGTAACGGTAATAAGTATAGGCTATATTTATAGTAACCAAAATTAGCTTGTTCACTTAATAACTATTGTATATATACCTAATAATAAATGGCAAAATTTATTAAACACATTATTATATATATATATATATATATATATATATATATATATATATATATATATATAAAAGTCTACTGCTGGATATTGTTCTCCTTCAATATTTAGGGGTGCTGTCATAATCCCCGCTGGGCGGGTGGATTGACAATCTGTATGGTTTTTAATACTCTGGTAGACGCTGTTTCCCATTTTTTTAAATTTATGTATTACTCATAGACATTACAAAAAATACATTATACTATTATATTTAGTTCTAAGGACATATCGCAAGAAATTGTATGCCCTATTCTATGCCGGTGACACGTAACTAATTTTAATCAAGGTATACAAGTTCGATGGTACCCTGTTCTTTTCTTTTAGACTAACTTCTTGCAATTAAATGTGTTTTATACATATTAAAAATAATAACTAAATAAGAAATATAAAACACTACACTCATAACTCCACCCTAGTTGGATTTCTTGTATCGCGAGTGTCATAAAATAAAATATGAGAAACCAGGATAAACTATCAGATTCAGAACAAATACATGTAGGGTATTGATATATTCTGATGCGGGAATCAAACCCACGACCCTCAGACGAGCTCAGAAAAGGTTGTTATTCTATTTAGTCTTTTTTTTCAAATTATTGTAAATTTACAAGGAATTCTTTGAAATAAATATCAAATACCATTAAACAGCCACCGTATCAAAAACAAGATGGCGCTTTGAGAGAGAAGAAACGGCGTAAGAAATTCTCTCATATTTTTTTTGTGATATAGAAAATTACGTTCTTAACATATAACTAGATATTATTATATATTTAGCTTTAGGGGTATTGATCATATCAGTCATCTGCAGTTGAATAAGTCTTACTGCCTAGCTTTTTTTAACAAACGTTTCAATTTATGTAAAGATAAAGCTTGAAGATAATTAAGTTAATCAAATCGTTTTATAGTTTCATCATTACCACATCACGGCTTAGAATTAAATCGGGACAATAAATATTAAATTTGCAATGAATCATCGTCCACATAGAGTGGAGGGAATCATTAATATCAATATAACTGAATCCCGGCTCATAGAGTTGTTGGGTAAATCGGTATGAAAGATAAATTGGCTGTGAGCTCGTAATGCTCCCTCAGTGTGGCGTTTTATATTAATAATAGTTATCTACGTTATTATCTGCACGCCCAGACGGTGCAGTCTTTGTTGTGCGGAGAAAATATACTGTTTTATAAATTTATGCACACGTTAAATGTGTTTTATGCATTTAATACTTGGATATATCTTATAATGCGACACTGATATTTTGTAAGGCACATAAATGTTTTTCTTCTTACTCCTTGATTGCCATCGATTATAATTATTATGACAGTGTCAAGTAAAATATAATAGCAAAAAGGAACTCGACAGTTACTAGTTAATTAGCCACGTCACATCTTGATAAAATGGTGACAATTCTACCAAAATCTGCTATGGTTTTTTGCAATTAATTCAGTCGCTTTAATCGAAATGTATTGTAAAATACCTCGCCAGAATTGAACAATATAATTAATAATAACATGACATAAGAAAAAAACCCAACACCATTGATGTATTAAATTGGTGGGAAAAGGTTATTTTTCGCCTATACGTGGTCCGTTTGCCGACACAGGGCGACTGGCAGAAACAGGATAAGGAAAGGTGGCTCTTTAAACAAGGTAAGACAGTGGACTGTCGCAAGTTCTTAATGATGATGATGGATGATATAAAAAGTAATCCAATTAACCAATTACGATGATACTTTCGTTGTTGTTGTTGTTTGTTTACTTGTTGTACGGTAGTTCGAAAAACTTTTTAATTGATACAAAATTTTTACAACTGGTGACCTATGTAAATGCTTAGTAGAGAAGTTATCGTATGGTATTATTCCCCTATATGTAGGTTAGAAATCTCACCGATATGACAATTCTCCCTGAACTTAGTATGCGATACCTAGAGTGGGACATACCTATGTACATATATAAGCTGTTAATAAAGTACCTACAATAATTGGCAATTGTTACGGCTTTATTGAAGATGGCGTTTATAAACAACTACCTGTTGTACGCACCGTTGTCCAGGTTACATTAATTTTTTAGTGCTGGGGGGATTAATTTAAAATATTCTAATTTACTCGAAATAGAACAGTGTCACTCATGTATGGGTGACAGGACCCACGGAAACATAGCTGTCACCCGATCATGAGTGACGTGGCGATGAACATGTTAATTTAACTATTGTTTCACTAATATGTAAATTCTTCGTGTGTATGTTATGGTCTTGTATGTATGTTTAACAACCATTTGTTAATGTGTGGGTTGTGGGTAATGTATACAAAGTGTGTACTTATAGGAAATAATTGTATAAACATTCATTTTTATATAAAATATATTACAATCATGCATATACTCACAGCGTATCTGACGGAGTTAGGATTTTGCAGGATTTGCACGATGACATCGATGTTATTGGCTATGTATTGGGAGAAGTTGATCAAAGCTCCAAGAAAACCAGCTTTGTTGCCGGTACTCAGGGAGTTTGTGTAAGCGTTAATAAGCTAGAAAAAGAGAAAAAAAATGTATTTTACCTGAAATCTTCGTCGATGTATATCTAGATTCTATTCAGCAAGTAAAGAGTGATTATAATTGGGATGTTGATTACTTTTTAAAACGTATTTAAAACAATGCATAGTTAAATTAACTTTATAATACTTTAATTTTTATGAATTTTAATTTTATTTTAAATTTTGCTCCGAAACTACTATACTGGTCACGTGGTTTGTGAACAAGTAACTTTTGCCATCACGTGACCGTGACAGCATGGATAGTGGTATGATTACAATTTATATTAAATAAAAATTAAACTCCCTAATAATAAATAAAAAATTGTATATTATATTTAAAAATATTAATTTTTGTCATGGAAATAACCATTTTCCAGCAAGGTTATATTTTTATTTGTATACAGTCAACATACCTATTATTTTATGCCTTGATTATAATAAAGATATAATAACTTTGATTACAGTAAATTTTAAGTAAAATATTATTATAAAAGCTTGTTATTTAAAATTTATTATACATATATTTTAAAAGGGTGATACCATAGTGCTATATTACTCACAGCTGCAGCAGTACAAGCATCACCAGGTGTGCCGTAGCTGAGTTCTCCGATAATTGCCAGACTTTGGCCAATTGCCAGAGCCTGACTGTTGGTGTCGGGTTGATTGCCCAAGTCAGTAATGATCTGACGGATGGTTTGAATGTAGATGTTGGTGTCGCCACCATCGGTTAATATATCTAAGGCATTATCAATCGCAGAGCTGAAAAATAAGGCAAATAGTTTTTTTTTGTTAAGACAAAAAATTGTGTGCTGCTCATGGGTTTATTTTAACATTTTTTGGAGTATTTTTTAATGAAAAATACTTTTTATTTATACTTTTGATGTAGATATAACGGTGAACGTAATATAACTTATAAAATAAGAATATTTTTGATTGTGATACTCTGGTTTCAAACCCTCTCAAACTCTTACAGAGATTGATTTTGAGGGTTATTCATAATATATCAGCAGTATATCCCACTGCTGGACACAGGGCTTTCCCATTTCTAGAGGAATGGACGTTAACTTACCACGCTTGTCCTTGGCGATTTATTTATTTTATTTTTTTTATCATTGCAAACCTACATATATTTTTAACAAAAATTGATCATCATAATTACTGCCGTAATAGTTCATTAGTGGATATAGGTCCCTCAAAATTGAGGAGTATTTTCATAATTCCCATGTTTGACTGGTGAAAGATCACACTTTAGTTTTATTTTCAGGTAGACGCTTCTACCTTTTTCTTCTTCCTTTTTCTAGTATTTTCTCCGATAGTCAATATGTAAGTCTTCCACGGTAAACCAGATTGGCTCTCTTTCATGCGGGGAACTACACAACAACTTAACAAAAAGGATAACATATTTATATAAATTAGGTACAACAGGCGACCTTATCACTGATTTTTGCGTAAAAACTATGTAATTGATAAAGATGAAGTGCTGATGTAAAAAATTAAGAAATGTACCCATACATTGAAAATACATAAGACCAATGGTATATAACCTGGTATCTCCTCTCTATTAGTGGGCATTTCCACTTTCACAGTAGACGGCAGCTTGGCAGAATAAAACTTTATAATTGTTTCATAAACACATATATAACTTAATAAGTTAAAATTTGATAAAAAGTATATAGGTAGGTATAATAACTAATATTATATGATTTAACTTGCTGTAACTCTGTTTAATAAATTTTATAAAGTTATTTTCCTACTTTGTAAACCAGCATTATTGTGAAATCGGTGGATGGTTGGAAAATTTTACTAGTGACATATTTAGAGATCAGACATCTTGCTTTAGAAAATATACATATGTATATCATGCCTCTATCTATAGCATCTGAGTTTAAAGGACTTTTCTAATCAATAACTCATCTCACACACACACCCGCACACTCATATACTCACACATATGTAGGAGTTACTAAATGATTTTATTTTATTTTAAAAAAGAAGACTAGCTATGTTTTTAAATATTACTAGAGTTCTTGTTAATCATTCCAACTAAGCTTATAATGCTTGTGCTAGGAAATGGTCCACATCAATAGTCCAGTGGACGATACGAACTCACGACGTACTCAGATCGCAAGTCCGCACGCACGGCTGTAAGACGTACAGATATATCACATATGAGATGGCATGATCTAGTTAAATTAATCTCCCGCATAACATCTGGGGGATAAAAGAGTGGGTGAAAACAAGCGCTACAGAGGATTCCCTTCTTCTTTTAGAAAAAGCTGAGCCACTTTTGCCTTGCAAATATAATGTACTTACTTAGTTATGTAATAAAACTGAAATATGTATTTTAAAACTGTATCATGTAAAACTATTTTGTATCAGTAATTTTATATATTCTGGCAAATAAAACATTATTTATTATCATTGTTATAATTATTAAAAAGGTTGATTAACCTGTATTAAACGGTAAATGTTAAAAAAAACGTGGTGGGTTAACGTCCGTTCCTCCAAAAATGGAGAGGTCCGTACTCAACAGTGGGACATATATGAGTTGTTAAAAAAAATACATATCTATTTTTAAAATTACGTTGGGTAATAAGACAATTGTTGTCACTTACCTTGGCTTGCCGTTGTCTGCTACGGGACCAATTTCATTGACGCCGTATTGACTAACAGAAACGGAAGGTAGAGCGAGCGCGCTCTGTAAATAGTTAAATAATATTAGACACATACTATACGTCAGGTAAAAAATTAAGTATATGCGATTTTACCGAAATTTTTTTTATGGTATAGGAAGGCAAACGAGCAGGCGTGTCAGCTGGTGGAAAGCAATCAACGCCGCCCATAGACATCCACAGCGCCATAGGCAGTGCGGAAGTGTTGCCGACCTTTAAGGAAAGTGATATTATGGGAGTAGGAGTGGGAGTGGGAGGGGGAGGGGGAGGGGGAGGGTGTTGGAGCTCTCGAACTTGGGCCGCTCACCGTATGAAGCGCGGTAGCTAAATTACCATTCAGACACCGATTTTCTGTGGGAGTGTGGTACTTCTCCAATCGAGCCAGTCCATTCATGCTACAGAAAAATAGTATGCCATTCTTGACAAAGTATTCGACTGCAGCGTGGCTCTACCACTAATAAAATTTAAAGAAATTCTGGTATACCAACGGCTAATGATATCTTTTAAGTTCCTTAAATGTGTGTGAAAGCCCTGAAGATACCAGTTCTATTTTAGAAGCCGAAGTCTTACTCTTTCTTTATTTTTTTTCCTTTTTCAAATTCTCCTTCCCTTCCCTATCATCTGTCCGGCATAAGAAATTGAGATTGAATTGAAAATGTAAATTGATAAAGTGTGAATTAAGTATGAATAAGAATAAAATGTACAGTGAATACAAAAATAAATTAATTTCATTTGAAATAATTTCAATTACATCGAAGAAAAAAATTCCTAAAGATCTCGTGTGTCCCCGTTTTTAAAACCAGTGTATTAAGACTTCAATTATATTAAATTATATTAATATGAGAAAAAAAGACTTTATAAGCAGATTACGCACACGAAGTGTTAGATTAAGTAAAGATTTATATGGAAGAGTCCAAAAAAAAATAGAAAAAATATATTAAAAATTTAACGAATTACGGTTTTAAATATTTTTATGTAATTAAATTTTGAAATAAAATGAACTGTTATAATTTTACAAGCATTACTTTATTTGTTATTGGAAATTGAATAACGGAGACTAAAGTTCGAACGCCAATCGAAAAGTACAATTCCTGGAGCTACGGATTACCCCATGACAGTTATTTACCTGGTTCGAGACAGCACTATCTCCTGGGATTGTAGCTGTCGGGGGCGAAACAATTTTCATACCTCACAATGTGATTCGACAATGCCAATATTGGCAACTATTGGCAAACATTCAAATAAAGATAATGTTTGTGAAGATTTTCAGTGTAGCCCACGGTTTTTTTAGTTCATTTCAAATCGCATTAGGACATTGTTGACATCAAAAAAGCGAGTTTTGGCAGATTCTCTGAGTGAAGTTCTATATATGTTTTCGGAATATTATCTATGTAGTTTTTAGCGGTATAACAGAAATAGCAAGTTGTAATTTAAATATAGTATATACATAGAAATTGTTGATTATCAGTTCTGTGGAGTTCTTTAGAATGCTGTCGATGATTAGGCTTAGAATTTTTTTTATATTTTAAAGGTACAGGAAAAAATACATGTGCAAAATATTACTTATGATATGGTATTACTTATGGTATATAAACTTATGGTATATAATGCTTCACTACTGTTTTTAGATAATCTGTAGCTAAGTGACTAATCTCGGATATACAGACAGGTAAAAATTAATGTATAAAATATAGTAGCATTATGCTATTATAATTTATACTTCGCTTTAAAGTATTTTTTATGGCCTTATAGATACATACTCATAAATTATATTTAAATATTGTAAGTTGGGGAAGTTAGAATATTTAAATTATAATTTAAAATTATGTAAATGTTTTAGTAAATCTCCAAGTTTAAATCATATTTTACATATGTTTAGTCATTCGTGAAATTCCGTATGACGCTTTAAATTTGTAGTTGATCTCAAATAACGAGCGAATTGTGAGAATCTATGAATATTTATCAAATTATATATTCATAGCTAACGTGCACGCAAATGTGTACACCTCCTTACCTTCATACATTGTAAGGTCTTTTCGAGTTTCACTATTCCTATGAGCCTCATGTATATTTAAAGTAAACGAAAAAAATATGAGCTTTATTTCCACTATAATAAGAAATGTAAATTATATTTACTTTAAGGATTATAAAGTATTGGGTTTTCCGGAAAGTTCGTGCCGATTTTCAGTAGGTAGCGCGAGACCTGACTGAATATATCACAATTATTGAAAACAAATGACATGTGTACATATTCTAAAAGAGATAGCTTCAGTCATATTTGGAAAAAAGTTTGGTTACGATTCGTTAATTTTTATCAGTTTTGTACGCCTATATGGTGGCAAATAAAGTGCATTATAGGCATTTAATTTTGACAGACATTGTGATTATTGGATATTGGTCTAACCGAAGAAGCACCACGATCTGCTTGCATTTAGTTTCCGTCAACCGATTTGTTCAGAACGATCTTCCATCTGACTGGGTGGTCATCCCACACTACGCTGATGACAACGCGGCTATTAGAACTCGTCTATGCCAACACTTGTTTTCTAACAATCCACTGTCACTTTAATTCTAATTCGAAGAGGTACGTTGGTATGGTATGGTAAGGTGACTTTGGTTCTCCAGCGGATTTCTTTTCTTCAGATGTTTGTTCTGTTTTAGCAGAAAGCAGGTTAGCTTAAGCTCCTTAGGTCTATCTTTGTTGTTGTTATGAAAATGGACTGTTATAATTTAATCTCATTTCGGTTAAATAGACTGAGGCGTTCCAGGCATATAAACTTCTTATCGGCCGTAGAGTTCTGAACTATCTGCTGTAAAAATATCACTTTAGTTTCTGGCAGATTTCTTCATGATGTATGGGGATATGCTTCCCCAGCCAGCGTTCATCGTCCGTAGCACGATTCTAGAGCGTTGAACAATTCATCATATGTGATGTTTTCGACAGGATCACTAACACAAAGAGCTTCCAAGATTAACAAGGCTTCGTCCCTAAGCGGACTGCGCTGTATCATTTGTCCATCCACTAGCTTTCTTGATGGTCTCGAATTGGATCTTAAAGGTTCGAATTCGAATAAAATTCGAAAATGTTCGAACAATGTGTAGTCTTTTGTAGACATCGTCCTGTTTCTTTTCCGCGCGCAGCTATTTTCTATTAACTGTTCTTGTCACGCCTTGACGGACGTTTTGTCTTATTTATTTTTAAAAGTTGTAATGGCTTGCTTGACCTGGATTATGAGATTTCAAAATGAGGTTTTAATAATCATTTCATATGTTAGGCAACACGGTAAGTGTTGGCGACCCACTTAATCATTTGCCTATCTCTCTTATATAAAACTACTAAGAGGTTAGTTGCCGATATCAAAAATTAAATCGATTTAACTTTATCAAATTTGCCGCTTTATTAAAACTATACTCCAATACGTTCGTGCGTAAATACAATATACAGACGGTATATTATTTCAATAATCCTAGGTAGCATCAGTTGAATCTTTTATATCAGCAAATGTAGTGTGGTAGCGTCGGTTGAAATGACCTGTCAGCGCCAGTTCTATTTCAGCGTAAGCATTTCAACTCGTATCGGCGGATGACATTCGCATACCGAACAAATTCACATGTAAATCAGAATATTCCAAAGTGTACGTGTATTGAAGCCGTTTTATAGTTCTGTATCTCATCATAATTTTGACATAAGTCCGTTATGCTGTTGGGATTTCGATTATGGTTTGCGAAATGAATAGTTGCTATTTAAACTATGTGGCAGGTAAACCTCAAGAATAATCAATATATTAAACAAAATCTTATAAAGACACTATTAGTATATACTAATATGTTATACATTGTACATATAAACCTCACAATTTTTTTTTAAATTTCTGCTTGTCCGGGCTTGTCATTGTTCAACCATAAACCTGAAAATCACATCGCACTGACATTTCAGTCTTGACTGAAACGTCCACAACTAGTTAAATTATAGTTTAAAAAATAGTAAAACTGTATTTCTAAGGAATGTTTTTTATCAAAAAAAAAGAAACTTCTACTGTATAAAAGGAGAAATTCATGAAACATATTTTTTTAAGTATATTAAAGTCTTATTTATAAAAAAATACATTAACCGGCTTCCCGATTAGGGGTTCTGCCAGATCTTTCAAGGTGTGGCATTAATATTTGTATAAGATTTTATTTTTTGAGTGTTTAAAATGTAATGAAAAAACAATTTTTACATAAAACATAAAGTTTCACTAAAATGTTGGATCGAGCGTTCCAACGATTACAAAAAATAAGGCACGGTTCATTCCTGGTCCTAGGTTCCTAAGAGTTTATAGTAGAAGTTGAAGAGTTATGAAAATAAAGTTGATTCTTTTGAGTTTTATAATATGTGTACTCAGAAGAGGTGTAGTAACCAATAATGTATAATATATGTTATAACTAATAACGTATATGTAGGTTCTAACTATTTTGAAGATAAGAAGTCCAATCGACAAAGTACGCTGAGTTATTCAGCTCTTTAATTATAGATATAATTTAATTATAGATATGACTGCCATCAAATTACATCTGTCATGTTATCTTGAAAGGACATTTAAATCTTTAAGTTACAATAAGCTTCTAGCTTTTATTAGTAACATCATTTACAAAGAGCAGCTTTATTTTTTTTATGGGACAGGGGGGCAAACGAGCAAGCGTATCGCCTGATGGAAAGCAATCAACGCCGCCCATAGACAACCGCAACACCGCAGGAGTCGCGGAAGCGTTGCCGGCCTTTTAGGTATGTATAGTTGCTCCTACTTGCGCGTTTAGTGTAAAATAATGTTATGTAACACCATTAGAGGACGTATTTATGTATGACGTATGTACTGAAAAAGGTTGTAATGTAATTTCCTACGATATAACAGTTTTCAGTTTGAATTTTTTTATATTGTTGTACTAACTATATTAAAAATTAAAAAGCTGATTTACACTCACCTGAGCGACGAGCAGAACCAAGAAGAAAGGCAACATTTTGATGGTCTCGAAACGACCAACGCGGTATATTATACACGTACGGACACAAAACATCCCTGTATTTATATCCGAACAATGGCAATGAAAAGAGACTTCATCTGTGTAAATACTGGTAGCAAATACGATAAATACAAACCTATTTTGTAATTCACTTTTGACGCTGTATCGAACTAAATTCTATCTTCAAACGTATAGGGTTGATAATATAAGAAATATTATTTTACAGTTATAACGAATATTGTTTAATTATTAATCGTGAACAAAAGTTTATAATTGATTTGTTCTGTTGCAAATAATTTGAAAGCTACAATTAATACAAATTTGCTTTTGTTTGTGACAATGTGAAATTAAGATGTTATTTCTTTTTTTCAAAAGATTATCGTCATGTACTGTATAAATAAGTTGAAGGTTTGTATTGTATTGTAATTCTTTTTTTTCGAGAATAGATAGGCAAACGAGCAAATGGTATAGACATCCGTGATGCCAAAGATACTGCATGTGTTGTATACTTTAAGGTAAGCCTTTAAATATTACGTGAATAATTTAATGGGCGGGGAAGACAAAGTATTGAGAGGGTAATGAGGGAGGAAAACATCTCATTATTCACCTTCGGAAGAGCAATGACACAGTAACAATTTAATGTCGATATTCTGTGAGAGTGTGGGAATTCCCGATTGGCCCGATTTTTTTATAAGATGGGAGGGCAACTAGCGTCGTTGCCTGATGAAAAGCAATCAATGCCGCTCATTTGGTTCTACAGGATGGTCTGGTATAGAAAGAAGTTTTGAATAAAGCGCACCGTATTGGAGTGCCACTCGTCCATATGATCGGGATGAGATGAAACATTTTTTTGTTCCCAAAGAATAGTTACATCTCCACCATTTTATTTTCAACAATGAAGGCTACTTCTAAACTACACATAGAAATATTTGTAACACTGTGAAATTAGAAATCCCGTCGTTATATATACTATATATAATTCAGTTTTTAGTCTTTATATTGTGTTGTCTTTATATATAATTCAGTAAGTGAGGTTGACAATTGAAGCGGTATTTCTATTAGTTGATAATTTTTTTATATGCCAACTTACATTTTACCACGATATGTTATAATGGTGATAGTCTTCTTCAAAATATTAAAAATCTATATAATAATAAAAAGTTAGGATTTATAATGTTACAGGTATCGAAATCTGTATCGAGTAATATATCTGCGAAATAAGTGTATAAATAATGTAAATTTACTTTGTCATATACAGTACATATGACAAATGATCAATTTTTCAAATGACATATGAAAAATTGATACGTTGATAAATGTATCACTAATTTAATTAAACTTTTTATTTGAATATATTAAAACCTTTTATAATATATTCCTCCCCTAAAATTCGTAATTTTAAAATAAAAAAGAAATAAATTGTTTTATATAAAAACAAAAAGATTATTTCGACTGACGTCTGTCGATAGACATGTCACCCGTCCGGCATAAGAAATTGAGATTGAATATAAAATGTAAATTGATAAAGTGTGAATAAAGCATGAATAAGATATAAATGTACAGTGAACAAAAAAAAAATAATTAATTTTATTTGGAATAATTTCAATTACATCTAAGATAAAACCCCATAAAGATCCCATGTGTCACCGTAGTAGTACGGCTGGCACGCTATAGTTTTCGTGTACATGTTTAACTCTTCGACTCTACTTTTTATTATTATTTATATTATTCAACGAAAATGTATAAATAAAAAATAAAAAATATAAATCATTTTTTTAGCAAAGTATATAGAACTAGATAAATTGCGTCGATTTACGCTAAAAGTTCAATAAAGTAAAAATAACGTCGCCAAAAAGTTTGTAAAATAACATCAAATGCTGAAACCCTATATAAAATAAATAATTACGTCCAGGACCGTTTGCGCGAATGCTTTATAAGTCCTGAATAAATAAAATTCTTAGAAATGAAACGCCCTGTGGAGAAAGATAAGTCTAGTTTGTTTGTGAATAATTTATTTATGTTTGCAAAACGACTTTAGAAAAATTAGATCATTTATAAAACTCGTATCGAAATGGTTTTGAGTCTTATGGTTATTTTAATATATATATAGCTTTGAATAATAGAATAAGAAATGAAGGTATGAGAGAGTAAAAGGTGTTGTGACAAAAGTTGAGAAAGGAATGCTTAGATAGTTTGGGTATATAGAGAGGATAGATAAAAGACGACTGGCAAAAGAAATTTACGTTGCGAATGCGGATGGAAGGATCGGTAGGGGAAGACCAAGGAAAACATAGCTTGACCAAAT
The DNA here is from genome assembly GCA_031353405.1 of Baronia brevicornis. NCBI lineage: Eukaryota > Metazoa > Arthropoda > Insecta > Lepidoptera > Papilionidae > Baronia > Baronia brevicornis. The sequence goes on along the minus strand of JASFAT010003578.1, from coordinate 17,931 downwards.
AGCTGAAGTTTTTAAAAAAAGCCAGCTCAAGAGTACCCTTAATCTCATCTAATCTTAAATGAGGAGAATAATGAGTGTGGAGGAAGCAAAGGAAGTATGCCGAGATCGTAGCAGATGGAGATTTGTGGTCTCTGCCTACTTCTACGGGAGACAGGCGTGACGATTTGTATGTATGTATGTGATAGAAAAAGTTATTTTTCGGTGATAAATTAATTATAACTTAATTATAATTAATTTATCACCGAAAAATAACTTAGAACACAATTCCGAAAATGCACGAACCTAATGTGTCCAATTGTGAATATAAACCAGCCAGGGAATCATTCAAAACGGTCCAGCCGTTTAGGAGTTTAGAAATTATGTATATTAACATACATATCACGAGTATATCTCATGTGTGTCATGGCTAGGGTAAATAATTTTTATATTATTGGAAGGGTTAAAAAGAGTAAATTCGTGTTTTAATGGAGGTTTCAGACGACAAATAATATATAAAACCTGCGGATTTAAATGATTTGAAATTAAATGGAACGTAATGGAGAAATAAATTTAAATCTCCAATCCAAGGAAATATATGTGTAGAATCTGATCTCTCCAAGATTTATAGAGTATCTGAACGCTCAATCAAGCATTTCTAACCTTTCACAAAGTCAAACTGCCGAGTTGCAGCGAAGCGGAATCTAATTATTTAAATATTGTTTAAATCATTAGAAATATCATGAAGTTTTGATGGATGGATGGATCAATAACACACACAAGGATACAAATAAACAAGCGTGTAAGCAAGCAGATATGCATTGCTCACACGCTAGCTAGCTAAGGCTAAAACTACGAATAAGAGGAGTAGTATTTTATATAATGGGAACGGCAGGAGTCACTTTAGGGGAAAGAAAAGGTCGTCCTCCCTGCACTTATAAAACGCGGTAACATAGAAAAATGCTACCATTTAACGCTATTCTGTAACGGTACTTCCCCAATAGATACGGTCGTTTCATTCATGGCTCCACCAGTATTAATTGCCGATGTCTACGGGTGGCGGTGATCACTTACGCATGTTCGTTACCTGCTGTGCTATATAAAAAAAAAACATTCGAATGTTTTTCTTTTTGTTTTAACAGTCCATATATTTCCCACTGCTGAGCACGGGCCTCCCTATTTCTGCAGGAACGGAGCTTATCCCACCACGCTTGTTCAATGCGGATTAGCGGGGTTACCAGACTCGGAATAAATATTTGGAATCCATACATATATTTATTTCGATCCGGGGATCGAACCCGTGACCCAATTGACTCCGCGGGCGGAGGGCCCCACCACTGAGCCAATTTGTCGTATAGTGTTATATTTCAAGTGTTATACAGCCTAAGTAATTACGGAAGGGGCTTTTATTATATTTAAGTTATTTTGGATCATATGGGAGTTTGGATACGTCAGCTGCGGTATACGTACCTATATCAAAATCAGAATTTTATTCGGTTTTCTTTACACCAGTGGAGCCCCAACTTTATGTCGTCTGAGACGTCGGATAAAAGGAAAGATAATCCTGTCTCTCCTGAGGAATGATCTTTCTGATTGCGAATGGGATTTCGAAAACAAATAACTAAGAGGTATTTCTCCTTTGATCCCAGTATTCAAAATGGAAATTGATACTGTGTATGGAACGGATTTATTTTAATTTATTCATGGGTTAATTTTTATTTATATTATGTAGTCGTAGTCTATAAATAAACTAATGCATATTATTTTTGTACATCTTATTGTTTAGCTTTGTTGATGCCTTAAAGTTACATTACGGCCTTACCCAAACAGAAATACTGGAGAATTTTCCATAGTCTCGATTTATATTAGTACGAAGAAAAAAAAATTATATATATATATATATATATATATATATATATATATATATATATATATATATATATATATATATATATATATATATATATATATATATATATATATATATATATATATATATATATATATATATATATATATATATATTTATACAGTCCGTCTCCTCGCCAAGTTAAAAGTCGCTCAGAGGGCTATGGAGAGACCTATGCTCGGGGTTTCTCTGGTGGACAGAATTCGAAATGAAGAAATTCGCCGGAGAACCAGTCACCGACATAGCTCTTCAAGTTAGCAGAATGAAGTGACAATGGGCTGGAAACTTTTGTCGGAGAACCGACAATCGTTGCAGTAGACGAGTGCTGGAGTGGAGGCCGCGACTCGGCAAACGTAGTGTGGGACGCCCTCCTGCTAGTTGGAGCGACGATTTGCGCAAGGCGGCTGGCAGAGACTGGATGCGTGTAGCCGAAGATCGGGCTAGGTCCCCGTAGGTACTAATATGGAGACGCGGTATCTTTACGGGACTTCTTCTTCAAATGAAACTCACTTCCAATAATATGTTATTTTACTTTTCTTTCTAAACACATACATACATCACAACTGTAGCAATACCTATTATTCATTTGTTTACTGAGTGCGAGGTGTTCTACGTTGTTCCGTCCTTCTATGTCCTCTATGTCAAGTTAATAAAATAAAACTATTAAATGAAAGCTTTATAAGTAAAAACAAAACAATTAGAAGATGTTTTAGGTATATCAAACTTTTAGTATGCGACGAAAGTTTTTATAACTTTTCACGTATTGCTATGAATATAATTGTTTCATTGCATCATAAAACACAGCTTAACGTGTTGAGTAAATATATTCCACATTTTTCTGCGGACCAGTGATATTTTCACGTCGACCACTATTTTGGCGACCGCTGGTTATAAGCACAGAAGAGAGAGATTTAACGTCACAGATAGATATTTAACGAATCTATTTTATTAAAAATTAAATGAAAACAATCACTACAGCCATGAAAGCCAACTGATAGACTTAAAATGAGGGACGGATTGGTAATATTTATTTTATGCTAGTAGCCTTCAATTCCGACATCGATAGAAATGGGGGATTATTTTGTGTCGGAAACCATGGGGAAAAATTAAAAAACTTGACATACTAATAGCACGGTAAAATAATTAAACTACATTATTTGCATCTTTTTTAATAAAAGAAATAGCTATTTCGTTTCTAAGAACACAATAAGGGCTTATTAATCAGTCTTACGTTTTTCCTAAGAAAACCACCGCTGAAGTATTTATTCGTCCTGAGTAAATAAAAAGTTGACATTAAATCCGAGCGAAGAATTGCTCTGCAGAGACGGATAAGCGTCCTTCACTTATAAATTATTTATCAGGGCTTTTTCACCGGTTTTCTTATCACCGTTGTTCTTTGTTACGGAATTAATATTTTGTAGAAAAACTTCATTAACATTTCAGCTTTAAGTATTATCTGTTACAAAATTTTTTGTAATTGTAAGTATATTTTAAATGTTCTATTTTGAGTGTTAATGTTTAAAGGTTTAAAATTTTAACTAAGCGTTCTATGTTCATGCTCTGGATTAAAAGAAATGTGTTGGCTTTTATACGAGAAAAAGAAAACTCTTTATATTAATGGTTCAACATAAAAAAAAATATTGTTAATATTTGATATGTTGAAAAATTTAAGTGCCAGTATAGCCAGTGAGAGTTTAACAGCTCTTCAACTAACAAGAGCAACATAAAACTACTTGGAGACCCGCCCAGCATACTCTCGACTCAAGTCCCCTTCGCAACTCGCGCGATTGCTACCAGTTTCTTAAATATACGCCGCCGGAAAGCGTTCAAATATCTTACACATATAGATATATATTTTAATGTACACAAGAAACGAAGTTGTACAATTTATAATTAACATTATGGACATAATATAAGGGCCATTTTTTTTCATTTCTTTTTATTTTTATTCTAATTTTTATTTAGGTTTTTTTGTAGCATTTAAGTTTTTGTAAAAAATAATTGTATCACAAATTAACGTTTTTATATTTTATCACTGTCATTCATCATCAGCCTGCTGTAGTAAACTACCTCTGTCGTGGTTCGTACCTCTTCGATGTTCTTTCCAAACCGATATGACATTGACACCTTCAAAAAACAAGTCTATACATACCTAAAAAGCTGGCAACTCTTTCGTGACTCCTGCGGTTTCAAGGTTGTGTATAGGTAGCGTTGATTGCTTTTCATCAGGAGGCACGCTTGCTCGTTTTCCCTCTTATCCCTCCTTTCCCTCGGTCACCTTCCCTTCCCTTCCTTCCCTAAGCGATTGTAGATATCACACGTTAATGATGAAAATAACACATAACCAGAATAACACATAATGAGCCAAAATATTAAGAAAAAGCTAACATTAGGCCAAGGGTTCTCAAAGCGTGCGCCACGACGCCTTGGTGGGCCGTAGAACGCACAAAGGGGTGGCTGTGAGGAGTGATTCAGATTTCGGCTTTATATCAATAAAAGTAAACAATGATGAAAGACAGCAGTGTGAGCTCTGTTTGAAAATGCTCGGAAAGTATGCTCCGAAGTACATATGTATGAATGTATGTGTATGAAATTCACACATTGTTTTTTATTCTATTCCTTATTCTTTTAATTAACTATTAAAAGGCGCTAAGGCAGGCAGACTATAGTCTATAAAGTATTATATTATAACGTATATTGAAGTTGTTACACAGTTAAGAGTGCTTTGTTCTATGATGTAAATTTATTATCAATAAAGTATTTTTAAAATCAAAATCAATCTTATTTATTTAAGATTGATTTTAATTAAATGAGGAAATAAGTAAACTTTCGGGTTTTTCGGTAAGTTTTTGGTTTAAGTTCCAAATAAATCCACTTATCCCAACAGAAAAACACACATTATTAATTTTCTGTTATTGTTTTGCTTGTCGCGGATCTTAGCTAAGTAAAACTTTTGACTGTCCATAGAACCGAGCTTACTAATGCTTTTCAAAATGCTTTCATTCCCAAATAGAAAGGGGCAGGCTACATATCAAGGTTTAAAGAGAAGAGGTGGACTCTAGAGACAAAAAAGTCAGGTATTATAGAAAAAAGACATAAAACTAGACCACGAAAAAGTTCTGATGATATCAAAATCAAAATTTCTGGCGCCAACTGGATGAAGATCCAAGATCCAACAGAGCAAAGAGAAATCATTCGGGCTGGAGATGGGTTTTACCAGAGAAGGTTCTGTACTGTAATCAACCTTGTTCAAGAACTCATAAATGTTATGATTACTAACAAAACCTACCTAACTACATATGATTTGTGCCTTAAAAATTATTGAATAAAGAAGCGAATTATTCTTTATTCCATAATTTCTTAAGGTTAGTGTAGATTTAAATCCACAAATTGCTTTTTTTCTATATTTAACTTTGGTCTTTATAAAAACTAAAAATAAATCAATTTCATATCGCCTCCGACTTGTTATAAAGTGATAAAACATTAATAATTTAACGTCACGGAATGTGGCGGTCCAATTATCTCTAATGATGATTTACGCAGGCTTTTACAAAAGTAATTATTCTTAAGATTTTGAATAAATAATTTGACTTCTGAGACGTGAAATTTTTTTCCTATAGGAAAGATAACGAAGGTCTATGATTTTTATTTAAATTCTATATAATAATTATAATAATAATAATTCTTTATTCCTATAATGTAAGGTTATAACAAGATGAAAAAAAAGACGTATAAAAGCTCCATCACATTGCCACTTACGGCGTACAAATTTCATTAACAATTACACACTATTAAAAAATAACTAAAACAATTATTACAAATCTAAATACATAACTAAACTATTAGAATATCATTAAAATTATAATTTATTATTACATTTATATTTCACTTTATACTTTATACTATAATATATATTTATCTATTATATATATTTGATCGAATCTTTAAAGCAAAAAAGTCCTTAATATTATAAATATTGGCATCTATTAGCCATTCATGTAGTCTTTTTTTAAATAATTTTGCGTTCAATTCTTTTAATTCATGGAGTATTATTGTAAATGGGTATACACATGAACAGGCAGCTGTTTATATATTTGCTGAGTCTTGGGTGATCATCCAACACTAATCTTCGGGGATCACGCCGGGAAGGACCAGCGTTATCATTAGCTGTTTTAAATCGTTCTTGATGCCTCGACACAAATACACACCTCATATATATAGAGAGCTGGCAGTGGTAGTAGGCCAAGCTTCTTGAACACTGGCTGACACGATTCCTGTGGTTGAAGACCATAAATTGCCCTAATACATTTCTTTTGTGCTACAAACGCCCCATTTTGGTGAGTGCTATTTCCCCACATTATTAATCCATATCGCAATACTGACGCAACGTACGTATGATAGCATATAAGAGATGTTTTTATATTAGTTATGTTTTTGACTTGTTTAAGGGCATACACAAACTTGTTTATTCTGAGATATATCATTTAAGTGTAATTTCCAGTTTATGTCTTCGTCTATAGTTACTCCTAAAAATTTCGTATGTGTTACTGGTTTTATTTTAGGTATATTTAGTTTAATGTTATATGTACTGTTATTGCATTTATTGAATTGTATATATATAGATTTATTTAGATTAATTTTTAATTTATTATAGTCGAGCCATTGTATTAATTTATCTATTGTTTTTATTATATAATTCTCGTGGTCATTAATTGTGTTAGATTTTTTATTTATTATTACTTTTTACTATTACTATTCAGTCAGTGTTATAGACGGTGTCGCTTAGTGGCTAGAAAAACTAGAATTCAAAGAGTGACTAAAAATAAATTCACACAAAAACAAAATTGAACAGTTTCAATAAAATTTAGTTTTAATCCAATAATTTTGTTTCTAACGGTTTTTTTCTGATATAAATTTTTTTATGGTAGAAAGGCAAACGAGCTAGCGTGTCCCTTGGTAGAAAGCATGTCCATTGCGAAGGTTCCAATGTCGTAATTGCACAGAAATACCGCTGAAGGCAACTTTTGGTGCGTGGAATGAAGTTTCGGGCAAAACGTACCGTATTTTATCACTATTCATCCAGATGGATGGGGATGAAACTTTTATTTTCGGCGAGTTGTATGGTAGTGGAATTCAACGGCAGGAGTTATTCCGAACAATTCAACTGGGCACGGGACCTCCCCATTTCTGAAAGAATGGATATTATTCCATTATGCTCGTTCAAGGCGGATTGGCGGGGCACCCAGATTAGGAATAAATATCTGTTGGCAATAAATGTATTATTATATTCTGGTGCGTGAACCGAACTCGTGATTTTTGACTCTGAAGGCGGTAGCTCTGCCATTTAGCCAATTACATATAGTCACGCATGTCTCCCTGTAGGGTTAGGCAGAGACCACAGGTCTCCATCCACTACGATCTCGATACACCTTCCTTGTGTGGCACATCTTTCCTCTCACATTTATCGTAGCAAATCGGATCTCCGTTTGACACTTCTCGCCCTCATGACAATCAGGACGTGACAAGTGGCGAACCACGTCGCCGTCATTTTGTAATGAATTAGGTATATTAATATTTGTCTTAGTGAATCCCACGAGCCGCAGCGGAGGACGAGGAGTGATACGGTAGTAGCTCGGGAGGCCGGGGTCGCGTACCCGTATATCAATACCATAAATACTGGATAAGCGGTTAGGCAAAGATATTTAATAACTAAACTAAGCCAATTATATCTTCGCTAAATAAGCTTTTACATAAAGCTAATTTTTAACATCGCTAGTTTAGTATTCTACAGTGCAACAAGCTGAAAACGAACAAAAAATAATCGCTTGGAAATTATTCTTTGCTCTTAAGCAGAGAATTTGCGCTAAGAGGAATTTAAAATGGAGCTTTCAAGAAAAAGGAAATTAAAAATTACGTGTGGTGTTAACATTAAAAGTTCTTTCTGGATAAACAATAAACTAATTACGTTTCAATATAATATTATATTTTTTCTATAGCCTTTGCATGTCCCACTGCTGGAAATGGTTATTTCTGGAGAAATGGATGTAACCCAGAACGCTTTGCTATAGTAGGTTGGTGGGTACCTAGGACTCGGAGTGAATATCTTCTTCTTTTTTCATTTTTTCTTGATCGTTTTGGCCTCTTCCACAATTCTTCCCCATAAATTCCTAGCCTAGATCTTTTCATTACTATAACGTCCTCTTCTATGCGTTTTACCACTTGTTTGGTCTTCCATGTGACTTTTTGTGTTATGAGGTCCATTTGGTCATCATCTTAGTTGATCTGGCGACATCCATCCGCTTCACAAGACCCGCCTAACGTAATCTTTGTGCTCTGCATAATCGCACAGTAGTTTTGTAGCGGATCGTACCCTGAGCCTATTGCGTAGGGGCGTAATAGTCTGGCCCTCTCTCGTCAGAACCCGCTCCGGCGCCACATATTGCTTCGTAGATAAATTATGTATATATTACGTTTAAGTGTTTAGTTCTACCAAGTTAAGCAATATAGAACACGATCGTTAATCGAGTGCTGGTGTTTTATTGAATACATCAACGATCCGGCACCCTGACTTCGGTGACCCCGACGTGATGCTTTTTTTTGGTGACGCTTTCGTACAATATCGATTGGACTCTACGAATCTAGCGCTAACCGGAGCGGGCTCGAGAGAGTGTTGCCAGCCATCACGGGGTGCGATCCGCTAGTTTCGTTACTGAGAAATTGGTTCAACTCGCTTGGAATGAATGTATGTAGGTCATATATTGTATATATTGTGGGAGAGCCACACAAATAATAGCACACTTAACATCTTGCTTTCTGTGCCCTATCACCTGCTCAGCAGATGACCTTACGATGTGTTGTCAGTGGGCGAAGAAGAAGAAAATCACGACTATCGTATTGAATCGAACCCACTATCATTGACTGAGAAAGCACATACATTACCCCTCGGCTATTTAGGTCTTCAGTACGTGCGTCAAATAAACTTGGCAAACCTTATATAATTGAATTGAATAGGATTGTCTTGCCACGTAATTTCTGAGTTAATAACATGGCGCCTAAGGGTAGCTAGTTAGTTTACTGTCTACTAAGTTAACAGTTGGCAGTCTCGAGAGACACTCCTTAGAACTACTTCCTGCGAATTGTTAGAAAAGACCTAATTGGGCGCGAACTTGCCTGGCAGTCTGACGTTTAAATTACCCCTATCTATAGTACAGATACAACTTTTTTTCTATTATTACATTATATTTTTATCTTTATTCAATTTCTTATGACTTCTTTATCTTTATTGAATTTTGATTAGGAAACTAGTCCAAGGAGCACTCGATATCCGACTTTCATAATCCACGGGTTAAATTGAACTTATTTTTAATCACCCATAAACGCAAGCAACTTAATGACTAACGCTGAGAAAGAAAATAAAGCTATTTCGACATAACAGACAGACATTTCAATTGTATTTTGATGTATTGATATAATACGCTTTAGAGTGGAAAAAAAGTTGATAAGAGAAATTGCTGTACAAGAAATTTGCTTTGCGATCCTTTTGGGCATACATACAGACGCGCGTAAATTATAAATCATGTAGCACGTTGTCATTAATCATTTGTCTACGAATGTATGTAAGTTTTATGTATATTTTATCTTATCTTAAAGATGAACACTATAAAGCAATAAGTTTTTATACAAGAACATTATTCAAAGTATATCATTTGAACTTATTAACTCACACAGGGGCCTTATTACTTAATTTGCAGTGACGAGACTATCACTATGAATACGGTTCCTGTGATACAAGTTCAAACTAGCCTCAATCATGCTTGCTAAATTAAACTTCAGATAACTCTCTGTTGTATAATGGTGAAAATTAATTGCAAATTTGCATTTAGGAAGGAAGTCATTTTATGGAGGGTCATTGAAAATTATTTGAAATCTAACAAAAAAAAAGAAATAAAGTTACCGTTTATTATAATAATTATAAGATTTAAATAAACTAGTTAAAAATATCCTTTTAATTTTCTATCCTACTTCTATAATATCCTGTAGAACTAAGATTAAGAAATGGTTTGCATCAAGGAGTAACGATTGAATATAAAAAAATACTGTTTTAACTATGTTTATTATTATGTGGCATAATATTTATCTGTAGCATGAATGGGCCAGCTCGCCCGGGGAAGTACCACACTCCCGCAGAAAATTGGCGTCTGAGTGGTAGCTTACCTACCGTGCTTCGTACGGTGAGCGGCCGAGTTCCGGAGGCCCAACACCCTTTTTTTTATATATATATTCACGCCTACCCCCGCAGGGGTTGGCAGAGACCACAGAGCTCTATCCGCTGTCATTCATCGCAGCGAAACGGCTCGTCATTGGTCGCTTTTCACCCTCGTGAGAATCAGGACGTGACGGGTGGCGAACCATGTTACCGTCATTTTCAACAAATTAGGTATATTAAATTCGTCTTAGTGAATCCCACGAGCCGCAAGGGAGGATGGAGGTCAGCCCCAACAGAGCCCTGCATGCTGAGGTAAGGCACCATAGTCCCCGGGGGAGCCCGACCCCGGGACGATCGGCACGCTTGCGACTAGGCTCGCCCCTAGCTACGCATCCATTGGCACGGCAGACCGTGAATTGGCGGAGAGGAAGGGAAAGGATAGAGAAGAAAGGAAGGGGCAGGAAAGGAAATGCGGATTGGGGGGGTTACCAGACTCGGAATAAACATTTATAAATCCATATAAATATTTATTCCGATGCGGGAATCGAACCCGCGACCATTGACTCCGCGGGCGGGAGGCCCCGCCACTGAGCCAATCGGTCGTCCAACATCCTCTCCCTCCCATTCCCATAATCTCTATATAAGTCTATGGGCGGCGTTGATTGCTTTCCATCAGGTGACACGTCAGCTCGTTTACCTTCCTATCCCATAAAAATAGATACATTTATATGTTAACTTTTATTGCAAAACATTTTACATAAATAATGCTCAATTTTGTACAAAGAGTTTTCGTGCATTTTCTCCGAATTCTTTTGCACCGCATGCATCTAATGCTTAAACACGGGGTGAGTGCTTGCCTTGCATTAAACACGATGAGTCACCTCGTGTTTTCCATTTTACACGTCCGCTGCGGAAGCCATAAAAGTGGCTGAATATTTCGTGTAGACGGGAAAATTTTAACTATTTGGAGACCAGGAAGATGTTAGTATTATTTATGAAAAGGAAAATGTTAGACGACCTAATTGGCTCAGTGACAAAGGTACCGGGGCATGTTACGGATTTAATTCCCAGAATTAACACAATATTTGTCTATATAATAATTGGATTATGAATTGTTTCCAATAATATAATTCATATTGATTTTAGATTGTCATTAGAATTCCTATTAAATGTATGACACAATTTAATGACAATTAATTTCAGATATGGTCGCGGGTTCGATCCCCGCATTGGGATACATGTATATCGATGACAAAACATATTTGCTATAAGTAGAAAACAATGTATTTCAGTTTTATATATCATTTGAGTCACAAAAAAAATTGCCTCGAATGGTCTGTCTGGGTCGTTTTTCAAAGTAAATGAAAAATTTAAAGTCAGAAGCAGCTTGAGTATATATTTGAAGATCATCTTCATAAAGGTGATAGGAGGAGGAAAGGTTTGCAGATATGGAGTTTATAAAAACTGCGAAAAGTAATGGAGATAAAACGCCATCTTGAGGAACGTCAGCCGTAATCGTCTGCCAAGATGAGAAATTATTATCTATGCGTATATGTTGCCGACGCCCGAGTAGATGGCTGCGAAACCAACCAATCACCGTTGGAGATATGTTAAGAGATCCGAGAATACCGAGTAAAATGTCAAAATCAACGTTAGTAAATGCATTGCTAAAATCTAATAAAGAAAGAACTACATTACGTCATTTTTTACTTACAGCAAATACATTTTCTCTCGTCGATATATGAATGGCCTGGTTACTGTGAGACTATTTATACCCGGACATTTTCATGGTTATCTGTGAAACAATCTATTTATATTTTTTAATTTATATAAATTTTTGTATTTTTAAAAGAAAAAATAAAAAAGTGCCTGCGGACTTTCTTTACTTTTCGCTGTCTCTTCTCCACCTTATTATGTAATAGTGGTGAAACCTTAAATGTTGGCGGACAAACTAATTGTATAATTCCTTCTGTCTAAAATACAGAATTGGAATTTAAATATAAATTCGTTTTTAGTTATAATTTCTAAGTTGAAATGTAAGGACGTTGATTTTAAATAAATTAGTAGAAATGGTAAAACAGAAACGTGAAATTACATTGCAAATTGCAGAGTGCAGTGAATGAATTTTTAATGAACTACCGTGTTCCTGGGTTTGTTAAGTGATTTGTATTTTAAATGAGCCATAGAAATACCGAGAGATGAACTTTATTTTTCAATTTCATAATTATTAAAAAAATTAAGCACTTTCTCTTCGTGTATATAAATAAAATTTCACAGTTTTTGTATCTTTGTAGAGTATGTTATCATAATTTGAGAAACTACAGTCTTTAGAAGTCAACTGTTGGCCATAGACCACTACAAAGTATGGGCGACTTGCTATATGGAAGAGTCGATATGATGCGCAAATGGGTCAGTGATTGGAGTTAGTCATTTTGCACGTGTAACGATGCATTTCGTTTTCAGCTTACATAAATTATGGGTAGCTTTGTTATGTCATTTGTGTATGTGGGCGCGCTCGTTTATGTGTATTCTTATTTTAATTTGTTTTTTTTAAACACTGCATTCATAGCCTCACGTCATACAATGACTTTGATGATTTGATGACTGAGATGAACAAACGCATAAACTCAAAAGATTAATGACATGTAGGTTATAAAAATATTTATTGAGATATCAGAATAAACTCGCAATCATTCCCTTCGCAAGGAACATTTGCTTTACCATTAGGTTCGTCATTTTTGAGCCCATGAAGCAAAGAAGTTGTTTTGTTCTCAGCTTATATAGTATGTCTCTCTGCTGAGCACGGGCCTACCCGGTTCTGGAGGAACGAAATTTATTAACCCACCTCGCTTATCCTAAACAGATTGGCGGGTAACCAGACCCAGAACAAATATCAGTAGATCATACATATATTTATCATGATGCGGGGATTGAATCCGCGTGACTCCGTAAGTGTCAGCCTCGCCACTGAGCCAATTGTTCGTCATTTAAAAAGTCATTGAATAAAGAGGTTAAAAAGACATAATTTATAATCATACATATTTTTTATGGGATATGAAAGCAAACGAGCAGGTGTGTCACCTGAAACGCCGGCCATAGATATACGCAGTGCCATAAGCATTGTACAAGCGTTGCCCTGTTGGGGCATAGAGCAGACACGATGTTTCTCTATCCCGTTCTGGCATCATCATGTTTTATATATCTATATAATTAAGTTTTACATTTAACACGGATAATAAAATTTACAGCCAACCCGCCAGCCACCTGGGTAAATAAACTATGACGTCACATTCTGATTACCGCTGATGATAATTAGCGATAACAAGCGACAATTTACGTAGAGAGACTCTGTGGCAATTTCGTAAAAATAGCTGTGTTTCTATTTTTATTATGTGGAATGTATGGGAAAAACGAGTAAACTGGTAGTTTTATGGTATGAGACTAGCTCTGCTTATGGACATTATCAATACTAAGGGTTCCGCAGATGCATTGCCTATCATTGGTGAAGAACGTGAATAATAGGAGAAGAAGAATTAAAACGGAATTTTCATTACTAATGGGCACTCCAAATTAGTTGCCTATCTTTGGTGAAGAATGTGTTTAATGGGAGATGTAAAACTTTGGGGGATGAGAGAAAAAAATAAAGAGAGGGAAAACTAAATATAATATATTTTTAAAATAATATTTATATACTTTTCCTTAGTGCCACTATTTTCCTGGATTTTCTCGGTTTTCGTAAGTTATAGTGTAATTCTTCCCTTTTTATTTTATTTGTGATGATTAATTTATCCTAGCTCATTGGTCCACGGAAACTCTTCTGAGAAAACTTAAAAACCTCAACTGCGCAAGATATTTACCTACTATATTTAAGTACATTAAGTATACGTGTTAAATGCTGCAAAAAGCTAAAGGCATAAATCGTTCAAATCTTCCTTTTACCAATGGATCATTTTTTTCGTTTTAATGATTTGAGGAGGTTAATAATTCAGTTGCAGTGTCATAGAGTCACATAAAGTCAGACTTGAAAACTCATTTATGTGTTTAAAATCTTTTTAACTTTTGACCAGGATCGGTACCCAGAATGGGAAACGTTTAGAAGTCAAGTAATAAAGTATTTAAAAAAGTTTGAATTAAATATTAAAAAAAGTTTTTAATCATTTATATTGACTTAAGTTTGTACATACATATATGGAAACACGCCTGTCTCACGTAGAGGTAAGCAAAGACCGTAAACCTTCATCTAATACGATCTCGGCACACTTTCTTTGCTTCATCCACACCATAGGTGACCTAACCTTTTATAAACGTGCCCCTTTACAAGAAAATAATGTTTATTTACGCCGTAATAATAAGATAAACATTTTAGACGGCTAGATAAAATGTTTTTCGTGAAAATAGAGGTATTTCGTAACGCCCCCATTTGTAATTTCTGAATGACCTCCATGAAAAGCTGCAGCGCCCATTATGAGGCGGTATCGCCCCCGTTGGGAACCTATGATCCACACTCATCACTCTCATAGCTCATATTAATGATAAGAAAATTATATAAGAAAATGAGTTTTTACTTTTTAATTCGCTGCATTCCAAATCGCATATTATTTTGGATATCGAAAAATCTTACGAATAGATTTTAATATTATTAATAATTGTAATCGTTTCAAACCTAATCCTGTCCATCACAGATGTCACTGTTAGACTGTTCGGAATGTGTGTTAGAATTGTTCAGAAAATTACTGCAATATTTGTATAGTAGAAAAAGAATATATAAAAATTCTATATTGCTGCCATTCCCTGGTGCTCTTTCGGTCACTTATAAAGCAGATCATTTGCGTAATCCTATCAGCATAATGTGGAATTCTCTTAGCGCATCGTCACGACACTAAGATACGCTATGCAGCCTGCGACCTGCAATTAAGATTAGAGAAAATTGTGTACGTGAGTTGCTTTTAGAAGGAAGAATAAAATGACGTACTTTTAAGCTATTTCTTGAGTTACTTTTGGTGTTAATGAGTTACTTTTGGTTAAGATGTTTTTTATTAGTACATTTAAAAAAATCATCTTTATGTACTTATTCAATTCAACTTTTTGTCATGGCCTGATTATGTAACCAATGGTTCTGTCAACGTCAATGTAAGCAAAATTACGTTTAGTGAAAGAAAAGACGCGGCGTAATAGCATATCATTGAGTATCTATTAAAATTAATGAACAATAACTAATGAACAATTATGAACAAAATAATTTTATTTTGTTCATAATTGTTCATTAGCCATGAACAATTATGAACAAAATAAAATTATTCATATCGCAAAGGTGTTGCGAATTTCTATGGGTGGCGTGAATTGCTTTCCATCAGGCGTCATGCTTGATCGTTTGCGTCCCTATCCCATAAAAAAAATAAAAAAGGCACAGCAATTCAATAAAAAATATTATTTTTAAATATAAATAAATTATCGTATTGATTTTATCTTTTCTCTTTCTCTCTCTCTCACTGGTTGATCCTTCATGACTGAAGATCGCGATCACCAGAATTCGTTCACCAGGCAGTTTATTAGGCTCTTTCATTTATTGCGGTCGGTTTCGTGGAAGTGGATTTTATAACTCTACTCTAATTTAATAAACCAATCTCATCAATTTAACGGATTTAAGTCCTTTAATTGAACTTTTTCTTTTACTGTCAAAAAACCGAAACATAAAAACTTTATAGGTATTAATATTTTCATCTACTAGCCCAATTGTGTTCCAATTAAATATTAAGGCTACTACAAGCTAAATTTAGGTAGAAACACATAAATGTTAATTTCTTAATTCTTATAAGTTTATAGCTAAATAAACCTCTGTATGCAATCAGGCTAATGATAAAATAAAGGTCACTAGACCTTTAGTCGTATACCGTACCGCTCGCACATAAAGACTCGTTACGTAGTTCACGTAAAATACAGGACGTATACTAGTCCTACTAATATTATAAATGCGAAAGTTTGTGAGTATGGATGTATGTTTGTTACTCTTTCACGAAAAAACCACTGGACGGATTTGGATGAGACTTTACAGTAATATAGGTTATATATCGGAATAACATATAGGCTACAATTTGTAATGATTTTGTGTAATTTTGGTCGTAACATAACGATACATGTCAATTAAGTCGAAAAAATCTGGCCTCTGAGAGCTATCTTGGCGTACGCTGCCTAAACCGTGGGAGTACACAAAGATGATGTACCGTAGGATTGTTTGTCTTGAATAGTTTTAAATAAAAGTCCGCGATAGCATATGTATCTACCTTTTAGGCGGAAGCCACTATGACCAATATTGTGAACCATAAATTAAGTAAAAAAAATATATTTATTTAAAATGATTTGTCACTTGAAACTTAATGTGGCAGAACACATTCCACGCGAGCGAAGCCGCAGGCAAAAGCTAGTTTATTAATAATTACATTTTACTTGTGTTCCCTTATCAAATGTTGCACTTATAAATATTATGATAGTTGACTTGTATTATTGATGAGTATTATTGACAATTGAGCAGAATAGTCACCTAAATTAGGTGTATTTAAGTAATAGAAGTCATTAATAATTTTTTTTATATTCTGACATTTTATGCTATGATATACACTATAATGTATAAATGTGTAAACAAATATAACAATCTACAACTGACATTGAACTGAAATATCGAGTGAAACCAATTTTTGACTGAAACTGACCAAACCGAAAACTAAATATATGATCAATCGTCAATATTAAATAAATTCAGTCGATTTTTCATTTGAATCTTTGACCGATAATATTAAATGAATTAACATTTGGATTATTGATATTTGACGTGAGAAAGAGGACTGAATTTTCATATTGAATTTGAACTAAATCTTGGGTTCTATTTCATTATGAAGTCGTCTAACGGAGCTTGCCTTCATAACACAAGGTCAAAGTCATAATTTAATGTAATTAACTAAAGCGAAAATTCGATTATTATTTGAATGTTATGGTCAGAAATTATGATTTGAAATGCAAAGTACTAAATACCTAATTCCATTTTGTGTTTAAATACTTTTTTTAGAAAAGTATTTTCTATTTTATTTTAAATAGGTTTTAGAACATATTTTGCATTTGCAAAATAGTTTTCGATAAGTTTTATCGATATCAATAAATTAAAGTTATAAAATTAGTATTTTTCTTTCTTTCTATGGCAGCCAATCTTGCACTCCTTAGATGTTTTGAATAAAAAACGTTAAGATATCGTAAAGTAATTGCAATTTTTTTTATAGCCCTATATATGGGATTCTTTATTTTTCTGCTACCATATAGGAATAGAGATTAACCCTCCACGCTTGAAAAGCATCCAAGCACCAAGACGGGTTAGTGGGCCACCCAGACTTAAGTACGGAATAAATACATATCTATTTTTAATTATCAATTTATTATTTACGGTTAACTCATATTTGTATATACTTATAATTATTTGCTTCTGGCTTGTAACTTTCTTTATTAATAAATTTTTCACATTATATTTTTAACACTGTCCATCTTACGGTTGTCTGAAAGAAATCGCCATAAGCCTATATCGCTATAAGGCCGCCATTTCTATATATATAAATTTTATAATAAAACTAAATTATACAATTATTACAATATATAATTGTATAATTTAGTTTTTGGTGTACAATAAAGAATATATCTATCTATATATGTAAGCCATACGTATATTTATCCCGATTTGAGAATCGAGGCCGTGATCATTGAATCCCAAAGCGGTTACTTCACCACTAAACTCTACAATATAACTGATAATAACATAAGATTATGAAAATGAAATAAAAACACAACGTCACTGATGTAA
>JASFAT010001768.1:0-67309 GCA_031353405.1 Baronia brevicornis | reverse complement strand
CACTGATGTAAGTTGGCGGGAAAAGTCCCATACATACGTGTTAAAAAACAAAATTAAAACACTAATAGGTAAAAAACGTTTTAATTTAACAGTTTTATTAACACACTAAAATGAAAACGTGGGTCGTATAAGAATGTGAATTTGAAATTTTGAATTTGCAAGTTGGTTTACCCATTTCTATATAACAGCACCACCGGAAGTATAAATATACTTCGAAACTCTGTGGTCCACTAATGCCAGTTTAAGAATATTTAGCACAAGTACGAAAATATTAGGAAATTGAAAGTAATATTTTGTGTATTTTTCTTTTAATATAAGACTTAAAAAGTTTAAGCTTCTTTTTCGATCGTACAGAAAAATGGACATTTCTAAACATTCAAATTTTTCTTTTTATTAAAAGACAGCACGGTGACGACAATTGGCTCTGGGGCCCCCCGCTCACGAAGTCAATGGTCGCTGATTCCGTCCCCGCTTCAGAATAAATATTTGTATGACCTACAGATATTTATTACAAGTCTAGTAACCCCACTAACCCGCATTAGTGAAGCGTGGTGGGTTAATGTCCATTCCTCCAGAAATTGGGAGGCCTGTGCTCAGCAGAAGGACATATATGAACTGTGAAAAAAATATAGGTTAGATAGAAAGGAAATAAAGAAAGAAAAAAGGAACTTGGCCTCCCTACACACACCGTACGAAGAACGACAAAAGTTAAGTGCCACTATTTGACGCCAATAATAAATATAACTGGCTAAATGAAATAAACTGACTCAGCTAGAGTATACCAAATACTTACAGAAGTATGTGGTATTCTCTAGAAAGTTACAAAGGATAGTATATGCTATTATATATTTATTTCTGGAATTAGGGCCGGAGTTACTGCATTTAGACCATCTAAGATTTGCCGACGATTTAGTCCTAGTAACAGACAATGCAAACATGCTCCAACATATGATACAACAGTTGACGGATGCAAGAAGAGTAGTCCGCCTTACTATGAATAAATCCAAAACAAAAGTAATGACAAACGGGGAAAAAATATCCATAAGAGTGGATAACGAAAATATTGAACATGTTAGAAATTATACTTACTTAGGGCAAATAATATCGTTTAGAGACCAAACAGGTGTAGAAATAGATAGGAGAGTGGCTTATGCTTGGAAAAGATACTGGTTCCTTAAAGAGATATTCAAAAGTAAAAACTTTCCTATAACAGCCAAGAAAAAAAGTGTTCAACTTGTGTAACTTACCATGTCTCACGTACGGATGTCAAACTTGGGCTTTGACTCAGATACATCTTTTAAAGCTGAGAACGTGTCAAAGAGGAATTGAAAGAAGTATGTTAGCCTTGACGCTAAAAGACCGCAAAAGAACAGAAGACATTAGATCTACAACAAAGAAAGAAGATATATTAAAGGAAAGAAGATATATTAAAAAAAAGAAGATATATTAAAGAAAAGAAGACAGTTGATATGGCGATGGACAGGACATATGACAAGGGACAGTAGGATAAAAGGAACGAAAATTATAACTGAGTAGCAACCCCGTAATGGTAAAAGGAAGAGAAGCAGACAGGTTAAGAGATAGACAGATGGACAGATGACGTTAAGATTATTGGAGGGACAATCTGGTACAGAAAAGATCGGAATAGAGAAGAGTGGAAACAGCTGAAAGAGGCCTGTGTGTCACAGAACACGCTATATTAGTATATATATTAAAAGTTAATATGTTAAAATAATTTACAACATTTGTATGTAAAAAGTTGGTATTAACAATAAAGGCTTAATATAACATATACTGCATTCAGAAATCTATATGGCTGACCTAAAACAGAAACATATTATCGTATCCTGGTCTAAAAAAGATTTTACGCCATTTGAAACGCTATTTTGATATTTCGGATTACAAATTTTACTGTACAATACAAGAATTGGGAGGGATGAAAAAGATACGATTTTTAATTTAGTGGCCAAAATACTAAGTGGGCTTTAAAATTATATTTAAAAATTCATGCAAAATACAATCCAAATGCTATTGAATGCTGCATCATACTAAAAAATTATTTATTAAATATCAAAACACTTGGAAAATCACAAAAGGACGTGTTTTCACCATAAGGTTTTAAATTTATCTAAATCTTTTTTATAAGATACCTAAATACCATTTTGCTGATCCTTACTACTTTAAGAGGAATTTGGAAATTCATGTCAATAAAAAAAAGAATAAAAACAAGTTTTAGTCACTCTGTAAGTTTTTTGGTTCACTTAAGTTTTTCACACTGTAACCTAACCCTCCTTAAAATTTCGAATTTGTAGTCTAAATTTTGTGTAAAAATTTAGACTAAAAGTTATTTTCTCCTTCGCGATACCTTGTATAATTTAATATGATGTATATTCATACTAAATACGTTACTAAAATTTAGCATTAACATAAAATGACCGAAAGATTGTCATAAGTTAAACGAATTTGACCTTTGTTTTAATAGTTCGTTTTGCTATTTCAGGAAATCTACTACTGAAGACGACGCAGAGACAAGAGTATAAAATACACATAGTACAAGATTTCCAATGAATCTCATTTAGTTAATTAATTTTTCTAGAACGTTTTATGAGTAATTTGGACATAATATCGACTAGCTATTATTAATTCTGCAAAGACTGTCGCAAAAGTACCCACTGCCATAGCGTAGCATATAATTGCTATTTGTTATTGTCTATGCTTTAAATAGAATTAAGTTTGACTATCATGTTTAAATAGTTAATTTAAGCTAATATTTAAAATTTCCACATAAAGATTTGTTAATTTACACTCTGACTAATTTCATTGTCATTTAAATTTATCCAAATTTATAATATGATTTTAGCAAAGATACCCATACCGTTTTTAATTGTTTAGGTTTTATATCCCTCAGAATATAAAAATAAATGTCTACAATTTGACACACATTCTTTGTTTGAGAATTTTAAGGAATTCAGTTTTTGCATTCTCTTTTTTACGATGTAACATTTTATTGTATGTAGTTTTTCATCCTGCATAACAATAAAAATATTTTTTTGCATTTAGTCACTTGTCTACACGAACCTTTTAATGAAACTATTATTTTATCTTGTAGTCATTTTAAAATTATAAAAAAATTTAAAAAATATTCTTTTTAAGACTTAAAAATAATTAAGAGTAGCTGGAGAGTCTAAGCTAACGTTAATATAATTTTGATCTCAGCGTTATAAAATACGTTGGCAACATTGCTCATTCTAGGTTAATACAATTGCAATACGAGTAAATGAATGTTAATCCTCGCTTGCCAAGCGTTTTTCATTATTTTCCTTATTCTTTAAATCAAGGATTCCCAAACTATTTTAGGCAAGAAACCCTTTTCCAAAATGTACTGATACCTCAAACCCTCAAAGCCAAATTAAAAATCCTATTTCTAGTTTTTTCCTATTGATACAAAATACTTACCAATTTAACAATTTTGCGATGGGTGGTAAGTTTCGTACCTCGAGGGGTCGATATCGACCCCTTTCAGAATCAAATATTATTATCCTATCATAGATAAAAATCGGAATAGACCATTTGAGCAGTTTTTTTTAATATAGGCTCAATTTAGGAAAAAGTGGACTACTTTTAAACGGTAAAGTTTTGTCAGCATAAAAATGGGCTGTAGTGAAAATTTGTAGCAATCGTGTCTAAGTATGTAATATGGATAATTAGTTAAATTGCATCCAAAGGCAGTCATGTAAATATCCTAGCATAGTAATTGTATCAATGAACATTAATTTTGTTCAAGATGTAAAACAATTATTTTTATAAGAAACCAAAACTATTACTCGTAGTTATAGCAATCAATGTTCAACACTGAGAATAATAGTTTTAATATCTAGAATAGTGTCTTAGTTTTTAATGGTACATATTTATAAATTATATAGGTTAAAAAGCAGAACATTAGCAATGTAAATATTTGATCTTAAAGAGTGTTGTGTGAATTTTGAGCGTTTTAACGAAGAGTCCACCTATTTTGTAAATAAATAGTATTTTACACTTGTAGGTCTCGATAAGATAACTATAGAGAGTTAAATGAAAGCTTTATCTATTCTCTCATCACTTTGCCATACCTATTGTCTTATAGCATAATCTACGCAATGCTGTACAAATAACGTCTGCTTGAGATATTTCATACTTAGAAACGGATGGCAACACTACCGTTCAAATTATTTTTTATCTATAATTAAATATAAACCAAAGTTTTAGAATCATTACCATATAAAATTTTTCTTTTGCTTTTTTATGTTTACCAAGGAAATGACTAGAATTACGACAACTCGCAGACTATCTTGTTTTCGGGCAATAACGGTATTCTGTATTCAATTTATGTTCTATACAAATTAATATAATAAAATCTCAAGTGGACGTAATAATTTTCATTGCCATTCTATAAATTGAACTGGTTTGCTAATCGATAGAAAGAACTGAAGTATGTTGTCAACTTGACAATTTACTTATACTTTTTAATTATATACTTTACTTTGTGATAAATTTCTGAATCGTAGGTACTCTTTATGGAATTGCTTAGTATAGTGGTACAAATATAACATCCGAGTTGTTTTATATTGAAATAAAATATTTTATTGCTAAATTATATGCGAAATTTTATTTCCTTCTACCCGTAGGCCACGTTTTAAGCTTTATTAGTAACACATTTTCAGTCTTGTGACAAGGTCGCCGTTAGATAAAGTCCTCTCTACATTATACATATAACAATTTAAATCTTTTTAAGCATTAATTACTTTTCCCGCGCCTATTGTTAATAAATCGTACAAATTATACAATACAAATCTATAAAATGTCGACCTATAAACCTCACACTTTAAACTACCCACGAAAACCTCAAACAAATTTCAAGAGAATGATTTGATGCCGCCTCCTACGAATCATGTGACAAAATCATGACGGGTGACTCTCCAACATTTCTCTCTCGGCGGGTAAGAAAACAGACTAGTGATTGTTGGCCCAGTGTGGCGCAATTTTACGTTCTACACGAGATATATCCGTGAAGGGGCAGTTTCTGGCAGACCCACTAATAGCTGAGCTGAACGAGATTCCAAAAAATTAAAAATATACCTATGGGTAATAATATATGTGAAATTAGAAAATTACAGTAATATTATTGAATTATAAATTGGTATGTCTTCGTTTAAAGTTTATTTTTTTCGCCCAATCCTTTTTGCTAGACGTTTTGTTAATGAAAACACATCTTTAGACTCGGCGTTGGGAATCACGTGGAGCCTGTACTGAAAGCACTCCATTTGCTGTGGAAATCGAGTTTTAAATAGGGATTCAAGTCGAGTTCTCACACTCAACTGAATCACTAAATAACTCATTTTCTACCATGCTAAGTTTTCTATCATTGAAGTGAGATGCTGGGATGAAGTAGCAGCCTTCGTCGCACAATTACCGTCGTCGCAGTTTTTCTCAGTGGGCATACTCATAGATTATATACTATACTATTACAGATGCCTAACTCTAGATTAAAACTCTTTTTAGTTTAAAGAGTTTTCCACGATTTTCTCCCTATTCACTCCGTTTGGTATTCAATTTCTGGAAAATGCTATACTAATTGAAATAAACAAATCAACCTATTTTATATCTAGTGACGAAATTGATAAAAAATGAAAAACAAAGTAGTGCCCCTGACCGTCAGTTGCCGTTACATTTCAAACAAATTTTTAGGTTTGTTTCTTGTATGGCAGTTTCACCCACCTGGGCATACCAACAAGTATAAACATTCATTAGTTTTAATGGAGTTTTAGCATTATTGTCCACAACAGCCTGCGACATTCTACAACTGTATAGGCATTCCTTACGACACGCTACCTACCTCGATCTTTGACTGCAGCTTTCAAGGCCAGTAGTACCCAAGCTTTTTTTCATAGAAGCCTACAAACACGTGTTAGTAGTGGTGTCGCGAGCCGCAAAAAAAACATTAAGTAATAACTTCTTAGGTTTTGACAGAGTTGTCTATACAACTATGTCAACCTATGTAATGTAAATAAATTTAAAACAAGTCACGGCTAGCAAACAAAGCGACATGTACATGGAAATCTGGAAGCTATGGAAAGGGGATTATTGCGATCTCACTCGCTCCATACGGAACTAAAAACGCCTCATGTAAAACATCACTTATACAAACACTTGGTTTGTCTGCTGTAAATTAAAAAATAAATTAATTGCTGTGTATTATGACAAATTACCATATCAATAATAGCACTTGCACACCGCGGCTTTATACTGTTATGTAAAACCTACTTACTCAGTTCGCCCTCAATTTTTATTATGGACGCGAAATTCACAATGCTTTAAAATAAAATAACACCAGATGGGCCTAACACAAAAGCCTGGCGAGCCGCAAGTTGAGTTGAGCCCTAGACCGTTGCATCATCTAGTCAAGAAACGTCCCACGCTACGTTTGCCAATAGAATTAATTACAATAATTTTAGATTGTAAAATATTAGGAAAAATGAAAAACGTGTCAACTTTTATCTATTTATTCTTCAACATACATAATATCTACATTTGCACAAATATTTTACTTATAATCTCATCCATAGACAAGCATTTTAAAACTGACATTATAATACTTTTTGATTTGGTTGCGAATCGTATTATGGTCGTAGTTTGCGCGGAATCGCGGACTTGCATACATCCCTAATTATTATCTTTATTCAAGATTACACGGGTAATAATTACATAAGACAATAAATTAGTGCGAATTTCATAATAATAATAATAAAAGCAAACTAATATTTACAATTGGAACAATTATTATGGATATTTTACAAAACAGAAAGGATTATAGAGTATGGAAAGAATATGATTACTGATAATTGTATTTCTTTTTTTTTCGTTAAGACATAGATGGCGTAATGATACGTTCGAAAAACATTGTGACTGCATCACAATAAAATTTATAAATACTTACAAGTAGTTCGAAATATTAGCAATGTGACAAAATCTTTGTTAAATATTACTTACAACATGCATTCCTTATAAATTCATAAACCACCATATTTGAGACACAACAAGCTATATTTTGAATATGATGTTACTAATATATCTAGAATACATGCTATTTGAAATAAAGTATATTAACTGACTGAGGTTTGGATGTTTTGTAAATTTGTGCATTAAATCAATGCAATGCGAGCACTACCTTAACTGCTCCTGTGGTAGAAAAATGGTAGTCGAATATTTATATACAAAATGATTCATACTTGTTAATATTTAAACAAAGCTTCCACAAGTTGTATTACAATTTCATGGAATGTTTAAGCCTTACAAAAAAATGACTAGATACCACATTGCATATTTTTAAACTATTTGGAGCACCTTTTTATTCAGCAGTATTACAAAGAAATCTACCAAATCTTAATGATGTTAAGCTCTATAGCAAAGTATATAGTAGTTAATAGTTAATATATAGTTAATACATTAGTGCTAAGTTGTCATGCAATGAGTATCTAGTCAATTCTAAAATAGGACACTGAGATATGAATAACAACACAAACACTATTGGTTTAATGTAGTCTAAAACACTCCAATACTATAAATATATGTTTTAACCACCCACCATCTTTGCATGTTTAAGTTCTAAAATGTTAAAATATATAAACCAGTTAAATATGTTTTGAATAATTCAAGATAAGTGCTAAAATTGAATAATCAATCATTGCAAACAATTCTTTAAGAAATAAAAACAAAATACATTTACAATAACATCAACAAAACGAAATGTGATTAAGAAGTACTTGAGTCCAATACTTAATATTGAAAACTTTGTCACTAATTTAATAGATGTACTTGCGCTCAGCACAGTCAAATATTTTAAGGTCAGGATCAAGACAGGATGTTCCAGTGCTGTAGTACACTGAAAAACAATAAAACATTATTATAGCTAGTTCCATATATAAAAAACTTCACTGCTCCCACATTTAGAGTTGGAGAAGCCCACCAATCTGCATCAAACAAGTGTGGTGGCTATACATTCTTTCCTGGAAAAATAGAGAGGCTTGTACTCAGCAATGAGACATATAGGGGCTGTGAAAAAAATGTAGAGTTTCCATAATCATGTCAGGCACTATTATGCATAATAAACATCACAATTTGACTTTTATTCCTCAAGTACTGCTTGTCCACTGGGACATATTCCCTAATATATTATAAGTTTTCGAACCTTCAAAAAAAGCCTACACATTTCTCAATAAAGAGGAACGCTATTGCAATGCCCATGACATGTGGAAGCCTGTGGGTAGCATTGATTGCTTTCCATCAGGTGACACGCCTGCTCTTTTGCCTTCCTATCCCACAAAAAGCACCTAAATAAAACCTTCAACTACTTAAAATATATGACTTTCGTAAATAAACAGGTTTTTAGCAGATTGCGCCTATACAATGTAGTAATATCACACCACAAACAAAGAAGATCATGATCAATTACAAAATTTTAATTTATTAGTTCAATAAGTTAATATGTTTAAAAGGATAAATAAAAATAGTAGACTTAGAGCATTTAAAATTAATAAATCAATAAATTTAGGTCTACTCATAATATATTACTTACATAACTTACAATGTTGATAATCTGAAGTTACATGGCATTAATTTTCTGTTGATATAGTAGTGAATAATAAACTGTAAAGTTTTTAATACCTTGTTATTGCAGCCAATGTTTAAGCAAAGTGTAAACATATTTAATTTTAATTTTTCTCTATGATACAAAATTCAAGAGGATGAAATAGTGTCTATTTCACCATTAACAACCTAAGGAAGTTCACTGCTGTATATAATAAACCACTGATGAGTTAGGTAGACTTAGTCACAATCCCCACACTGCGCATGCAGTTTGGCAGTCCTAAGGCCAAACATTGTGCACTGGTAACACTAACATATTATAACGACAGTAGCATTACATTTAACAATTTATTATAAAGTAAGATACACATGTAAGTTTATTTTTTGGAGTCAAAAGATTACACCGCCTTACAAATACACAGAACATACATTCTAAGTGCACACTAAGGGAAACGATAAAGGTTTAGAGTATATTCATTATTACAGAATGTTGTAAATATCAGAAATAAAGTTTAGCATGATTCAGTAGTTATGCTAATCTTTCTTTCTGATATTGGGAGTTGTCTGAGGAATTGTAATGGGAAGCCAAATTTTATCTATAATTTTGTGACTATGAAAGTACTCAAATTTTCAACAAATTCTGATAATTAAGCCAACAATATAATTTTGTGACTATTAGAGTACTTTAATTTGAATGACACGTTTGTGTGACAATACACTCAATATGACCTAAATTTAAACTATAACATATATAACGGTTGACTAATAAAGTGAGAAAGCACAAAAAATCTATAAACCTATAGATTTTAGGCCTTAAGTCATATACATTTTTGGAGTAAATGAACTGTAAATTAAGGTAATGAAAATATTGATTTCTTATAAAAAAAAATACTTCTCTAATTTTTTACTTTGGAAGACAAGCCTTCTGATGGCAGTGAAATTAAGAATACTTAGAAATTACAAGAAAACATTAAATAATAAATAAATGAAAAGCAACAGTACTTACACTTAATTTCAAATATATAAGTTTCTTGATTTACTGGTTGCCCATTTTGACCTTTGATGTCATGTAAATACCAACAATCAGACCAAAGAGACCAATAGCTGATCCAAAGATTTCAACTATCAAGATCTTGACAAATAAAGCAGCATTGGCTGCATCCGAAAGGGCAGCTCCTGACCCAACAATTCCAACAGCAATACCGCAGAAAAGGTTAACTAGGCCCACAGCAAGGCCTGCTCCAAACATGACATATCCAGCCATCCAATTTTGCTGCTTGATGGTTATATCGGTCAATGGTTCTGTGTACTTTTCAAGCATACCCGATAACACAATTGCAGTAATCAATCCGTAGATGGCGACAGCTTCACAAAAAATAACAGAGATCAAGTTCTTGGTCTTAATACGGGGAGCTTTGACACCTCCTCCTACTATGCTCACTCCGGTTGTGTGGATTCCCATCGCCGCACCCACCACGGAAAATGCAACGGCAAAAGCAATTCCCAACGTTCCCCACATATATGGGGACGTGTTTTCTAAGAACCATCCAAAACTTATTTGCTCACCCTTCCCGTTGAGTAGATAGTACATTGAAAATATTGGTAAAGCAATCACCACAAGGAGCGCAAACAAATAACTTAAGAAGTACCTCATCTTGAACGGTTTTTGAGTCAATTGGAGTTGTTGAACCTGAAGATCCCGAAAGGGAAGGCTTTTTTTTCTCCAATTTCTGCCTTGACAGAAGACTCAAAACGGGAGAAGTCTTGTGATCACAAGACGTCAGAGACAAAAATATGTTGCGAGAATTAAAAATTACATTTTCATAGACTCACAATCCATATAAATATTCCACTACACGTGATATTAGTTAGCGAGTCTATGTGATAATTTTATTTAACTTTGCTTGGTATATATTGTAAATTACACAAAATTACTGTATAATTAAGTATAAATAGCATATTACTATGTATTCACATGAATTTGTAAATATATGTCGTTATTCTCAATAAGCCCTTTTAAGCATATTTTTTACATATATTCTTCTTAAGTTACAAAAATAATTCTTTAATTACATCATTCTTCCGTGTATACATACAAACTTAATTTGTTTATAGCTATAAAGTATATAAGAAAAATTTCATTGTGTAAATATAGCTCTGAGTTGAATAAATCTAATTACACGTTTACGAAAACATTTTGATATTTTATTGGATTACCATGATACATTATACTCTAAACGAAATTTTAATTGCATTAGTCGTGCATATTTCTTTTGAAGAATATATAAAATTGAACTCATAATTTGTTTACCTTTTTTATTTCTTAATTATCGGGCTAGCACGATGCTATGAATCTATGTATATATATACATATATATATATATATATATATATATATATATATATATATATATATATATATATATATATATATATATATATATATATATATATATATATATATATATATATATATATATATATATATATATATATATATATATATATATATATATTTAAAAATATATTATTTAAAAATTACAAACACATCGTTAAAAAAGAAAAACATTTTTAATATTATTTACAGTAGATTTTTTTTTATTTAAGAACTTTGGGATAATTTGTGAAAAAAATACTGATCTCGTAATCTGTTTATTTTATGTCAATCTGTGGCATTGAAACTATTATTTTTAAACATGGGAGTGTGTTGTTTTTGTTGACTGATTTTCAGTATTATCATTTTATAAAATGTAAATCTAATCTATTCATTAGTTTGTAATAATAGGATATGTGTTCTCTTTATAAAAAGAAATGATATAGTATGATAACTATGAGGTTTAATAGATTTTTGCACGAAAATGTTAACTACATATGCTAGATTTATTGTTCGGCACTCATATCTCCTTCTGATTACAGTAAGTGTTATATCCACAGTATTTACTGTAATTCCCTTGGTATGTCATGAACTGCCATCGTTTTCTGATCCTATCTTAGGCTTTGAGACTCGAGGCACTACTTTGGCTCATCGTTTTGTTGCCTGGGAAAATTTAATCGATGAAACGAGACCCTCTAGAAAGCTCGCTGCTAACCCCAAGGAAATCGAAGACCAAAAACGTATGAACTACACTTTTCACAATAGAGTAAGTCAAGATAAACCTAAAACGGCTCATGGACATTTTAAAAATAAAAAACGGAACAAAAAGCAGAAATTTAAATACCTTAATAGTGAACATGAAAAGATCTCAAATATTACACATAAATTTAATACCTTTGGTGATCATATTCACTGGGGATATGGCAAAAATGTATCATTCGAAGATGAAAATGCCCAAATACTCAAAAATCACACAAGAAAACAGTGGATTTCATTGAAAAAAATGCATCGAGACCCAGATATGTCAATTAATTATAATTATGCATCTGGTGTGTGTGGTGCTCCAACATCAGATTATGTTCATCTGGTTGTATCTAACACAGGAGTCACATCCTTATTGACCTTTGAAAATGTTGAAAAAATGTGCAAATTGCAATCTCTTCTTGTTCAAATAGGAGCCAATGAGTATTACAAATTATGCCAAAGATCAACTCACTCCGAAGAGGTTTGTTGTCCAGTTTGGAGTGTACCAAACTATATAGCTTTAATATCTGGCAAGAATTCATGTGACAAATTAACTAAGGAAGATGTTAACAATGCAGTTGAGATTTTAGAGAAATGTGCCAGTTATTTTCATAATTTCACATTAATGGCCTCATGTGAATTTCATCAATGTCAAGTGCCAAAATTTTGTTCACAACAGGACGCTGTGTATAATTTACTATTTTATTTAATAAGTGCTGATGCTTTTTCGCCACCTAATTTTACAGAAAGTTTTGTTAACAATGTGATGATATTTCTTCCATTGGCAACTAGCAGTAAAGTTCTACCTTATTATAATAAGTTGCAAACTTCAAATCTTTCATATGATACCCTTTTTATTCCTGCCATGGATTTCGGACTTAAGAATGCACTTTTTGATTTATGGATAATACAAGACACATGGCTAATAGGGCTTGGAGGAATCTTTGTATTTCTAAGTGTATGGGTGTTTACAAGATCTCTGTTTTTAACTGTACTGTTATTTATAGCTATAACTTATTCACTGGGTGTAGCATACTTCTTGTATGTTTATGTGTTCAATTTAGAATTTTTTCCCTTTATGAATTTATTAGTAATAGTTGTTGTAATAGGTATAGGTGCTGATGATGCATTTCTTTATGTTAAGATTTGGAATATGATTAGTAAACAACTCATTAAAGACAATGTTGAACACCAGGATACCAATATAACTGACATGAAAAATGTGACCAGTGCTGGTGAAACAATTCTCATTCAAATACTAGAAGAAACTTTAAGACATTCTGTTTTAACTATGTTCATCACAACTTTGACAACTGCGGTAGCATTTTTTGCTTCTTATGTAAGCTACATTCCCGCCATAAATTGTTTTAGTGTGTTTGCTGGTACAGCTGTTTTAGTTAATTTCTTGTTGATGATAAGTTGGTTGCCAGTATCAATATTCATATTAGATGTTAAAATCTGCTCAAACAGTCAAATGATGTGGACTGTCATTTTTAAAACTATTAATGAAATAGGAGAAGATATCAAAGTTGTATTGAATAGATTTATAATAACATGCGTTATCAAAATGCACATAGGTATTATAATTGTAATGGGTGCTATAGGAATTTGTAGTATTGTTGTAGTATTTTACAAACCTGGATTACAACTGCCAGACTCAAAACAGTTCCAACTTTTCCAGTCATCTCATCCTTTTGAAAAATATGATCTTGAGTACCGAGAAAAGTTTTTATTTGAAAGGTTTGGTAAAGATTTAGGAATCGGAAGTAAAATGCCACTGAGGTGGATATGGGGTATAAAACCAATTGACAATGGTAATCACATGGATCCCAGCTCAACTGGACATTTAGTTTTTGATAGTGATTTTTCTATATCAGAACCTAAATCACAATTGTGGCTATCTGAATTTTGCCAAAAAATAAAAGCCGAATCATTCTATCAATCAACCTTGGGTCCCCTATTGCCAAATTGTTTTATTGAAAGTTTTAAAATGTATATGAGCAGACGCTGTTTTGATAATATTGATAAAATAAACAGAAAACCTTGCTGTGAATCTTCACATTTTCCATATAAAAAAGAAGTGTTTAATTTCTGTATTTTAAAAGCAATGGAATCTTTATATCAAACTCCTAGGGAGCTCTTTATTCCTGGTGTAGCTGGCCCTAAATTTCTAAGGAGTGCAAATCCCCCAAATGTGTCAGTGATTGTAGTTGAATTTGAAAGTACAGTACCATATACAATGTCTTATCCAGCAATGGATAATTTTTTCACTCAAGTTGAAAACTGGACTCAGCAAGAATTTAAATCTGCTCCTCCTGGTCTGAAATCAGGGTGGTTTGTCTCTGACTTTCAGTTTTATGACCTACAAAAAACATTGGCAAGTGGCACTGTGATGGCTTTAATTTTATCAGCTAGTTTAGGTTTTGTAGTTCTAATACCAGCCACATATAGTTTTGTTGTTAGTATTTGTTCACTAATGACTATGATTTTTTCTGCGACTGTTACAATAGCCATTTTAGTATTAAGTAATTGGAAATTAAATATATTAGAAAGTGTAGCAATATCAACATCAACAGGATTAGCTGTGGATTTCAGTCTACATTATGCTTTAAGTTATACAAATGCTAATGGCACAAAAGCTACTAGGGTCAAATATGCATTGACAGCTTCCACTGGACCAACTGCAGCTGCTGCACTTACAACAGGATTTGCAGGAATATTTCTGCTCAGATCCAAACTTTTGCCATATTCACAGATAGGCCTATTTTTAGCATTAATTATGTCTGTAAGTTGGACATATGCAACATTTTTTCTCTGTTCTCTTTTACATGTATTTGGAAGAAATTCTAATAAAGATCCACCAGCAGAGGATAAAAAATCTGTATCTCGAGTTAGTTCCATTTGTTCAGGTGTGCCCAATTTAGAGAGTCATGAATTGGAACACTTAGCTGATAGTAATCGTACAAATATTACACACTCTCATAGCCATTCTAGCATAAGTGCAACTACTGTAATTTTACACGATGACTGCGAAAATTCGCTCAATAAACATGAAAAGAAATACAATATTGCTGTAGACAATGACTGAATGGTTAGATATACTATATTTAAATATTTTATACTTATCGTGTCACACTGGCCCTTAGTATTTTTGCAATGTAGCAGTATTATTTTAACACTTATATATTTTGTTGTTTCCATGCTTTTCAATGTCGAAAACTTTTTTGAATATATTTTGTATTAACACCTATTTACTGTTAAACGATTCACCTTTTAGAAATTATTGATTATTGTGACAATAAATACATAGTTCAGACGACAATACAAGATTGAAATGAGCTTAGCTTGAAATGGTTAACTATCTGTTGCTTTTTTGTAAGTTCTTTGTTTTGATATTTAAAACCACTATCGTGAATTATATTGTATATTACACATAGGTAATATTTGTCAATTGATTGTAAAAAATTGTTGTTTACTAATATTAAAATATGGGTCTCTTAAGAAGACGGTGTAAATACTCCTTAAAATTGTATTATGGAGACAATTACTAAAGTATTGTCGCAAAAGGAATAAGAAGCACCCATTTTATATATTAAATAAATCTTTTGGTACAAAAGTGTAATTCAGATATTTTTCCAAAATAATCTCATGTTTTTGAGGGTTGTTATACTTGTATATCTAGTTTCAAGTTTATCTACATACAGAGTTATATTTTTGTTACAATTTTAATGTGCCATAACCATATAAATCGTAAAGACTAGAGATCTGACATGTTTATTTAGCTCACATTACTTTGATAGTATAAGAATAATCTGCATGTTAAGCGATAACTGAATTAATAAAGTAATTAGTATATGTTTACTGAATGTTCCTTATTTATTGTGTACTTAAAAATAAAAAAAATTGAAATAAAATGTTGATTTTTGTATGAATTTTGAAGCATTTTTTATTATAACTTTACCTTTAATGTTATGCATTTCGTACCTAAAAGATAAAGGTAAATCTGATGGAAAAAGTCCATCAGATTTTTAATTATTTAAAAAAAAAATTACATCATCAATATAGTTGATACATTACACTGCTCGACATTTACTTCTTTATAAATTGAGCGATCGGGGCGTAATCCGCACGCTTGACAGACGTACATCCCCAGCAGATTGGTTTATGGGTCTTGGACGCTACTGCCCATTTACGTATATTCTACTATAATGTGTTTTATATTAAAAGGTTACGTTTAAAGGGACATATACACGTGTTGAAAATAAATTATATCTAGGTATCCTCAGAATTTGAAAACAAAATGGAATGATCATAGTATTTTTGAACTAGTTAACGTGTAAAAATAGACGTCTTTGATTTTTTTTACCTATACTCAAGAAATAGAAAAATGATGAAATAAAAGTAAAGCAAAAGAAAAAGAAATATGAATTCAATTAATTGTTTATAGAAGATGGCATGTCGTATCATGGGCAACAAAAAATGAAAAATCATAGACGTAATTTTTTTTTAAGACTGTTGTAATAAGAAGAAATACTATACCCAATTATAAGCACATAGTTCTTAAGTAGTGATTAATATCTCTCTGTATATCTTAACATGCGCATGATAGAAATGAAATATTATTTTCATGGTGTAAATTAATCATTGTGGAAAACCTATATATTGAGATATACTTTTAAAGCCTATGTGACTTCTCTTAACCGCCTTTCTTATAAAAAAGCTAAGTGGCTGTGGTGTGTATCTAGTAATGTATATATATATTGTATTTTATATTATATATAACGAGCAGGCGTGTCACTTGGTGGAAAGGAATCAACGCGACCCATAGACATCCGCAGTGCCATAGGCATTGCCGGCTTATAAAAAATGTGTAGGTTGGTTTTTTTAAAAGTTCCAATGTCATATTGGTTCGGAAATACTCCTGGAGGTAGCTGGTTCCCCGGGATAGTGGTGCGTGGAAAGAAGCCTTTTACCATATTTCAAGGCGGCTGTAAAATTCGATCTGTCTTACATATTATACACACAACTCTTTTTTTACACGTGTGTATAAAAAGAGTATAAATAGATCAATATATAATGATACAGTGTATTTGTTTTTAACCGCGTTATTTCAAAATCGTGTAAAAAAGAGCTGGGTGTATACTATTTACTTTTTAAGTTAAAAAATCTATATCATTATTTCATTCGAAATCAAAGTAAATTGTTTTTCATATTTATTTTGATTTGTAACCTGAAAATCTTGTTAATATTTGTAAGTTAAATGTAGCTACTTATCATGTACTGTCATTGGTGATGTTTCTTATCTATAATATATTATTCAGTCAGGATGTCATTGTCAGTGTCAGGTAATTGTCAAACATTGATAGATGATTCACCTAATGCTTACTTTTTCTTTTTGATTCATAGTAATAAACAAATTAGAAAAAAAGTATTTGATTAGTTAACTTACTTAGTATTTCTTAATTGATTCAGGTTTTTATTGCAAAATGTTTTCATCAAATCCTAACTATACTAAACTTAAAACCCATCTAAGATTGGCTATCAACCGTTTGAAATTGCTCGAGAAAAAGAAAACTGAATTAGCCTTAAAAGCACGCAAGGAAATAGCCGAATATATCGCTGCTGGTAAAAGTGAAAGAGCGAAAATCCGCGTGGAACATATTATCAGGTAAATAATTTGAACATATGGGAATATACACAAGTAATCATAAACTTTTAAAAACAAATATTTGAGCTTATTGATACAAGTTAATATGCTCATCTTACACGGCCATTTACTAATAGCGAAAAGAGTTGTTTAAAATTAACCAAATTTTTCTTTCATTGACTTTTCAGGGAAGATTACATGGTAGAAGCAATGGAAATTGTAGAAATGTATTGTGATTTAGTATTAGCGAGATTTGGTCTTGTCACACAAATGAAGGATTTAGATGAGGGTCTTGCTGAAGCAATTTCTAGTCTTATATGGGTAGCACCTAGGATGCATACAGATGTACAGGTGAGATTATTTTACTGCATATATATATATTGACTCAAAAAAGTGAAAGTTGTAAATGATAAATGTTAAAAAAAATTATTGCATATTCAAATCAGAAAAAAAACTGAGGCAAATAATCTGAGTCACAGCTTTGAAACTGTTTTTGAGTGATCACATACAATTTTTTCAGAAATCTTAAATTTTTTGGTCTATAACTACAACTACAAAAGGTGTAGTTGTATCTTAAATTTCTATAGTAAAGATGAATATCATAAATTTTAGTATAAACAAATTTATTAGATCTTAAGTAATAGTTATTTTAAATTGATATTTTTCAGGAACTTAAGGTTATTTCAGATTTATTTACAGCAAAATATGGAAAAATCTATGCAGATGCATGTAGGAATGAAAGTGTAAACACAATCAGTGATAAGTTGAAGCATAAAATGTCTGTCCAAAGTCCACCAAAGATACTAATTGAGAAATATCTTATTGAGATTGCAAATAATTACAATGTGGAATACACACCTGATGAACAAGTTCTGAAGGAAGAGGAAGGTTAATTCTATTATTTTTTTTTTATTTTAATCATAATTATTCTCTATGGTCTTTGAAGTGTGATAATTGTTGCCAAATATATAATAATAATCACCACAATTGGCATAGAGTATGGGCATCACAGATTAGTTTTATTACTCACATAGACATTGTGGCCTACTTTAGCCACTACATATCATACCCAGGGGTAGAAATTGGGTAACCCTACTATGTGCTAAGAATCATACAGTTGCAGTTGCAGAATCAGGTAATCATTATTTAATAATATGGTTTTCATGTAACCTTTTTTCCCTCATACAGGTCGAGATGCTTTACTCATTGACATTAATGGACCCCCAATGCCTCCAGGATTTATAGGATTTCCACCTCAACCACAAATGCCACAGATGCCTAATTTACCACCACCACCAAATGTACAACCTTTCAACTATCCCTCTGTGAGTATTTTAATTTGGATTAAATATCAAGGTTTAATAATTGTTTTAGGGTCTTTAAATTTTATTTCAATATTATCATATGTTAATGATGTTCTTTTAACTTTTTGGCAACATGTTAAGAGGAATCTCAGATTGCACAAAACACTTGTTTAATATATGTAAATAATACAACTTCCATTCTTTCACTTTGTAAAAATTGGTTTGGGCATTTTCAAGATTGGTTTTGACAAATAATTTTTTTAAAGATTATTGTGCAAATTAACATTTGAGTATAAAAAAGCAATTGAATATTTTTACAGCATTATAATATACACACACAATATACACTTCTCACACATGTTAATCTAATTAAAATATATGCTTAATTTGCACCAAAAAGTTTCTAAATTTGAGTATTAGGATACTTGGAACAAGCCTTATTTTTTTCGATAAAGATTGTAAAACAAAGTGTTAGCATATGATATGCTGTAGATTTTGTTTTAAATAAATAAATAATTTATCTTGGTTTCAGCAACCATCAGGTGGGAAAGCAGGCGGATTTATAGCTACACCACCTACAAACTTTCCAGGAGGCTCTAATGCGCCTATTGGGCCCCCAATGAACTATAATTTACCTCCAGGTGTTGACTCAAAGAATATAAGCAACAGTTTTCTTCAGGTGGGTGCTGCAAGATTTAATTATTTCAGATAATTTGTTGGTTTTGTTGAAATGAGTTTGTTGTATATTGCTAAAATACACTTAGTTTCTTTCATATATATTCCTCCTATTACAGGAAGAAATGAGCAACTTACCACCTGCTTATGACAGCATTGCACATGATTTGGTAATTTTTTTTATTTATATTTTTCATTAATATTTATAATTTTGTTTAATAACTATATACCACTGCAGCTTTTACAGTTATCATTTGAATTTATTATTTTTTCACAGCCTATATATATCCCAATACTGGTTATGGGTCTACCCAATTCTGAAGGAATGGACATTAACCTTCACGTGTCCAAGACAGAATGATGAAGCTCCCAGATTCTAAATTAAAATTTGTAGCCATACAAATATTTATTCTGATGTGTAATTTGAACCCATAACCATTGACTCCTGTTTCACTACTGATTTCATGTGATTTGCCCATTAGAGTCTTCACTGTAGATACTATTAGTTTTGTCTGAGAAAGATTACAAGTAACTTTGTCAAAAATTAAGTAATACTTAAGAAACATGTGTTTTAGGCAGCATAAATGTTGGTCAGTGCAAATCACAAGCAAAATAACAATGACTCTACCACCTGGCTCTCGTTTGACACATTGAGCCTATTCAGAGAAATGTACAAATAAAAATACTTTTTAGACATTCCTTAAAAATATTAGAATTTACAGAACAAATCTGCACACTTGCAACCTGCATTATTAATTTTCTATAATTAATACAATTTCTTTACAAATGGTCTTAAAATTTTGGCCCGCAGTGTATGTATATATATATTTTTTTTTAACATTTTCAGCCAGCGCATGTTCCAACGCCGCAACCACGATCGAAAGTACCCCCTCAAAACTATTTCCCGGAGCTCCCCGAATTGCCATCTGTACCTTCAGATGTTTTGCTCCCATCTGCACCACATGGTAACAATTCAAATACATCCCACACTCAAGAGCCTGGTGGACCGGATGAAATTGATTTTGAAGACCTTAATCGACGTTTTGAAGAGCTAAAAAAGAAAAAGTAATAACAAGAATCTTTCTATTGGAGATCTTATTTTGAATCGTGTCCTTTTTTTAAATCAGTCTCTTTAACAAAATTTAATAAGGAAAAGTTTGATGCTTTTGTGATATCAAAGCAAAAAATCTGTGACAGCAAATAAAATTGTGCAGGTTAGCACACAACTCGTTTATTCATACACCATCAAAATACAGTACACCCTCCTATAACGCGATTTCAATTCCGTGGTATAACGCAGGGATTTCCCTAGTTATATATTTGTACTGTGAAATTTATGAAATGACAGTTCATAAACAACAAATGTTACGTTTGCACATCTTGTTCTTACGAAATTAAATTATTTTATAAAGTTTTTGTTCCTAGTTTTTGAGTTTTATAAATCGATATACATAATTATCCCTCGTATAACGCGTTTTCCCATAACGAGGAACCAATCCAGCCCGTTGTAGGAGTGTTTACTTTATGTGGTTTGACAAATATATTAATGTAACTAGAGGAAAAGCTTTTGCTAATGGAAGATTTATGTTATATAAAAGATAGAGTGAACTTGATTTATATACAATGTAATGTAAAACACAATATTACATTTAAAACGTTAACTTACATTAAAATTATATTGAGTTTTGTTTATAGTTCTTATAATGTTCTGTCCTTGTGTTTTTAAATATGACATTTCACAATGCGGAATTCAAGATCATAGTTTAGTATATGCAAAAACTTACATAGAATTGTGTTATGCTGTTTTATATCCTGAGAAAAAGCATGGAGGGAATTTCTAAAATAAAATTATCATAGGAATTATGCAGTATGGAATAAGGAATATATGAACACCAATTTTCTCAGTTTTTTTTAATAGGATAGTAAACCAAACGAGCAAGCATGTCGCCTGATGGAAAGCAATCAAAACCGCTCTTACACATCTACAATCTCAACAACATTGCGGAAGTGTTGCCGGCCTATGAGAAATGTGTGAAATATGCTTCTTTTTTGAAGATTACAATGTCTTATCTGTTCGAAATACCGCTGTAAAATGGTGAGATAAAAATATAATAAATCTATAATAAATTCTTCACACATTGAGAAATAATTTTTAAATGGCCTATGAAAAAAAATATTTAGGTGAAACTGCTGATAAGTACCCATCTGTACCTGTTATATTTATCTGAATTCTAATAAATATATGATAATTTTAAGTGTAAGAATGTTATCTTGTATTAAAAGGTTAAGAAATTAAAAGATAGTTATTTTTTTACAATTATCATTGCTTCTGTTAATGCTTAAAATCCATTGCAAAAATTACAATAAACTGTATTATAACATTATTTAATATAAATAAAATAAAAAATTATAATTTTACTACTATCATTTCAGCCCAAGAAATAAACTTGCAAACCTACATATTGCTTTTTGTGTTTTCCAAATGAAAATATTTTGAGATGAATTCCTTTGAAACATTTAGTAAGTGTTATCAGTTCACATAGCAATATTAAAACGATTATCAGAGAAATAAACAGCCTTATTGAATATCGTTTTTAAGTAAAAATTCCTCCATTCATAACAATCGAATTATCTGATGTGAGCATGATGCTATTTTTTTAAGATTAGCATCTGTCGGTGATGTGATGCTGTCTTTTTTCAGTCTGTTGTGAAGTTGTACATTTGATACAATCTTTGTTTGTATTTCAAGTTTATGTGGTGACTCTGCCAGCAGGGTTCCTAATGCAACTAAACCTCTGTAAGATAGAAAAACAAGTTCAATTACTGCTATATGGAATTCATTTAATAGAAAATTACACAAATCTACGAACACATCAGTATTTGAATTAAAATGTATAATCATCAAAATCATGAAATCAGACTGAATGCAGTGGAAATTAGAGCATTAAGAAGTATGTGTGGGGTAACTTTGAATGATAGAAAAAGTATAATAATATAATAATATTTTTTGTCACTGGTTATTATTTTGTAATAGATTGTGAAATTAAAACAAACTAAATAAACTTTATTAATATTGTACCGTTGTGACCGGTCAAAGTTTAAGTGTGAAAACACCAATTAACTCGTGACTTGTCAACGTTTGGGCATGAATACACGAGTTAACTCGTAACCAGTCAGCGATTTGGCGTGAATACCCAAGATAACTCATGACCGGTCAATGTTTGGGCATGAATACACAAGTTAACTCTTGAACGGTTAACAATGTGTTAAGTACACGAACATTCTTCATGAACACAGCTAGAATAAAATAAGAGTGATATTTTTTTTTTTACCTGAAATACGCTTCGTTTTCAGTGATCTTACTGAGTAAATGCACAATGCAATCGGCGATATCTGCGCTGTCCGCTTGCTGGGCCAAAGCCACGGAAAGATTTAAAAGTAAAGAGGTGGCAGCAATCTGCAACAAAATGTTTCAACTAGTTATAACTAAGGGGCTGAAATTAACCACGGTGCAAGGCTTCTCCTTTAATTTTCTTTTTGTTCTTTGAGTTTTTATACACTGGCAGAATTCACTGTCTTTACAAAGTAAACATAAAAAAAGTTTTTAAGGTAATTTCTTGATTAATGTAACTTTCAAACGAATACAGGGATGCTTTGCTGTTGAGAGATTGAATAAATAAAAATTTGTCAAAGGCCCTTTCTGACATTTGTTCCAAAAACAATGATAGGTACCATAATTAAGAATTATATTGAATTAAACTAAGGGGCTTTCTTTAATTTCGACATGTAGTCATATTTTTTCACAGCTTACGTTCCATTGCAGGAGCAGGGGCTTCCCTATTTCAGGAGGAAGAGACGTTAACCCTCTACACTCGTGCAATGCGGTTGGCGGAGTTACTAGACTCGAAATAAATATCTGTAAGCCATACATATATTTATTCCGATGCGGGGATCGAACCCACGACCAGTGACTGCGTGAGTGGGGGGCTCCGCCACTGGACCAATAAGTCGTCATATGTAATGTAGATATGTAAATATTTTAATTAAAAACATGTTTCATATTTAAATACAATTTGCGTAAAGCTAAACTTTTCTATCAATCAAAGAACCAAAGCCACCGATACCCTTCTGAGCTAGCAAGCTGAAGAGGCAATGGCCTGATTATATTTGTGAGAACCGTTGAAGTAGATGAGTGCTGGAGTAAAGAACTTAGAAAATTAGTTTCGAAATCTTCTAAAGCCAGATGAAGAAACGATGTATGCAGAACAGCTGGCAGAAATGATCAATTACATAAAACTGCTCTAGGCTCTGTAAGTTTGTTTAGGGAAATGTTCGGATAGGGCCCGAGGCACAGGAATTATATTCAAACCCAAGATCTTTTATTGGTTTTGATTAGGAGGCGTGCCTGAAGGTGACAACTATTTCAAAAATCATATCGCACCTGAGTATTGTTGTTGAGTTGGTTGAGACAGATGATAGAGTGCAGAATACTCTCCCGGGAAGCTAGCACCAGCATTTCACCCGGGAGGTCGCTAAATGCGTTCACTAACACTCTGATTGCAAGCATTTGATTGGCCGCCAAATTATCTGTAAAGTAATATAC
Organism: Baronia brevicornis; assembly: GCA_031353405.1. Classification (NCBI taxonomy): domain Eukaryota; kingdom Metazoa; phylum Arthropoda; class Insecta; order Lepidoptera; family Papilionidae; genus Baronia; species Baronia brevicornis. The sequence goes on along the minus strand of JASFAT010001768.1, from coordinate 43,340 downwards.
ATAAATAATTACTGGAGTAATATATCAGTCACTTGGGTCAAGGAAAAGTTTCATCCCCATTCATTGGGATGAGCAGCGATCCAGTACGGTGCGTTTTTCTAAAAACTTCTTTCCACGCATAACTACTTTTAAGCTAACACTAACGTTTTGGTTATGATATACAAAATTCCACGGCGAATATACAAAACACCAACCTGGATATAACAGCGATAGAAGGTACTGGACAAAGTTTGCCCCATATGTTGTATCAAATATTTGAGCATTTATTTCTTTTTTTCTTATTGCTAGCCTTGTTACATCCAGCACTGGAAATAAGATTTCTGGAAAGGAAATATTAGTTTATTTTATACTTTGGCTACATTAATGATAAAAAACGGTAACGTTACTGACATTAATGGTAAATGTATGGAAAATTGTCATAAAATTCGAAATAAAGAAATTTGCCACAGAATTAATATCACTAACATAGTTTGTCGAGTTAGCAAATTGAAGAGGCAACGGGCTGGTATTGTTTATCAGAGAACCAACGACCGTGGCAATTAAATTACATTTATATTTGAATATTAATAATTATTACATATATATTATAAACATTTTTTTTACAACCCATATATGTCCCACTGCTGTGCACAGGCTTCCCCATTTCTGGAGAAACAGATATTAATCCACCACACTTGTCCAATGCCTATTGGCGAAGTAACCAGACTCAGGTACATACAGATATTTATTTACCAGGACAGAGGTAAATAAATATCTGTAGACCATAAACACATTTATCCCGAAGCGGGTATTAAACAAGCGACCAGCTAAGACTGTCGGTGACTTTTCTGGCGGATTTCTTCATTCCGAATCATATCTGCCAGAGAAACTCTTAGTATAGCTCGGAAATAAAGGATGGGGAAACGATTTGTGCCTGTGAAAATCTGATAATAGAATCAAATTGACCTAAAATTTATTATATATTATTTTTATTATATAATATGAAGCACAACCCAAATCAACTTGATCATTAAAAATATTAATGATATAATAAAAGTGAGTGTAATAAAGGGGATAGTAGTTCTTACCTTTCGGCCATTCCAGCATTTTCTTCAATAAACTAACAGTATCTGGGTTGAATGAGTTATTCTGTAACAAAGCCCTTTAGTTATACCATTTGTTTACAAATGAGAAACATAGTTCAGACTCTGTTGCGAAATACATTTAGTAATGACCGATTTTAAAAACTTTTTATGTTTGTTTGATTTCTGGGAAAAAATGGGATGACCCTATTCTATATAGGGTCACCCCATTTCTTCCTGTATATGTCATATGAGACTTCTTTGGGACCAAATACAAGTATAGTGTCTACCTGATAAAAACCAATCTGATTCCCAATCCGCCGGCCAAGTGCGAGGATATATGTGTGCATACGATATTGACGAAAATCCGAATAACATCATACCTACATCCAATCAAACCAAAAAATGAGTGAACCTCCTTACCAATTCTCCCAATTTAACAATATTCTCTAATTGCTCATCTGTGAATGAGATCAGTCCGTCGCCTACTTTACTATTGAATTCTTTAAGCTTCTCATGTATTGCTTTAAGGTTCGCTTGGTCGAATCTGAAATAGTTATGAATTGAGTTGCATTATATATATATATATATATATATATATATATATATATATATATATATATATATATATATATATATATATATATATATATATATATATATATATATATATATATATATATATATACATATTTACGAGGTATATCGCGGTACGCGAGCGATCAAAACATTGGCTAGTTGCATACTGTACTGTACAAAAACATTATTTTAAAGAGAAGCATCCACCTATCATAGGTTATAACATATGCCATACCTACTTAAATAATTGCTCATAATTAATATTTTTGCGCAACCGCCTTGACCTCATATTTGAGTATAGATTAAATTTTACTAAATAATTGGGAATTGAAATTATTCTGCGATTTGACAAAGATGATTTAACTATTAATGAGAAATTATATACATAAAGATGGTGTATTTAATATCATATTGTCATATTTTTTTATGGGATAGGAGAGCAAACGAACAAGCGTGTCGCCTGATGGAAAGCAATCAACGCCACCCGTAGACAACCGCGATACCGCAGGAGTCACGGAATTATTATATTAATATCATATTACACTAATATTATTAATGTTCTAAAACGTATCAAAGCATTTGAGATGTGATGTTAGAGACGCATGTATTAATAATGGGTCGATACTCTTTTTTTATGGGATAGTTTATTAAGTTTCCAGCTTCGTGGAAGTGTCCCGATTGGCTACCGGCCGTATTGTTACGGTCGGTAGCCAATACGGTTACAAATGTAAGAGCCACAAAGCCAACGGCCGGGTTAAGTCTGATGATCGCGATCTTCAGTCATGAAGGACCGACCAGAGAGTGTGTGGTGAATACTCACCTTATATACGAGTCGTGCGGTATGTAATGCTTTTCGTTAGCAACAGTCGATGCGGATGTTGTATAAGCTCCTGAACCCGTGAAAGGATCCATACCTCCCACTGCAGACTGTGCGGCATTCGTGCCCGGGACGTAACGAGATTCTCCAGTGAATGGGTCCGCAAAACTGCAAATATTCAGATTTCAAGTTAATAAAGGCTTATCTACAGTGTTAAAGTTGCAATCGGTTAGAGAAGTCTCATAATCTAAATGTCAGGTCACTAAAAAGACTTAGAAATAAATGGTTATCCAACTTGGCATATAATACTACATAAATAATATTAAGTAAATATTATTATAGTAGCAAAAAATAAAGTGAATTAAAAAATATAATTTGTAATATTTTTTTTATCTAAACTTTACTACTTTTTTTGTATAATTTAGTTTATAGTTTTTAATTCTTTGTCTTTTGTAATATTATATTAAGTATGGCAATTAGCATACGATAACTGATATATAAATGTGTCATAGAAGGGAACTGTCTGCCGTAGTACAGCGTTCGCTCTAGTTCGACAGGCAGTGAAACATAACTGTAAACTCATTTATTATAATAATGACCAATAAATATATTAATATTATTGCTGGGTGACTTTTTTCCTCTTGAATGACTTAATTGACTCAGTGGCGAGGTTACCGCTTTCGGAAGATAACTATAAGTATGGCCTACAAATACTTATTCAGTCCGGGAGTTCCACCAATCCGTCTTGGGTCCAATAAATCGAGTGGGACCTATATGGGTCCCAGATTTCCAGTGACTATTACTGTCAACTTACATCAGTGACATTGTGTTTTTATTTTATTTTCATAATCTTATATTATTATCAGTTATATTGTTAAATTGTGGTGGCAATACAATATAATACGTAATAATAAAAATATGTAATAAATATCACTCCACTCTTACGCTTCGTTTATTATATACAATTAACTCATATTTATATATACTTATATTTTTGTTCACGGCTATTAACTTTGTTTTGCTATTATCCTGACGATAATGTATCACCAAACTACACCAAATTATCTTTTTACCAATGTATCCATCCTAAGGTTGTCTGATAGAAATCGCTATAAGCGATAAGACCGTCGTTTGCATAGAAATATTATATTGCAATCCATAATTGTATAACTTTGTTGTTAGTGTACAATGAAAATATATCAATCAATCTAAATACGTGCATCATCGCTTTTTAAGTGGACAGTATAATTCATGGACAATTTTGGTAGAATGGCCACCATTATATCAAGACATAACGTGACAAGCAGACTCGTATATTTAAGATACTTGATGTTATTATACTTCACTTGACAGTGATTACTCAGATAATTTGCTTACTTACTTATTCCATAGAAAACAGTATACTTACCCATTACTAACTGCTGGCAGTGCATCTACTTTAGCATTAGTGATGATAAAGTTTGCCACTTGCTCCAAATAACCTTGAGGCAGGTCATGTCTGAAATATATATTTTTTAAATCAAATAAAAATCATTTACTTCAAGCTTTACAGGTCATATTCTGCTAATAGACCCATACACTAATTTAATGTTAGTTATTGTTGTTATTTAATTTATAATTAGATCACTGATTCTATATAAAAGTAAGGTAAGGTAAGATATGATATGAGAACAGTGTGGTCCACTTTGGATGCCGGACGTAAGACGAAGTAATGACACGGCGCACCCGCCGGCTACCACGCTGAACCACGACTGGGACACCTAAGACAAGCTTGATTTGTCAGCCACATACACGTTGTGGGAGTTTTAGAATGATTAATTATTTATGCAATAGAAAAAACTAATGTTATATGTATTTTAGCGCCATCTCTTGGCGGATTTTGTAAAGATAATGTTGGTTTATATAAAATAATTATAATATAATTTTTAAAATTCATATAAATATTTAATTTAAATATTGCAGCTGCAATTTAAGAATTGTTTTGAAGTAATTTCATTTTTTTGTTAAAAAAGATATTGTTGATATATGCTCAAGCAAACCTAGTTTAGATTCTGTATTCATTCTTTATTGTCTTTATTTGCCGATTCAGTGGGGGCGAGATTCATTCTAATTCTAACCGTCGACCCCTAAATACATTATCTTATAATATAATTTATACCAACAATTTAAGAATATAGCATCATATTTACGTGTGAATGAAGGTTTGAGCTGCAACCCACGGGTCCTGAGATTTGTTATACGGTAGCTTCAAAGGCGGGGCACCATCTTTGATATCTACACTGAACACGAAATCATACTCCTGTGAAACATTTCTTTGTTTAAAATCACGTTCAATAAAAGTGTTATTTAATAACCTTTATAGTAAAAATTCGCGACCAATCGGGTCAGTGGCAGGCTCCCCTCTCACGGATTAAATGGTCGCAAGTTCGATCCCCGCATCGGAATAAATATATGATGTGAAAAAACTCACGACCCTTGGCTCAGAAGGCAAACATTTATGTATCATTGAACAACAATTGTTAATGACTATATATCATTGTATTTTGTAAAATTACCTTTCCCTGGTACATTGTTTTGCCATCAGTGGGTGGATTAGCTCCCATCACATCGCCAATCTCATTCCATGTGTTTTCAGCTGCACTCCATGAGTAGCATTTAACGTTGGTACCACGCCGTACCATTTTTGTTTGACCATCTGTCTTGCCTGGTTCCAATAACACCTCTGGTCCCGGTAATCTAGAATAATTTAATAAAACATTTATACATTAAACTGTCGATAATTCAACATTGAAGGGACCTTTCTAATACTTCGAATAACTAAGAGTTCGAAATTTTAAGAGGTTTGTAATACCAAGAGGAAAACAACACTCGAATTACTGAAATTAGTATTTATTGAAATGTTAAAATGTAAGTAATGTTTATTGAAACATACCAATCACATACGTATATTTATAAATCAGTGAGATTAAAGTCTATAATGTTTATGTGAAACGTCACAGGAACGCGATTAGATATGTACATACCAATAGCAAATCGCATAGGCCTACATGATCATTTTTATGTATACAAGTTTCAACATGTCCATATTTCAATTTAAAGAGTGTTCGCGTGAAAGACTTTCGAATTACCGCGTGTTTTTGATAATTATAAATTGTTTTTTTCTTCAAATTACCGAATGTACCAAAACCCATTACATTTATTTGATTTAACGAGAGTTTCGCTAGGGACCAACTTTCGAATTATAGAGAGGTTTGAATTATAAAGAGTCAACTATAACAGTAAACACTCAGTTCTCGTGTCGTGTCTAAAGTTGAGAAAGGGATACTTAGTTGGATTGAGCACACAAAGACAAAGTATGAAAGACGACTGGTAAAATAAATTTTCGTTACGGATGTGGATGGGAGAGTCAGTAGAAACCAAGGAGAACATACCTTGACCAAATTGCCGAAGTTTCAAGGAAAGGCAAGAGTGCCCTTAACCAAGGAGCTTGCATGAGGAGAGTGATGAGTGTGGAGGAAGCAAGGAAATTACGCCGAGACCGTAGCAGATGGAAATCTGTGGTCTCTGCCTACCCCTACAGAGAAACAGGCGTGATGATATGTATCTATATATGTTATCAGTTCTCTCAAACAAATAAAATGTATCATCATTGTCATACCTGCGAGAATCTATAGCTGGACAAGATCGATCTCTACTAAGATATTACACCAAGGCATAAAGACCGCAAAGGCCAAACGACATCAGCCGCGTCCTTTGTGAAAAATCGGGAGTGAGTTCTGAAATTGGTTTCAACATTCCATTTTGCAGTTTCTTTACGTGACATGATTGTGTCATTGAATAAGTAACCTACCTTAAATAAACTATTATCAAGTGGTATATACCTCTGATTTTTTTATGGGATAGAATGGTTAACGAGCAGGCTTGACACCTGATGGAAAGCAATCAACGACGCCCATAGATATCCTCAAAGTCATATGCATTGAAGAAACGTTGCCGGCCTAGAGGCCAGAGACACTAGAGTGTAGGCTTGTTTTTTGAAGATGCCAATGTGGTATCGGTTCAGTAATACCGCTGGAAATAGGTGGTTCTACAGGGTAGTGGAGTGTGGAAAGAAATTTTTAGAAAAACGCACTGGATTGCCACTCATCCAGATAGTGAAGATGAAACTTTTGATATTGGTATAGGGTTATGACATAAGTTCGTTCGGTTTTTTAACATTTATTCAAAGCAAAATACATTCTAAAATAAAAGCCATCCAAAGATGCGAATTCTTTTTAGTTAAGATAATTTTGTAGTGAGCGGAATAAATGGTAATCAGATGGTGCGATGTCCAGGCTGTATGGAGAGTGAGGTAGAATATTCCTTGAAAACCCTACCATCTTCTGTAAGGTGGTAACAGATGTATGTGGACAGTATTTGACCGAGTTGATAGTCTGCATATTCGGTAGCAGCTCATAGTAAACTGTACATCCCACCAAATACACAACATCTCTTTCTTCGTGTGGAGACTAATCTTTGACAATGTCTGAGGGGCACTAACTTTTTTAGACCAAGATCTACTATGCGCAACATTGTTATATAGTATCCATTTTTCGTCACCAGTAATCATATTCTGAAGAAATTGTTCTTCCTGGTTTTTTTAATGAGCTGATACAGGCATATGTTGCATCAACTAGTCCTCATTCAAATCATGAGATTAAATTATTTTAGGTCATGAATATAAAGTATAACTATTCTTACTCAGATAATTTAAATCCACCTATTTCTTGTTTCGATGCACCCAACATTTTCTCAACCTCTTCTTCAAAAACCTTCAGTGCCTCGTCACTAGCAAATCTTGCTGGATCTTTTGTGAAAACCCTTACAATGCCATCATTTGAACCTAAAATTTAATTTCAAATAATTTTTATTATTAAAATTTGTACCTGACTAATGAAATAAAACCATAATGTGAATTCCGGTTAAAAAATGATGAAATATGTGACAAAAAAATTAATAAAAATTTTATACCAGTTACAATGTCTCCATTATCAAGGCATGTAACACTCCAAACAGATTGTACAGGCAAGCGTATCTCTCTTACACAATCTCCATTAGCCCATAATCTTACAGTGCCATCTTCTCCACATGTTGCAAAGCTATTGGGTATGCTAGGGTTCATACTAATACTGTAAAAGTATAATAGATAATTTACTGTAAATAGGAAAATCATTAAATCATATCAATTATAAAAAATGTAATGGTGTTTGAATATGCCAACTCCATTGAATATATCTGCAATACAGTGATTCTGAGTAATTAATGGTGGTAAAATTATAATAACCTGAATGAGTTGACTGGAAAGTACCACACCCACATAGTATAGAATATTTGCATTAAGTAGTACCATTTTATTATTCTACATCATATTGTATAGCAAGTAAAGTGATCCAGAGTCCTAAAGAAATAGAGAAGAAAGAAATAAAGTAAGGTGCAGGGTTCACCTTCCTTTATTTCTTTCTTCCCTTCCTTTTGTTCATTCTTTCTTTCCCTCCTCCAAGGTAGGTAAAGCATCTGCAGTGTTGTTTGCCTTGGTATTGCAGATGTCCATAAGTAGTGGTGTGCAGGGATTCTCTTTGCCCTAAAGTGGGCAATTAAACTCCAGTGCCCTTTGTGCTACAGATGTCTATTGAAAAGCAGTGATTATCACATTCCTCACTTGATTATCTATTTCTTTTACTCAAAAATCACATCCTTGATATGTTATTGACAGCTGATAGATGTCTACCCATGATATGCCTAAAGCCTTTGCTTAAGTTATAACTAATATTTGGACCTTTATTATAAACATTATCTCACCTGTAAATATAATTTGAATGTCCATAGTATGTATTAAGGCACTCTCCGCTATTTTTCCACAATCTAACTGATGCATCATTAGAACAACTTAAAAATGTCTCTGAATTCACTACAGCAAGACCTCTTACACAATCTGTATGTCCTGGAACATATAATAAAACTATTTTATAATTTTAATAAAAATAAATATTTACAACTTTTGCAGAACATATTAAAGGTTTTCAGTCTTGAAATTTCAATATATCCACTAGAATGGAATGAAAATGTTACAGTAATTGTAATTTTATAACAGTATGAATTGGTTAGATGGCAATCATATAATTATGTAATACCTGGATGTATGTATGAAAGATCAGTCAGAAATTTATTTAAAATTCATCATCTCATATTATACTTTTATAGACTAACATTTAATAAAATTACTTATTCCACTTTTCTTAACAATAGACTCTTATAATCAAGTTGTACTTTATAGCAATTGTAACCTTACTTTATAGCAATTGTATAAAAAAAAAATTAACTTTGTATTTATTTTTTTATACAATAACCTGTGCATATTGGAAACATTTATAATTTGAAAAACCTATTCAGTAGTTATAAAAAGTATATATTTATGTTTGCGTAACATTAAAATCTACAAACCTGTTAATGTGCTAACCAGCTGACCACTTTTAGACCACAACTTAAGAGTTTTATCAGCTGATGCTGTGACATATGTACCATTGCTAAGCTCTGCAATTGCCCAGACGGCAGCCTGATGGCCTTTCAGGGTTATTGGAGTTGAATTAATATTGTTTAAATTCCATACTTTAGCTGTGCTGTCCCAACTGGAACTACAATATAATTTCATTTATTCATTTGAATTAATGGCTTTCAATAGTGCCAAAATAGCACGGATGATTTTACCACTGTCACGGAGAAGGGAAAAGACATGAAGGAACAATATAATTTAAAACAACAATTTCAAGAGAAAGTTATATCTTTAAAAAAATGAATAGGTATAATATTTCTTTTTTATTCTACAATAATTTATTGTATATGTTTGTTATGATATAAAACGTAGACATTTTCAAATAGTTTTATCTATTTAAAAAAAAATGTTTAACATGAACATTATTTATAATAAATATATTTCACAAGGAAAAAAAATTGGAACATAAAAATATTATCAAGTTGGATTTAATTAATAAAATTTAAATAACAAGGGAGATAATCGAAAAAATAATGGAAATTATATTCAAGGCATTGAAAACTTTGATATTTTCACATATATAAAACTTGATGTTTTCAATGTTTGAAAGTTAAATTTTATTTGCATAAATACATTTATTTCAAAGTTTAAATAGACTCAGACTTCAGTGAATTATTGGAGGCTGTGCCTCAAGAATTCACACTTTATATTTTGAAGTATAATTTGCATACTAGATAATATTTTTAAGGGCATTGTAAACAAAAATATATTAGAATGTATATAATAAATATATATCATGTTAGAATAAAACTAAGTTTGAAAAATATTTTTAATAATTTGTTTTTTTTTTCCAGATTTAAAGGTATAAATACCTTAAAAGCAATCCTGAATCACCACTCGCCATTACACTACAAACAGCATTCTCATGACCTTTTAATGTAATCTGTACCATGCCATCTTGCAAATTGTAACCAATTATTGTATTGTCATTGCTTCCAGTTATTACTAAACCCTCAGGGAATCCCTCACATGGTGGCAGCCAACACACGCACGAAACGAAGTTATTGTGGCCCTTATATGTGACAATGTTTACGTAATCTTTCACTCTGTAAAATTAAATCAGACTTAATAATATTTTTGATATTCAAAACCAAGATCGTGTCAATAGTTGATTGAAAAGACACGATATTTTAAAAACATTCAAACATTTTATTTAAGCAGATAATCGTTTTAAGCAGTTGTAAAATAAAAAAGTATTTGTAATTGAAGTGCGGTACATTATATATAATATATCAAAAAGGAAATAAAGAAATAAATAGAACTAACCCTTCCGGATGCCATAATTTAGCGGTTCTATCGCGAGATGCTGATAAAATACAGAATTCTTTAGTAGTTGCTACACATCGGACATCCAATGAGTGTCCACATAGTACGGTACTAAGTTTATAGTCCGGTATAGCCATCGAAGCAAGAAGTAGAAATTACTATTTAAGTGTTAAATATAAAAATAACAATCACAACGAACTATGTGAAACTAATTTCTTGTCATATTGACATTGACAAACTACCAATGAATATTGAATTGTCATGGAACAACTTTTGATCTTTTTTTAAACATTCATAAGTAGGTACCTATCTTTTGAGTTAAGTGAGACTTACAGAAGTTTATAAAACGCTCAGAGTCTAAATATATTTATAATATTATAATCTTTTTTCAAAGCATATTATAAGGCTTTGAATCTGTATCCAGCTGTTGACTACCATAGACTGATGATGAGGGTATGGATATGGGTTTCCGACGACAAAGAATATAATACAAAGTAATTTTCTTATCCAAATCGAAGAAATAAACGGGACTTTATAGTCAATTCTATTAATAAAATTTCCTTTTTCGTTCAGTGTAATTCATGTCATAGTATTAATAGTTTTTTTTAAAAAATAAGTTATCAATAAAAACATTAAGAAGAAAATATCTTATGATTATATGTATAAAGATATTTGGCTTAAAGACGTTCATTAGATAAATTAAGTAAAGTAAATAATTCGATATTAATCAAGTTTAACTAAGACAGAGAAAAATAATCATGTCATTATTTATTTATTATAATCTTTAAATAATTAAAGAGGTATACACATAGATTTCTTTATATAAATTGAAGATAGATATCATATGCAAAAAGATAGTCACTAAAAATATTTATTTCTTGTTATATTTTTTTTCAAGCATTACAAGATTTTAAAGGTACCTCTCAATCAATTACTAGACTACTCTTTTAAACAACTGTATATAAAGATATATTTACTTCTTTGAAATATGACGGCAAAATAACGCCACGTTAAATTGACAATAAAAAAAACGGTCATAATAATAAGCCCTTTTTGGCTTTATGGACAGTGCAATTGGAAAGTTTTTCTTTAATTTCTTTATTAAGGCTCTATTCTTTATATTTAATAGGAATAATATTATCTGTCACAAGTAAAAATTGAGAGTTGAATGCATTAAAGTATTAGTTGCCCTACTAGCTAGCCAACATACCAAATCTAATTATTTGATTCTAGCGCGGGAAGTCATAAATTATAGATCTACTTGATATAAATGTTTATATTATTTAACGTTATAAATAACATTTTATTAAATTAATAATTTAAAGTTATATATTTATCAAAATATTACTTTTCGTATAATAAACATTTGTTACACTCACTTTTTTATGAAAATAAATAAAGGCTTGCAAATTTTGATTTTATCATCGTAATAATTTGTCGTTCTACATTACGTTATAACCTTTATTTGTGAAATTAATGATTTCTTTATTAATTTCGTTGTTCATGGCGCCAGTGAGACCAGTTATCATTGTATGTTATAGATGTATATATGCCATATATTTCCAGTCTGGGGCGGCTGTACATAAGTAGTGTAAAGATGGCGTCGACGGTGTGTGTTTCTAGATGCCGACTTTTAGCAAAATTAGAAATAAATCGCGGTTTGTGTTTATCGACCATATTTAGAGATTTGTTAAATAACAGAGTAAGTGTATTTTTGTTTCAGTCAATTTTGTATATTTATTTTTTTTGGTTTCATTTAAATCTGTCATTTAGGACCATTTTTCATAGGCACGTGTATTGATATAGATATTTATTTTTAAAACAGCTGTCAAACGTCACCCGAATTGTTTCTAATTTTAAATGTAAATAATCTCTAAAACTTCTGCTTAGAACACTTTTAACTCTTTTTGTTTATAAAATTAATTGGTATTGTAGTATTAACTGACAAGATTAAACTCGTTCAATACAAAAAGTTTTTCTATTAAGCGTTATCATTTCGCTAGGTCAGTAACTCCATGCATTGAATAAAAACTTTTAAACTGCAGTATTTCTAAGCGTTCTTATTATAAGTTAATTTTTGAAATTATTTAATACCAGGTACTTCCTTGTAGAAAAAGCTACAGACAAATACATTTGAGATATTTTTATGCACGCTATATAAATAATATTTTTTAAGAAAAAGTATATGCTTATCATGTATGCTGAAGAAGGAACTATTATCAGCTATTCCAGATGTGTGTGTATCTGTAATTTAATTTAGCTTAAATTATAAATAGTTTTTAAAATATTTATATCTAATATTTTGATAGGTTGTCAGTGTGTTAATTACTGTGACAAGCTATTTATTATTTAAAAGCTATAAATTAATAATAAATAATTTATTCTATTTATATTTTATAATCATGTGTATTTTAAAATTTTAGTGTGTTTTACTGATATTTGCACCAAATTTTTTATATGAATTAATTAAGCTATTAGTTGTTTTGTGTTTATTAAGTGCCTAAGTTTAATTTGGTTTTATATTTTATTGTCCATACCATTTTTGTAATAGTTTTAGATATTTATTTTATTAGGACTTTAAATTCGGTATAATTTATTTTTATTATTTTAAATATGATAGAATTTGAATTGAAAGATAATAACTTACTTAACATGATTTTTTACAGACATCATGGATAAATTAATTACTTAATATCCTTAAATATGGTTGTTTTATGAGGATGTAATTTTGCTTGTACCTGGACCTTATTTACAATTTAATTTTTTTATAAACATTTGTTATTTTTAATACTGTTCTTTTGGATTGTTAATATTTAATGTTTATATTTGTATCTATTATGTTTATTTTGTGTAAATTTCACATGAACATTTTCTATTAAATGCTCTTTGATAATAAATTGCTAGAAAAATATTCCATATAGTATATAAATTCAAGGATATAATTTTGGGATAATAAATAAAAAAATATGACTTTAAAGCTTTATAATTTTTTTTATTGTGTAGTAGTTACTTAGTAATTTGGAATTTATGTAACATATTTGTTCCTTCCACTTCTCTCTGCTAGCCAACATCAACATTCAATTTTTTACATTCATATTTTATTCATGTTACCGCTTATATATCTCCATATATGCAAGCACTTGTCTCATTACTTCTTTTAATACTCTAATGTTCTGATTTATACTGAACAAGTGGTCTGTTGATAATTGAATGAACTTTAACTTCTCTATTTTAATGTAAAGAAGATTCGAGGATTACATTTTTTATAAGTTCATTTATCCTGGACTGATGATGGAAGATGGTAGATGGTGTAACGAGCTGGTTTCCGTAACTCGACGTCACATGCGCCGTCATTTTGCGTGTATTTTGAACTGATCATGTGCTTTAGGTTATGGTATATAAGGTTATAACTCAGTATAATTCTTTTGCGATGGGAAACTTGATAAAATTTTGATATGACTCATTTACAAATCAATGTTAAAAAATATATAAAACATTGGAAGTTAATGCTTCATTACATACAATTATTGATTGTTGTTAAGGTTCCGAAAGGAATAGCTAATTACTTTACAAGCAATCTTTGCACGTCTAAAGTTACTATGACATAGTCACGTAAAATTGCAATCGCGGCGGTGTTAGTCATTGCATAACATTATAGTTAGTAATAGTATACTACGATATCAGGTTTTCATTCATAAAACTATTTTATTTTGATAGATTTTAATTCGTACTGTCGTGTTACGGATTGTGTAACGGAGCGTCGATGTCACTACATAAATCTTATATTAAAACAGATATTTAATGGCTACATTATTTCCTGTTAATAATAATATCAAATATGTATTAAACATTTAATCTCTAACGTTTTCATTGTGGATGATAAGCCAAAGAAATTAATCAAGTTATTTATTACATAGAAGCCGTTTAGAACACTGGAAATCCTATCGTATGCCCTTGTAAATATCCATTTAAACCTTTATCCCATACTTAACCTCGTCAAGGAACGAATTATCGAAAACACTTTCTGAGTTCTTTCTATGATAAAAATAATATAAAACTTTTTAAGCTGCGCGTTCACTGTCAGTTAGCAAGTGACTTTCGTGACGTACGGACGTAAAAAAATTCCAAAATAAAATGAATATTGGGATAGGAAAGTAATGGGTGCCATCAAATCTTGTCGCCTAAAGTACTTGCTTAAACTATCAGTCATTCTCATGCAGCGCAGCATTCTCATAACGTAAAACTAGGATAAGTATAGTCACTGGCATTTATGGCATTTTTGGTTATATGTGTATAACGAATAGTGCATAAGCCAATATAATAAAAGTGGTATAAGTAAGCAGGCTAATGAATTTAGAGGGTTATAAATTTAATATTGATAAACATTTTTTAAATTGTTTTATAATACTCAGAATATAGAATTGCTAACGATGTCGTTTACATCAACAAGCACATGCAATGGACATTTATGGACGTCATCCACGTTATACGTTGACGTGGATGACGTCCATAAGGGTGTGTTGATGATACTTAAAATTTTAATTAACTGTATCGCAAGTATCATTATAAACACAAATTACAATGAAATCCCATTCTTAGTATGACTTATATACCTGTGCGGCATACACATATTTATACTATTGCGGGTATTGACCCTTGGTACAGAAGCGAGCACTGCGCCATTCGAGCAATACCCCATTTGGGTCGTCTGTCTGTCATCTGTAGCCAATTGAAATAAATATAATGATTGAAATATCACGCGAATGTCGGTCGATATTGTTTAGTTTGAGTTTTAATTTATACTTCTTCATTGATTCTTGCAACATAGTAAATCGATCAAAACGCAACAAGAAAAATTCTGCAGTTAATACTCGTTCTGAGCGATATAGATGACAAAATGTACTGATAATACTAAAATAAACACACCATTTATCAGTAAATACCGTTACAAAATCCGTTAAGCCGTCCTTCGTCGAGTTTTACATATTAGAACGAAAAATGGTGTTTCATGACAATACAAATACACCTGTTTTTCATTTTCTTAAAGGCTAATAAGAATCGAAATATTTATATAAAAATTGAGTGTGACATATAAGATTAATATCTACAAACTTAAGTTATCTAATAACCTTTATATAGCTAACTTCGATTACACATGAATTCAGGGTATGAGCGGAGCTCGTCACTTTTTGTCATGCTCTTGCTTGACAAACTGATTGGAAAAGTCTGAGCTGAGTGTTTTTTTCAACACCAAAAATTGCGATATGCGTGATTTATGCGACAATTACATCAAACAAAATTTTAGTTTGATGTGATTGTCGCATAAATCAAATATTTTGCACTCTCTTGGCCGCTTGTTTACATGTAGGAGTTCTTTAACTCCCCAGGTATTGGTGACTATCGGGCATGATGATGGGCGGATATTCTGGCTCTTGTATAAAAGTGGATTATTTAAGGCCATAGATGACATATTGTTTATTAGGAAATAACGGGACATAACAACTTCTTATCATTTAAACTGCCTACCCCATCTGTACTCGGTGCCTCGTTATAAAGTGTGAATCCGCGACGACTGATTGTAAGCCCGTCTTAATAAAACTCAAATCAAATTTTGGCTGCAACGTCAGATACTCTAGTGTCGCGAACCTATTTGCATAACGTGTTGACCGATCCCAAAAGGGATGAGGAATTATGATGATTTTATACCAAATTATTTTAACAGATTTTTTTTTCCAGGAATCATGGTGTCGTCGTTGGCGACCTTCACGCCGTTCCCTCTTCACAAGTGTTTGTATGCATGGATCCAAAAATGCTCCTACAAAAGTTGACATTGAAAAATCTGACGGTAAGAATATTTGTTCACTCACGAGAAATAAACACATTTTTATGTTTATAATTTATTTATTACAAAGTTTAAGAGACCATCACCGACATGACAATACGGTACTGATAGTTCGTATTTATGTACTGTTCATTTTAGGGCATAAACTTAAAATTATTTTAAATACATGATTAATGTAAATATTTATATTAATACTACATTTACAAGCAATAATTTAATAGCGTTCTTTGATTATAGATCACAATTAATGAAAGCAAAAGCTAACTACCCTATTAATGTGTATTACTTTAACGATTTATTACTATTTAAGCTGTCATAACATGATTCTAAAACTTCGAATTCTTCGAACACCATTTCCCCGAACTTTCCTGTTGTGGTTTTACTTTGGTCTAAATTATCGTTTACATAGTAAAATTTTTTTTCAAAACTATGTTGATCACTAGATTGCTTATCACTTTGTGGTAGAGTTTGGTCGATTTCAACTATTTCTTGGTTGTTATCTGTTTTTAACATATCTCTCTCACTAATCGTTACAGTTGTATCTTGTTGAGAATTATTTGTTTTTGTTTTTAAATTGATTGATTTGCTGGAATCGATTGCTAAATTTAATTTTGTCTTTTCTTCCTTGTCTTTCTTTTCAAATGGAGTTTTAACTATACCTCTCTTGTAACTTTCTATTCGGCAAATTTTATTCTTAACCGAATTTTCGTCGTCATGAACTAAAGGAGGATCTTCCGTTGACTTTTGTTTCCTGTATTTTAATCGAGGGTTTTTACTTTCATCTGCACCTGTCAATTCTAAACGACTGCTGCAACTGTTAGATTTCACAAGCTTAAATTTAAATCCAGGAAATCCCTCCGAACGTTTATTTTTATCTTGGTTTTGATTTTGTGACGCCTGTGTAATGTTGGTGATTTGCTTATCTGTTATCATTTGTGTATGCTTATCAACTGTTAGACAAGAGCATTTTTCTCCGTGGCATTTGGTTTGACAAGAATAACAATCTCTACTACAGTTTTTTTGAAGGCTTTTAATTTCATCCATTATTGCTTTCGTCATGGAACAAACGGCGGAACCAGTTTTAGAATTTAATACTTTTCCTCCGTAGTATGTGACAGATGTGCCACATTCCCTTATTTTTTTTAAAATATCGGGACTCACGTATTGACTTTCGCAACAAATATCTTGATTCATTGAATCACATAGGTATTCATCGCTAGAGCTATATACGTTGTCCTTTAAATTTTTGTGTGAATATGGACTTAAACCGTCTGTTTCGTATTCATTGTTAGAGCTTAAATCTCCACTAGAAACACCACTTGAAAGACTAGCATTATCCCATTTTTTGTTTCCGTAATTTGTATCAATAGTTAATTGTCGTATAACTTTTTTCCTTCCAACAACTCTATTATTCTTGGATTCTTCACTTAAGTTTCTGTAGGACGTTGCACGCCTTGTTAAACCTACTGTTTCTTCAATTAACGGAGGATCTTTTGTAATAGGACTTTTCATTTTCAAGGTGTCTTCGAATAAGTTTCTAACCTTTTTAACTGTATCAGGATTGGGAAGTTCCTCTTCTATTATTTCTTTATTTACTCTAATAGGATGATAAAAGAAATGTCTACGAATGGCATTTTTTGACTTATCCACTTGACTGGAAGTGTTGTCATTTTTCTTTAATAGTGTGGGTGGAATTTTACATGGGTCTGTATTTATATTCTTTCTCGGTATCGGTTCGACTTTACTGCGTACTGGCTCAATAATTACAATGTTGTTATTTACTAATAGTTCTTGAAAGCTATAATCCTGTAAATATTGTAGTAATCCATCAAACTGTGCTTCTTTCCGGTAATTAGCTATCATGCTATTTTTAAATAATTCAGATTTCATGACTTTATATCGAACATGATCAAATTCATCGCAACCTTTTTCATAGCCTTTTGCTTTTATGAGAGTTGCTTGAGTTTTTTGGTTTTTATTGTCGTCACTGCTTAACTCAACTATTTCTATTTCAGGGGTATCTCTACTTAAATCTGACCCTGCTTGTTTTGTTATATTTTCATGTTTTTGCGGTGTGTTAAATATTGTTTCTTTACTTTCCTTTACGATTTTTTGTACGAGAGGTTCTTCTATTTCAGAATCACTTTTTACTTTTTCTGTTTCATCTTTCCATAAGTTTAATTTAGTTTGACTAATTTTCCTTATACTGTCAACTATTTTAACACTTTCAAGTGATTTAACGATATTTACGACTGAAATCTCAGGTAAACAGGTATCATTATTTTTAATATTAAACTCTTTTTCTGTGTTTGTATTTAATACTAGGTTATTATTTTTTTCTAATGACTCATCTTGATATACAACAGTTTCTTGGTTTTTTGAAGATTCTCGTGGGTTTTCGACAAGTTTTGACCAATAAGTTTTAACAGAGTTAATTTTTTCCTGATATTCTATATCCGTTTTAATCGCGTTATTAAGTTTTTCTTTTACGTTAAAATCAGTTTTCGTGTCTTGAACGTCATTTGTATTGTTATGGTTAGATTTGTTAATGGCTTTGCTATTATCCACATTATTATTATTATTATTTAAAACATTTTGCTTGTTATTCTTTGAATCTACAACTTGTAAAATCTGTGGTCGAGTCATTTTCTCGCTCGATTTACCTAGATCTCCTATTATAAGTTTTGATGGAGATTTATCAAGATTAAGCTGTTCATAAACAATTTTACTTGTACTCTCTTTTAAAAGTTTTGGTATTGTTTTCTTGACAATTTTATTAACTTTAATTGAAACGAACGGATCTTTTGGAGTGCAGTAATTGGAATTTTCAACAATATTATTTCTTGTCTGTTTTGTTTGCACCAAGGATTCCTTTATGTTAGCTATGCGATCTGTTATAGACTCCGAGGTTAAGGTATCTGTTGATTGTGATTTTAGTATTGTGTTTGAAATAAAATCTTGATTTGATTCTTTTAAGTTGTGTGATATAGGAGGATTTATTACAATCGTTTGGTGTCCACTCAGTGGTACTATAGCAATATCAGATTCAGCAGAAGTTTTAAAAGATTGTACACGTGTTAACAGTGAATTGCTTTTAAATTCTTCAATAAGTGCAGATTTAGCTTTTTTTACTTCTATAAAGTTAGCTTGATTTTTTTCTACCGTGTTAGGGCTAGGAATTCTAATAGTATTGTCAGTAGTGGGATCTCGTTGGCGCAGAGAATAATGTTTTCGTATGCTAGTTTTTGGCTTATTTTTTTGTATTGTCTTATGAATACTATCGTTAGATAGTGATTTATGTAGTTTCGTATCTGATTTATATTCTGAATTTAATGTTAGTTTTAAACTTTCAGCTTTAGTGATAATTTTATTATTACGAATTGTACCTTCTATTTCATTGATTTCCCTCTCGTTTTGATGGTGAGCATCCGAGTGATAACAATTTTCTTCTTGATCATCAATGTTAGAACTTTCAATGGTAATGATAGACTTTAAATCATCTTCAATTTTTAAAAAGCTATGTACTACTTGCGGTTCTGAATATTTTGAGGTAAAAATGTTGGTGTGAGTTTCTTTTTGATAATTATTTTCGGTTATTTTATTCAGTTGGCCGTAATGTTGGTTACTTTTTGTGTCTAATATTTCTCTAAAATTTGTTTGCGTTATTTCATAAGTATTTTCATTAGGTGTATCTTCTATATCTCCTTCTCTCAGTTGAGCGTCAATGCGTTCTGATTTTCTTAAACATTTACTTATGTTAATATCAGGCAAAGAATAGTACTGGTTTTCTATTAAAGTTACATATGGCTCGGTTGTTATGTTTTGGGGAATTGTGCAATTATTTTGTGTATTATAATTTACTTTTCCAATATATGTTTTAGTTGTGAAAACGTTTTTGCTGTCTGTCTTATGCTCTATATTAAAGTTATTGGTATTCTTTAAAGAATCTTTTCTTATGTCAGCAAAAGTAGTCTTTTGAATTTTTGTATATACAGGCTCTATGGCAGTATTTTTTTCAGATATACTCTTATTAGATGTAACAGAGATATTATCCTTCAACTGCGAATCACAATACTCATCAATTTTTTCAGCTAGAGAATTTGCAAGGTATTCTAGTTTCTGTGATTTATCAGTAGACGATGCTATAGATATTGATATATAAGATGTTATACTATCAGGAGGGCTAGATATTTCGCCGTCGTTTTCAGAGATAATAGATTGCGCGTCAGCTTCCTCTTTGCATGCGCTATTGTTTCTAATGTCGTCTATTTCCTGATTCTCCTGTGTTTCACTTTTTCTAGTTGTTATAGATATTCTATCATATGAATTTTCATCATGCGTGTGTATTGTTTGTGTGAAGTTTTGTATATATTTTTCGCTTTCTATTAAAGAAAGATTATCGGGGGCGCAAAGATGAGAATTATTTTTAATTTCCTTGTTGTCACTGTCGTGATCGTCGGTCGTGATATATAATTCTTTTGCTAAATTTTCTGATGCAACAGAGCGCTCAGTGTCGGAACTGTAATTCTTTAAGTGTGCTTCGAAGTTATAATGTTTTCGCACGTAATTAGAATCTAAACTATCTATTTCACTTGGATTACGTGAATGACCAATACTGTCTTCAGAAAGATTGGTTTGTTTTAAATCTTCATTCAAGTTTGGCCAACTTCCACCAATAGATCGTGGCTGATGACTTTCGTTACGTACTATAACGTCTTCTTTTTCGGTTTTCTTACCGTAATTATCGCTTTGATTATCGTCTGTTTTTGGTCTGTTTATGTCACCAAAACAAGAGACAGTACTGTCAATGTATATTCCTTCCAAAACTTCTTCTTTTGTTTGATATTTGGCACGGCTGGGTAACCTGCAATTATTGATTATAACATTAGCGTAAAAACCATTAAAGTAAACATGGCTAAATATATCCTATCTCAGTTTTTTATGAAGTTGTATACAGGATTTTTTTACAGTTATAAAGCTCAGTGTATAAAAAAGTGGCCTGAATGGTTGAGGGTCGTTGTGCTTCTTGAGGATCTTAGCTTCGAATCTATCTACTATTGGACTAATAACATGAACCATAGGTTGTTAATGTTATTTCTGGTCATGTTAAAAAATCTAGCATTAATAAAAAAACAATTTTTTTTTTATATATTCACGCCTATCCCCCGCAGGGGTTGGCAGAGACCACAGAGCTCCATCCGCTGCCATTCATCGCAGCGAAACGGCTCGTCATTGGTCGCTTTTCGCCCTCGTGAGAATCAGGACGTGACGGGTGGCGAACCACGTCGCCGTCATTTTCGACAAATTAGGTATATTAAATTCGTCTTTAGTGAATCCCACGATCCGCAAGGGAGGATGGAGGTCAGCCCCAGCAGAGCCCTGCATGCTGAGGTAAGGCACCATAGTCCCCGGGGGAGCCCGACCCCGGGACGATCGGCACGCTTACGACTAGGCTCGCCCCTAGCCACGCATCCATTGGCACGGCAGACCGTGGATTGGCGGAGAGGAAGGGAAAGGATAGAGAAGAAAGGCAGGGGCAGGAAAGGAAATGCGGATTGGGGGGGTTACCAGTCTCGGAATAAACATTTAAAAATCCATATAAATATTTATTCCGATGCGGGAATCGAACCCGCGACCATTGACTCTGCGGGCGGAGGGCCCCGCCACTGAGCCAATCGGTCGTCGTCGTAAAAAAACAAACTAAAGTGATATTTAATAAAAGTTAATCGGTTTGTTATTTGTCTGTAATACAGAGAAAATGTCATTTTCGGTAAAAATCAAAGTCAATTTCTTAGGTCTTAGTGTTATATTGTATTTGGATAAGAATATAATTGAAATTCATAGTAAGCAAAATATTTTACACATAACTTTTTAAAATAAATTAGTGTGTAAGGTGTGTTCATTTTTTTTTATTTTTTAATTTTAATTTCTCATTAAAATTAAAAAATAAAAAAAATTAAAAAATACAATAAACTAATTTTTTATTGTCTTTAACAAAACTTTAGCAAAGTTACTAATGTGCGTTGAATACTGCATAAACCGTAAAAATACTCGTCCTTGGACAATAGTGTGGCAAATTACTAGCCTAATTACAATTGCGAATAGTTGAATAACCATTCAAGATAACCCTTTGTATGCTGTGTGTAATAATTTGTTTAAACCAAATTTGCCTGTATTGCGATTTAAATATAGAAACCTTTATAAATACCTTAGAACCTTTATAGAATTATATATTTTTGTCAATTTCAAAACTTGTATGTTCATAATTGAAATATTAATTACCTGTCCTTGAAGCAAGGTTTATCGAATAGACGGGCACGGGGAATCAGCTGTGACCTTTTACTCTTAGCGTAATTCTGAATCTGTAGATCTGTAAAAGTTTCTTCTCTTATTACAGCCAAGCTTCGGCTGCGTCTCAAACTGGAGCCTTCTACTTCTTTATGTTTGCACAATCTACCGTAGCTACCGCTAAATTCTGTATCGGAATTTGAAAATCGTTTCTGAACGAGTTCTTCGGCTGCTCTTGAACGTGTTAAATGTTGATAAAATTCGTCTTGAGGTAGTTGTACGGGAAGTTTATAGTATTCGGCTAATTTACTCTGATATTTTTCGTGTTTTCCACTTTTGTTTTCGCAGACTTCTATATTTTTTTCTATATTTTTTGACAATTTTCTTTTCTTCGGACGTTCCTCTTGGTACTTTCTTGAGTCTAGTGAATTCCTAGGTTCGTCAAACTCTAATGTTTCTACAGGATTCTCAAAATACTGGATATCAGCGACGACGTTTGCTGCAGGCTTGTAATCGTCTTGACTCGACCTCCTTTCGACGAGTTCTCGAAGGCGGCTTCTCGTGGAGCTATTATTAGACGTGACGCTCTCTGGTCGTTTGACAGGATATTCCGAATTGGATGATGATCGCCTAAAGAGACTTGTCTTGATCGATCCAAAGTCGCTTTCGTCGTGACAAGAAGCCGCTGAGAAATTTTGTGTCCTTATACGGTCCACGTGATTCTGACTAGAATACGACGCGACCGAGTCTACCGAGTGCCTGAAAAACGAAATATAGCAGATTAGATTACGGGTGGGTTTGCCCAGGCATTTCCTATTTGTACATGAACACTTGTTTTTTTATGTGCAATAAATTTATATTCAATAAAAGATCCTTTCATCATTATTTTCATATAGAAAATAATATTTGATATCTTACATTGCATAGTATATTGTAGTCTTAAGCAGAAGTGTGAATGTGTAGTGTAGTAAAAGTGTGGATAATGAAAGATTTACTGGAAGAACATACATACATATCTACATACACAAATCTCTATCTGCTACGATCTCTGTATACTTTCTTTGCTTCCTCCATATTCATTACTCTTCTACTCTCCGCATGCAAGCCCCTTGGTTAAGGGTACTCTTGACTTGGCCTTTTTTAAAAACTTCAGCAATTTGGTCAAGGTATGTTTTCCGTGGTCTTCCCCTTCCATCCACATTTGCAATCTAAATTTCTTTTGCCAGTCGTCTTTCGTCCATCCTCTCTATATGCCCAAACCATCTAAGCATCCCTTTCTCAACTTTTGTCACGACACATTCTTTTATTCAACATCGTTTATTCTATCATTCAAAGTTACACCACACATACTTCTTAATGCTCTCATTTCTTTTATTCTGTTCTGTTAATTTAGTCTGATTTCATAACTTTTCTACCAAACCCAACTTTCACTACCGTACATCAGAGTCCGAACAAGCACCCTCTGATGAGCCGCAGTTTTAGACGCATTCTGGCTTTTCATAAATGAGTGTGTGAGTTTACTGGAAGAAAAAGTCATTTAATAAGATTGTATTTAATACGTTTATAATATTTTAGTTATTCCAACATTTTTTTCGGATGTAAATAAAGAGTATACCTATGATCTTTTGAGTTCTATAAAAACTGTTAGTCCAATGTCAGTAGACGTAATCTTCAAGATGATACTGGCTCCTAGCCAAATCTAGTGACGATTTTAACGCGAACGTTTAGGAGTTTTTTTCTTGTAAACAATATACACTCAGTATATAAAATAATATGTTTTGCAATATGTCATTTAACAAATTATTTATATTAATAATTAATTATTTTTTTTATTTAATGTGTTGCTGCTACAAATCGTTTACAAGTTTTTTTATATACAGCCCATATTAAGTACCAATGCTCGGCACGGGGTCTTTCCATATCTGGAAAAATGGACATTAATCAATCGTGTTTTTTCAAGGCGGATTGGCGGACTTGGAATAAATTAAAAAACAAGAGTTACCATACCCCGAAGGCCACCAGTGCTTCTGCAATACCTATTATAATCGACGTTGATTGCTTTCCAACAGGCGACACGTGTGCTCGTTTGCCTTCCTATACCATAAAAATATCTGTGGTGTGTAAATATCTTAAGCATATTTAATCATTAACTCCGGAAGCGTTCATTTCTTTATTGATCCAATTAGATCGGCAGAATGTATTCTTACGTGTAATTTTAACTAATGGTTTAAGTATAAATGATGGATATTGATATATTATATACCTCAGAGCCTGAAAACAAAAGTCTTCGTCCGGTGTGTTCTACCTATACTCTCTCACGGCGCCGAAACGTGGACGCTGACAGTCTGTCTGCTTCACAAGCTCAGAGTCGCTCAGAGAGCTAAGCTCGGAGTCTCTCCGGTAGATATGATTCGGAATGAAAAAATCCGCCGGAGAACTAAAGTTACCGATATAATCTTTCGAATTAGCAACCTAAATGGGCTGGTCACGTTTGTCGGAGATCCGACAATCGTTGGAGCAGACGAGTGCTGGAGTGGAGACCGCGTCTCGACAAACGTAGTGTGGGACACCCCCTGGCTAGATGATGTGACGATCTGCGCAGGGTGGCTAGCAGAAGCTGAAGACAGGGCTAGGTGGCGCTTCTTGGGGGAGGCCTTTGTCCCGCAATGGACTGCCGCAAGCTGTTGATGGAAGGTTGGATGGATATTGATTAGATATCAAGTCACTTAAGTTTTATTCTAATAAAATTTGTTTGCGTGTATCGATGTACATATATCGAGGCGGTAAGTCACGACATTGGAACCGAAGCGTGACATGAGCGTGAAAGATCCATAAAATAGAAGCTGTTATTGAAGCACTAAACTTATAGCGTATATCAAATACTAGTTTAAACTCTATTTAATTTTTTTATTGAAAAAGAGATCGTCAATCAAGCAAGAAGGTCGCCTGATGGCAAGGAACCGCCTGTCAATGAACATATGCATTACAAAGCACACTCCAGATGCGTTGCTTATCTCAGGGTAAGGATGTGATTAATGGTAGTAGAAGAAGAAGAATGGGAATAGAAGAAGGATGTAATGGGACAAGGAGAAAGAAACAAAGAAAGAGAAGTGGATTTGGACCTCTGAATCACTACAATCACCGTACGAAACGCGGTTATATAGTAAATAGCTATAATTTGAATTTGAATAAATAATGATTTTTGTATTTCACCTATTAAATAAATAATTATCATCATAAATTGTACTAACCGATTTTAAAATGTACATTAAAATTATGCAAACAAAATGCAATAAGCCATAACTACCTAAGATTGTTTATCTTTTAAACTTAGGATTGCCATCGAAACAAAATTAAGTTTTGTTTCCATGGCAATCCTCATTTTCCAGCATAAATAACTTAAATTGAGTAATCGTGGAAATTAAATGTTGGTAAAAGCGTCCACGTTTTGACCTATTTTCTTACGGGAGGGAGAAAAAAAGCTTTGTTATCATATAATTTTGAATAACATAACGAGTGTAAATTATTTGATGTGTTTCAATTTATATAGTCATTAGTTGCTTGGGAAATTGTTAATAATGAGTTTGTACTGTATGACGATAAAGAACGTTTAAATTGTAATTAGATTCCTGAAAAGAATCAAGCAGTTTTTTTATTCAGTCTGTGAGAGCGTGTTAGAGCGCGCTAGTTTCCCGCCAAAGCCATCATTGACGTCGTTATTATTGATTAACATTGAAGCGTCTGTGATGCAATCATGCCTTATCTACTAGTGAATATGCAAACTGAAAGTATCAAAACCTTTATTTGTATTTAATATAGTGTAATAGTTTTAATATTTTATAGGTATTTTTCGGTAGTGTAAATGGAATGGTTCTAGTCAACCAAATAACATTATTTAAATATTATTTATTTTTAAAAAGTAGGCATGGCGTCTGAAATGCTTCTACAATTGCAAGTGTCCGTTGGTAGCTTTGACAAATGATATTTTTTCAGGTAATTCTTTTGCTCGTTTTGTTCTGAAAAATAAAAGGAGCTAATATTGGCCTTGGGGACATTCATCATCTTTAAGGCGTCTTCCTAGACTCCAAAGTTAGTCCGACCTTTGTCTACATGCATCCAGTTTCCGTCGCTTGCGCAGATCGTCGCTCCATCTACCCGGGGAGGCGTCCCGTACTCCACACTAGCTATTCGCCTACTCCAAAGTTTATAATGACTATAAGGATAATATATATGCTTAAAGAAAAATCATTTTTACTAATTAATATATTTTTAAGAAAAAAGTGTAGGTGTTTCCAGTTTGACGCGTAACATTTTTAAAGAGCTATAAAGTATACAATGTAGGAGCCGGTTGTTTGAGATGATACCAGAATAGAATCGTCCCGTGTGAAGAGTTGCAATTGAGACGCTTATAATGATAGCTTCAACGTTTCAACAACTTGGGTCGACACAATCATACATTATATAGATGTATTGATTTTATTGAATCGGTAAAGTGATGTATGAATATTTATTTTTATTTGACAATAGTATTATTTAAAAACTATTACGGCAGTATCTAATAAATTAATTATCAAGTTAAAGAGAATTCACGTTGAATTTGTAGAGCATTTAAACCTTTTTTTAATACAAGCCTTATTTGTCCCAGATGCGGCAATCGTACCTACTACTATTGACTCCGAAAGCTTATATTTATTAAAATCTCTTCAAAACCAGTTAAGCTACTCCATAGCTTAAATAACACTTATATAGGTCAATCTATGTTATACAACGATATCTCCGAGGATGTTCAAAAATATATAAATTATATAAAGAGTATTAATAATGGAGTCAGGCGTTACTTTGCGGAAATTCACACTATAAGTGGATCCACTTAACCCAACAGAAAAACACACATTATTAATTTTCTGTTATTGTTGTGCTTGTCGCGGATCGTAGCTAAGTAAAACTTTTGACTGTCCATATATATAAAGAGTATTCTAATAGAACAAAAACTGTTTAGACGATTCTAATCCTTGGGAATGAGATGCTTGTTTTCGCTATTTCTGTAGCATATAAACACTTCATTGTAAATCTTTGGGGAAAATTAAAGGATCCCTCTGAATTTGTTGCTGGTTCTTCTCAGTGTGAGATTCAAGGGCTTCAATCCCTGTATCAGAAAATATTATTGTTTATACAATAATTATTCTGAGTATGGATGTGTGTCTTCGTTATTTAATGTTTATATGGGTATCTATCTACGACACAGATAAATCTAGTGTGCTAGGTTAAACATTTTACTATTATATATTTTTATTTATTTAAAATATTATACATAATAAATCCTATTTCACTTCATTTGAAAACAAATAAAAATTTAAGCTACGTTTTTTTTATCCATTTTAAGCTGTTTCTTTTGTAACAAATTAGAAGGTATTTTAGCGTTTGTGAGTTATAAAATATAATATTTTTTTATAAAGTATAATAAGTTTTCTATTGTAAATATAATTTCACAAATGTACTACCAAATGACTGACGCCTGTAATGTTAATGTTCTGAATTTTAATAGCAAACATGAAATATTAAATGTAATATAGTTTTATTTTAATAAATATTAAAAAACTATTTTAAAGTTACACTTTACTTAAGCTATTTCTCTTTGAGTAGTCTATTGGAATTTATTAGACCTTTTTCTTATAAAGGAAACAAGCGGAGAAAAGTAAAACTTTTGAAGGTTCGCCAGCAAATGATGTACGTCATTCAAAGGGTCGTTTCTACTACGCTGTGGTGAAGGAGTTCATTTACTCGTATAAATATTCATACTTGCCAACTGCCATTCCTTTAGTAAGCAGTTTCAGAAGACGCTGTTTGCGGAAATACCTTATTTCGAAGAAAAATATACAGTGTAGAAGGTATATTTAAATATTTCGTAGAACTTGAACTTGAAAGCTATATATGACTAAGGGAACATAAAAAAATTTAGAAATCATATATGATGTTTATTGTCAGGAAGCGTAAAAAATGCTACGAAGAACTTGCTTAAATTTATGTAAATAAATTGAATTTTGAGACATCTTTTTAAAGCAGAGTGGACAATGAAAAAACATTCTATTGGCGCGATATATATTTTTGATATTGATAAGCTTATTTTAATGTTAGAAAAGTCTTTTTTAGATGACATACTTCTTCGCTTCGCCATATCATTAGAATGTAGGTGAAAACAATTTGCAACAAAATGAACGTCATTATCGTCGTGAACGTCATATGCAAGATGGCATATTGTGCCTCACGTAATATTCCGAGGGTTGGGGGTGAACGTTTTGCCGCTGTAATTTGCGTTATCTTTTATAGTAATGGTGACCATTCATGACTCATATTCCGCGTCCAGTGGAATACGTTCGTATTTTTTGTTCTAGTCATAATTTTGTCCTTTTATTTTTCACGATAACTTGAAATATGATGTTTATTAAGATCGTTATACACTTATGTTTGCAAGGTATAGTACTTCCAGTAAAGTATCATGCTCTTGCGGATGATAGACGTCTGAGCGGTAATTATATTTTTGTGATTCATTTTGTAAGTTGAGAGACGGACTTTTCCATTTCTCACACTTTTAATTTTCCGCCCAATGTCTCCCGATGTTCCGTTTCATGATCGAGCACTTACCTCAAAGGCAGACATTTTATGTACAGTACCAATGGTGTTTTTTTATTATTATTATTTATTATATATTTTTTTTCTTTTTTACATTATACGGCATACACAAACTTAAATTAAGTTTTTCCGTATACCGTCAATACCGTTTTATAAGGCACAACCTTAGTGACCTTATTTGACTGTTCCTATTTTGTTAATATTTTTTTGTTGTTGTCGAGTCTCATTAACTTCAAACTTGATTTACAAATAATAGCTGCATTGTTATTGATACGAGGTACACGTCTCTTAAATTGTCACTTGTTTAATGTAGCGCGGCATCATCGTCTGTATACGATAGTCCACTGCTGGATAGACATTCCTCGAGGCGTGCCACTTATCTAGATCTTCGGCTACACGTATGCAGTTTCTGCGGGGATCGCTCACTACTACGTTTATCAATACATTGTCTGTTGTTTCATTGTTATGGGCATTGTCCGGCATTGCTTTCTTCCATTAGTTTGGTTAGGGCGCTCAATGTAAATTAACCATTTTGCAATCATTTTTTTATGTTAATATTGTTGTATATGTTTTGGGTATTTGACAAGAAAGCAGTTGTTAACGTACGGTCATGTTTCACTGGTCACAACGAATATTATATCCATTAATTTGCTCGTCTAATCACGATGATTTTTTGCATGTTACATATATTATTGTATGTATTGAATAATTTTAATTAATGAATTCATACAATAAGCATACAATAGTAAAAGCGAACGTGTAGCAAATAAGGCTGTAAACAGAATACTTGTGTAATTGTATGACGTGGACGTATTCCTTTGCGTGGCTTTGCATTTATTTTCCAAGTGCTTTTGGGTGCGTTCATATAGGGCGTTTTTTACGTCAGCGCTAGTAAAAGAGAAAATTTTGTTATTCCCAATGCGTGCGGTAACCGTTCTATGTGAAGCTTTCATCGTAAACTCGGAATTCTTTAATTCTTTTCCAGGGTTCCAATAATATTCGCAAACTTTTTTATTATAAGGCATGACATACCTTTTTATATAACTCCTATCATTTCTCATAATTTCGAACTACACTAAGCTATTAATAAATATAGTTTCGTTAAGGGTGGAGGTAAATGATGAAGCAGGTTTGAACAGGATAACATACACCCAATTGTGTTTTTTTATTTCTCCCCTTTAATTAACAAAATGTTGGTCCATTCGCAACTACAAGGTAATATCATTATGCAGGATAAATGTCTTTTCGTTTTTATATTACGTCTTTTCTGTTTGCTTCTGTATAAATAGCAACCAAAAATATCTTTTGCGAAGGGAAAAGTATTATTATAATAACAAACAAATTTTTTCACTTATGGGTGAAGATGAATGTCTTCGGGCTGAAGAGACTACTTGCACACTTTGTACTTTCTGTAAAGTCATCGGCAAGACAACAACAGCGAGTGACTCATAAGATATTAGCCGTAAGCCATATTGTTTGATATAAAAAATAGTATATATATATATATATATATATATATATATATATATATATATATATATATATATATATATATATATATATATATATATATATATATATATATATATATATATATATAACGTACGATGTACAGGTTATTTTTAAACTTTATAAAATTATATAATTTGTAATTTTCATCTTCGTGTTCATTATATTCTGGGACTTATACTACAAAACTAAGGTTTGGTAATATTCTAAAATCAATAATTAGCTGTTTGAGTTGAAAAATTGTGTGTAATTAGAGGTGATCATTGTTAACTGAATAAGTTTCGTGACTAGTTTCCGTGACTTGTTTCAGAACGTTGCCAGTGCTTCGTTTATTATAAGCGAGTTTAACGTTAGCTTGCTTATAATATTTTTGTTTATACCGTCGTTTTTTTAGGGTGGGTCGTGTGAAGTATTATGTCAATAATCAAGATTCGATAAGAGTAATTTAGTGTGTTGATGGATAGTAGGAATTTATCAACCTTTATTACGGAATATTTTTTTACGGAATAGGAAAGCAAACGAGTTAGCCTGCCGTCTGATGAAAAGCAATTAACCTCACCTCAAAATAGCACCAAAAGCACGTCACAGCTTTTTTAGAAATACAGGCTACGTAAATATGTAGGAGCGGTACGACATTGGAAACATCAAAATACATTTTAAAGGAAAGATTTGGGACGGACGTTATACGTATTTATTATTTTTTAAAAAAATAGCCTTATTCTGAAGCTTCTGGTATTAACGTTGTAGTAGTAGTTCGCATCTCTGACATAGTTAAGCTCTAAATTGCGTGACGTGCACCGAAATATAAAAAGATCCGGTGGCTATATAAGCAAAGCTTAACGAGCTTTGGGTTTATTTCGCTTTATTTCCGGTATGGCCTGTGTCTTAGATAAAGTTACCCGACGAGAAATAAAATAAAACATCACAAATATATCAAAGTATATTAATAATACCTTTATTTTCAAAATGTAACAGGACACTAGAACCCACACTAGGATTACTTGTGTTGTGAGTAATTAAAATAAAAATATTCATCTTTATAATAAAATATTATTATAGAGATGAATATAGAATGAATGTTATATAAAATATATGAATATAATATAAAATATATAGAATCTTTTCATAATTGAATTTGTATTTGTAAGAATAAATTTGTCTTAATGTAAATCAGATTACCCATTTATAAAAACAAGATAGATAGGTTAGTATGTATGGTGCAGCGAATGTAAGAAGTGAAAAATCTCTACTTCAGTCATATCTAAGAAAAAAATACATGGACTGGTATCACTGTTGTGTTGGGTGTTTTTATATTTAGACTTTGTTTAAGATAGAACACGGGTGCGATCAGATAGTATTTTGGGACGAAAAAATCAAACTTCTCTGTATTCAGCTTTTGTAATTAACATCGAACGATGATTCTGTGATATGATACGCAATGTTAACATTTGAATCAAGGGTGGTAACTTTTTAATTACATTTTAGTTGAATGTAATTTCTGTAAAATAATCATTTGATCTGTTATTAGGATCGGCTGTGTCGTACATATATCCGGTTGAGGGCAATGTGTTTAAAGGCTTATGGTAAGTAAGCTCAGTATTTTAATATTTGATCCTTTTTTTTTTAATTTCAACATTTTTATACATTATATTACACATTTTATTTAAATTGCATTCAAATTTCGTATTTTTTATTATATAATATTATTATTAATAATAATTTTGATAACTGAATATTTAAAATAAAAAATAATTGAATTTAATTATATACATTTACTAATAATTCTAAATCCACTATTGTAAAGTAAATAAAAAATGATTATATTATATAATAAAAATTTCTGCTATTTTTTTTACTAATTTTAATGGATCTATGTTTAAAGAATCTTTTTGTAAAATGACTTCAAATGCGAAGTCTACATGCTCTTCAATATCTAATTAAGATTCCTTTGAGAACTAATTTCTTAGAAGAACCTCGCTAAAATAAAATCGAATTTTATTTTCATTATGTCCTTTTGTTTAAATTGATATCAAAGGTAAGATCTACACAGAAAACATTTATTAACATCGAAAATCAATTTGATTGAATCTTTCTTAATTACCGTGGAGATAGTTGAACAATTAAACTATTACTTGTAATTGGTACTTTTTAAAAGAAGACTAGCAAGTTTTTTAATATTACTAGAATTCTTGTTAACCATTTCATCCAAGGTAATAGTGCTCGTGCTAGGAAAAATGGCAATGGCAGAATCGAACCTACGATCTCATATCGTAAGTAAATGCAATCTTTACCAATTGAGCTACGGCAGCTATTTTCGTTATTTATTCTAAATAAGAAATTAACTTCAGAAAATTATTATTAAAATTATAACTGGTAATACTTTTCATCTTCTAGGAAAATATTATACTACTACCTAAAAGCACATAAATAATATGACGTTATATTGTCGCATATTAGAACTTTCCAACGTGAAGTAACCGAAATACATTATAACTTTGTCTCCCCCGGTGATGCTGTGTGTGAACATGGTGCGGTATTCGCGCGTGGAGTGATAATTCTTTCATGCGCACATGTGCAGTGCCAGCTTTCCTTCGGCCTTGACACTCCTGTTGCGATGTGCTTTTGCCATTGAATTGTTTATGTTTTTGAGCAAGCTTTTGGTTTAGCTTATCTCTTATTTGCGACGAAAATTGAAACCTGAGTTTGAAACATGCAGAAGCGTTGCTGAACTTTATGGAGAGTGTCATTATGAGAAGGGTTGGACTTCCGGAACTCAACTGATAATCGGACGAAGTGCGGTAGCTAAGCTACCACTCAGACGCAGGTTTTCTGCGGGGGTGTAGTACTTCCCCGGGCGGCCCATTCATAGTACAGACAAATAATATGCCATTCTTGACTAAGTATTCGTCTGCAGTGTGGCTCTACCACTACCAAAAAACATATTTTTTCACAGGCCATATATACTACAATGCTGAGCATAGAGTTTTCTTTAATGTGTGTATTGCCTATAGGAATTTATTTCAAATCTAGGTGCCTCATAAATCCGCTTTTACATGCGTGGTGAATCAATGTTCATTCCACCAGAAATGAAATGGGGGGTCTTGCGTATCAATGGAACATATATACGAGCTGCGAAAAATATGCACTGCTTTAGAAAATAAAGCCTAAAGCTAAAGCCAGTAACTGAGTTTTCACGAGTATGCTATAAGCATACAATTTTCATGTCAGAGAAGAAATGTTAATTGTCGTCGGTTTTAATGATACCGTCTCATGAATGCTGAAACCTTTGCTTTGATGCTTAAGCTAAGCCAAGTTACTTTAACATGAATAAATTACGTAGTGAAAAATGTTTTTTTAACTAATGAAACGCATCTTGAAGTGTCTTATTATATAATATTATACGAAAGTCAGTTTGTATGCTTTCATTTTTTAAATAAAGAGTGACTTTGAATTGGAGGTGTAACTAAAGCAGACAGTAGGGTATAATACTTTTTTATGTTATTATATTTTTTAAATATTATATAATAAAATTAATATAAGATAATATTTTAATAACATTAACTTGTTTAAACCGAGATATATTAGTACTCATTCGTATTCAAATATTAACTTCTACTTGGACTGAATGAAAATTGTATTTTATACAAAAATTTTTATGGAGATGGTAAGTTAAGAATTAACCTTGCTATTCTCATAAGTTGTCTCCCATAGAGTCTACTATACCTGAAGATGACTCTTTTATAATTAAATACATATTGGGTCCCGTATTGGAGAAACATAAATCAATATGTAAATAATAATTAATATTTTAAATTCAGTCATTTGGTAATCATTTTAATATTATTTGTATTCATATCAAATGTCGAAGAAGTTGTCAAAACCATGAGTAATTCAAAAATGCAATTGATATTTCCAAACATCAAGATTATCGTCCAATGCAGAAACTTGTCACAAACAGGAAATTACAGAGAAGTAGGACAGTGTAATCGGCCAGGTTTTGGCGGTTTAATAAAGAAACATACTTATAACAAGGTCAAAGATACATGACTGAACTTACTCATTATTCAGCCAAAATAATCATCAGAGAAAGTATATACGAACATTGACTATGGACATGAATACATATATTTGGTGCAATAGTAAATTAAATATATTATATTACACATCTGAACGTTCTTAATACGTATCTTGTTGAAAATCAATTCATTTTGCAAACCCTGTGACGAACACGAAGAATTGACTTCTGTAAAATAAAGTCATCTTGAAATGTACCTTCTAATAAAACGCCTGCCTTCTAATAAAAGCAAAAGTTACAACTGTAATTGCTTTATGCCATTGATAGGAGTAGGAGTTTATAAATTTTTTGCATTTTTAATAAATAATTCAAAAGGTATATAAGAATGATTTTGTGATAAATCACAAAACAAAATTAGTATATATTTTTTTACATTGTTTTAAACTTATAATAGGGAAAAATGAAATAATTTACTGATGTCAAAAATAAATTATAATTTAAGAAACAAATTATTTCTAGAAATCAGAACGAAATCCAACAACGTTTATTTAATTATAACATCATAGGTTCTTCTAACGGCAAATTATTAGGCAAGCTGCCAAATAATTTACCGTCGACAAATTGTACACTTTAGTCACGCTTCAATCAGCAAGTTTTTTAAATTAAAATCGAAAAAGTTTGCCAATTAGGCTACGACAATTACGTAAAGTCAGCACAAGCAGACAAACTTGTTCAATTTTTTTATTTACCTACCTAAGTTTGCTTAGTTTGCCGGTATGTATAACACTGAAATAGTTTTGTTTAATTAATTAAAATTAGTAGTTTAAATGGCAACACCTCACGTAATTTTTCAGCTTCATCTTCATATTTAGCACATATGAATATGTGCTTATTAGTATCTAAATTTGAACTCTCAAATACAGACAGCAGCCTCAAAATAAGCGATAAAAACTAATCTGCGATCCCCAATTTCGTCTACTATGCGTAGGGATTTTTGCGACATACCTCCATCATCATCAAGGCATTACAGCTGCGGGTGGGCCTTAGCCTGGTTGAGTAAATTTTTCCAATCGGATCTTAATTTAGCTTTTTCTCTCCAGTTCCTCACACTGATTGCCTTTACGTCGTTCTCGACTCCATCTAGCCATGTGAGCTTCCGAGGCCTTTCGAGGCTTCTACGACCGTTTGGTTTGCCGTTTAGTAGTTTGGGTACTCTAGCCTCGTCCATTCGAATTACATAACTAGCCCAATGAAGGCGTCTGATTTTGATGCTTTTGATGACGTTCGGTTCATTGTACAGTCCATAAAGCTCGTGGTTATAAAGTGTACGCCATCGCTCACTTTTCAACACAAGACCAAAGAACGCCTTAAAAATTATATACGCCTTAAATCTCTGATCACCTTTCAGAGAAACATACCACTAAGGTGCGCTAATTTTTCTGTATAGCTTTGTTAAATCAATTAATTTACAATATTAAATAAGAGACCGATATCAATGTTTGTTGATGCGTTTAAGGCATTTATATGTTAAATCTACATTCTTGTACAAATGTTATATAAGAAATAATGTTGGGTGCATTCTGTCCCGAAAAATTCAGGATTCCTACGTGCAAATTGAGAAGGCTTAAAAATTATGTATTTCGACATAAGCGCGTGAAACATTTCGGAACAAATATATTTTATAAACATAATATGACGGTAAGTCCAAAACATTAATATAGTTGAAAGGTCATTTTATATTGCTTGCGATCTATACTTCAGAAATGGAACGTGAATTTATTTTCCAAGTTATCAATACATAAGAGGCAATTAGATTAAGCTCGCTGCTATGAAATATTCGTTCAAAAATGTTTAGGAGTACCGCTACTCGCAGCCTCGTTCAAATTCAATATTGGGAGAGCAGCCAGACGAATTTTGTGTCGTTGAACTGTATTGGTAAAGTGACTTGTCTGTTCATTTACTAGCTCGTGAATTAGAAAATAGATGATTTCCTGGCTCAGTGGTTGCAGTACCTAATTTTTAAGATAAGGGTTCTGGGACAAAGATCATTGTAGATACTCTAAAGACGAGGTTCTACCATTTAATACTTAGGTTTACAAACAATTAGGTTTTAAACCTTTGCACGAACGAACGATTAATAAATAAAAAAAAACAGGAAACTGCTAGTAGAAGAGCCACGATAGTAAAAATGGCACGGCTCGACCGGTAAAGTTTCGTACTCATGCAGAAT
Source organism: Baronia brevicornis (assembly GCA_031353405.1). NCBI lineage: Eukaryota > Metazoa > Arthropoda > Insecta > Lepidoptera > Papilionidae > Baronia > Baronia brevicornis. Next base: position 6,514 of record JASFAT010001768.1, on the reverse strand, counting down.
ATTGATAATTTCCTTTATATCCTTCTTTTTCTTATTATTTTCTTCTTGCCTTCCATTGCGTCTCCCTCCCCTCAATATTCATATTTTTATCTTAAGGCCACTTTCTTGCAGTGATTTTAGTATTACTGATATTTATAATTATGATGTGTGTTTGCTTGCATCAGATAACCCGCTTTCTCGGTTGCCTATCGTTTGCATTAATACGAGACTGAAAAGGTTTGTAGCTCTTTTAAGTTTTGAAGGGCTCACGATTAACCACTTTCTTGTCTTTTAGACAAGAAAGTGGTTAATCGCTCATGTACGTTTTTCAGCTAGGAAAAGGCCACCTATCCTTGTTTTTTAAAAAATGTTATAGGCATTGTTCATCAATATCAAAAGGTTTTTTATATTTTCCTATTGTTATATTGTTCCACAGCTCGCATTGTACGTTTTTATACCAACTTAACAGATACATTCGCTTTTATCATTCAAATGAGAGCCTGAAACCATTTTCAGGCTTAACGTGAAGTCTCTGTAATAATGTTTCAGCAATATAACTTAGTGGCCTCAATTCCGCCATAATGACCCAAGTATCTTAAGGCAAAGTGGCTCTTAATATTAAAGTGTGTAAATTAGAAATAATTAACATTTCTACCGGTGCCATAACTCCACGGTAATGATATAGTTACATGGTATATTTAACTTCCGACACAGCAATGAAAATGCGTATTTATTGCGTAACATGTTATCGTCAACGAGGTAGGTACTGGTGACTTGTGAAATAATCATGTGTCTAGATGGAGTAATTTTAACGATTTGGAAATTATTGCAAAGATGTTGTCGTTGGTCGTTGTGTCGACATCACGAGCATAAGTAACATAGATGGAGATACAATTGTATGCAAACAATATTCAACTTAATTATACTTGTATTACATCTTAAAACGTTATGAAACTAGCACATTTGTAATACATGTAGTTAGTTATTCAATAATTATATTTCTATCTATCCGTACCGGTTTTATTTCCAATTTTTTCCAGTATCATTAATTATACTTTGCAACGTGCTTCCTCTTGACATAAGAAAAGTCCATAGCAAGCCTTGCTTTAAGGATAAATTTGACGAGTCATGTTTAAAATCTCTGCTTCTGATTATCCTTCCGCCGTTATAATTGTACAAATATAGATATAGTATGTTTATTTTCTATATATGTATGTGTGTGTATTTTTTTTCACCGCCCACATATGTCCTACAGTCACTGAGCACGGGCCTCTTCATATCTGGAGGAACGGACGTTAACCCACCAAGCTTGTCCAATGCGGATTGGCGGGGTTACCAGACTGGGAGTAAATATCTGTAGACCATACATTTATTCCGATACGGAGATCGAGCCCGGTGATAGTAATAATATAATAATCATTAAACTTCTTTCCACCCACCACTATCCTGTGAAACCAGTTACCTCCAGCGGTGTTTTCAACCCGATACGACGTTGGAACCTTCAAAAATTAAGCTTACACTTCAAGATCGGCAACGCTTCTATAATGCCAATGGCACTGCGGATGTCTATGGGCGCCGTTGATTGCTTCCTATCAGGTGGCACGCCTCGTCTACCTTCGTATCGCATAAAAAATATATTCAATCCTATCTTTACTGTGATCTCATAATATATTCAATAAAATATTCTGTTGATATCTGAACAGTATCTGATCGATAACTCGAATCGACAGGTATTCCTTAATTGACAATGGCATTCAATTAATCATTATTAAATATGCGCGCGGAAATTGTTTTAAGTTTGTGTTGTAAGGAGAAAGTCAAATATGCTGTAGCAGGTGACATTAATTCAGCTTTAGTGCAATGACCCGCTGAAAAGTATACGGGCAGCCATCGGTAAAAAACGCCTAAATGATTTCTTGCACGCTTCATTTCGATTTGATATGTTTTACGATTTAACCGTTAGTGAATTATTCAGAAGAACTATTTGAATATGTATAAATACAATTGAACGTTTGACTGCGATGTTGAAATAAGTTTGTTTCTTATATTTTTATACCAAAACTCAGAACACTGTTATTTATCTTTTGTTGTCCATCGACAATCACAGTTATTTTTAAATCTAGGAAAATTTGAGGTGTCTATGTATATATTGAAAAACATTAATACAGAACACAGGCGAAGTCGCGATAAATAGTCTTTATAAGTTTGTTCTAAAATTAAATCGAATAAAAATACAATTCACGTTTCAATATTTATTTAACAATATTTTGTGTGAATTGTATATTTATTCGATTTAATTTTAGAACAAACTTATAAAGACTATTTATAACGTTTAGTTTACTTTTCATAACATTTTATAAGTCGTATTTATTTGTTGCTATATTTGAATATCTGATGTTGAATGAGATCTATTTCTGTACATTCGTTCAAAGGTATTGATTATGTTAGTTTGTTTATCAATTTTGTGACGATAACAAAGAATAGCTATCAATACATATCGGAAACCGGAAGATCCAAACAAACGAACTCAAAACATTTAATAGGACAAACAAAACTATCTCAGCTCCCAAAGCCGGCTGGTCCCCGTGGGGGTTATCGACCAATCCCTTCCAGCATCAATTATCAAAAATCACCAGAACACTACAAAGAAAAGAAAATATGAAAAAAACTGGAAGAGGCCTATGTGTCACAGGACAAGCTAATTACTAAATCGTATACAAGAAAAACAAACTTTGATATGTAATTAATATGTTAACATAATTCATTTGCATGTAAAAAAAAATTAGTATTAGCAATAAAGGCTTAATAATAATAATAATATTTGAATATAACAAAAGATGACCTATTTGGTATAGCGACGAAGCTACCACTTTGTGAGTCAATATACGTATTGTCTATAAGTATTTATTCCGAGTCTGAATGTCCATGTTATTTTTCTTAAAAATACTTTAAATATTTGTAATTAGATTTGTTTTTAAGTTTCATTAGCGGAGTGAGCGCCCGTACCTAGCATAGCTCTGTTGAGTTGTCACGGTTTTCAAATTAGTGTACAAATAAAATACTATGAGCCTTACTCGACGTTGGTCGGTGTTGAAAAGAGTATGAAAGAAAGAGCATCTTTTAATTTAACGATATTTGCAGAACATTTTTGTTTTTAGCAAAAATGTAAACGTTTGCTTTTTTGTTTCATAATTAAAGATATACCTAAAATAATTTGTAATGACAAATTCATTCATTCAGTCATTACATTGTCTTTACATAGTTGTTTGTTTTCCATCAGGTGCTTGCACACGCTTGCTCATTAGCCTTCGTCTCACATAAAAAATGATGATGATTTTTTTATATATATTACGAAATGTGCTATTATATATCAGTGTTCGCTTATTTATTTATTAGAAAGTTGAGTAGGATTTTAATTAGTGATATTAAAACGTGTAAAATTCAATGCGTGTGTATGTTAATCTTTTTATATCTCTTTATACAAAATTAATAAATAATTAATCGTTCGCCTACATTTTGCAAGAGGAAGTTTGGATACGTAAATAGAAAAATCATTGAAAGTGTGTTCATGTAAACAACATTAAAAGCCCGCATTGTCGTGTTAATTTATCGAATTCCGAGTTTTCGGCCAGGGCTTGCAACGATGTTAAGGCTAAATCGAAATAACTTTCGCAACGTTTTATCTTCTTTACATCGGAGATTAAATTAAGTACCAATTTGTGAATTGCTTTTAGAGTTTGCAATCCTTACGTATGGCTGGTGGATTCGGGTTGTATACAAGTAAAGGCTGCTGCTCAGGAATTTATCTTTATATGTCACCCAAAAAGAAAGTTAAGTGTCAGCCAAATATATAATATATCAATAAACTATAATAAATAATCGGGTGACACTAATGGTTTATATATATGTATATATATATATATATATATATATATATATATATATATATATATATATATATATATATATATATATATAAATAATGTAGTGTCACCCAAGTAATATAATATAATAAAACTATCAATTGGCTGTGCAGCGGTTTCAATATTCGTTTACGTAGATATTTATTCCGAGACTGGTTCCACTTAACCCTGGTACCCGGCTAATCCACTATAGACAAGCGGGGTGGGATAATATCCACTTCTTCAATAATGGGGATACCTGTGCTCATCAATGGGACATATATAACCTATAACAATATAGGTATGTACATATATACATGTCCCCGTTGAAATGCGAGTCATGAGAGTGCGAGAGAGAAGGTGACCTACTTACTTCCTTTTACGTAGATGTTACTACATTCATATTTGAATATCCTACACATCTAAAACAAGTAATATTGGTAAAATATTGTACAGATAAGTTCAATTAGTGAATAGTTATTTTTCATCTAAAATATCCTGAGCAGTTGTTACGTTTTTCTTCTTTATTTTCCCAAGCTATAAGAATTGTTGACGTTCTTGTAGCTTGGGAAAAAATGAAAAAGAAATGAGTGAATAATGTCAATTTCTTTTTTTGTTCTTCTAAATGGACCAAATTTATTCATTTTGATGATTATGTAGTATATGTACTAGACTATGTATTGTCTTTTGTCTGAAGTAATCAAGTAAAGAGTTCGTGATAATTTCGCAACACTTCATATTCCAAGATACGATTATAGAACCTTGTAAATATGCTAATATCATCTATACAGTTGCTTCTACGCTGAAAGCGATAGGTATTAACAAATTTGCATATCAGTTAGCGAAAGCGTGATCCGAACAAGGCTGTTCAAATAAAATTAGATGAGACTGGAATTCGTTCGTCAATAACAATTACTTGTAGCCAAATAGACATGATACCTGAAAATATTTCACACTAAATACAAATGTACATCTTTAATATTTTTGTATAAAATTATTTCACTTTGCAATAAGCTTTATTTTATATTCAATTTCGTTCCGGTAGTATTTTTTTGGGGTAATTTGCTATTCCCTAATTTGGTAATTAGCTAGCCAATAAAAATTAATTTATAGATAATATACAAGGCATATTATCTATAAATTAATTTTTATCGGCTGTCAAGCACTAGTAACACACATTATTATTAAACTAATGATTTTGGGACCATAAATGCAAACCACGATCCTTTACTTTCACTATTTATAGCAGGTAAAAATAAATAATTGATTAAATAAATTGGTTACCGAAGATAAAATTAAACTCATCCTCTTTTAGAGCTGGATAAAAAGTTAAACATATCATTAAAGTATAGGTGAAAATAAAGCAATTCCCTTTTTTATTGTCAGTTCATGGAAATGAGTACCACTTAACACATTTTATTGTACGTTTTAATATGAATGTAAAGATAAAGGACTAAGTACCTGTGAAAACGTTATACAATGCAAATCAAAGTAAAATTTAGTAACATATTATCTGTTAATTTCACAATGCTACAAAAAATTTAAGTAACAATTTATGTATGTATGTCCGAAATTTCATATTTTTTGTCATCAGTTACAAAAATATTACAAAAACGAGATATTGAGTTTTTGAATCAAGCGAAAAACATGAGTATGCGCTAAACAAAATGAAATTATTTGTAATACAACATTATAGAGAGACATAAATTTTATTTATATGTATCGATAATAAGTTTGTTTTGAATTGGCGAATTCTGATTTTATAAAATAATTTGCGACGAACGAGAATTTTTTTTTAAAAACTCATTTACAATTTAAGAAATAAAATGCCCTGTGTAAAAGGCTTATCGCACTCCCGTCTCCTACAATATTTTACGAGAATATTCAGGGAAACACGCTCACGGGCAAATTTCATAGCTCACATGCTCGTTATTTTTCTGCGCTTTTCTTTAAGTAATGTAGAATATGTATATAGTCTCTTATTTCACATGGATAACAGAATATGGATTTCATTTAACGTAAAGTGCAATAAGTTCTTTTTAATAACTTCTGCTTAATTTGAATTTTCTAAAATAATATCCGCTTAATCTGAATTTGACCTCGTTTTTTAATTTGCTGGACGTTACGCCCGCAAAAACATAACAGATCCTCCACCTCAAGCGGTAATTTCTTCAAAACACACGTCAGGATAGCTTTCCACTGGTCTTCGTAACACTCGCCGTCGTCGGTCCTCACAATGCAGACAAATTTGAGCGTCATCGGAGTAAAGTACGCTGTTCCAGTTACCTAGTGTCCAAGATAGGCATTTCTAGCGAATTTCAATCGAGCAATCCGGTGCTCACGGAGTAACTTGGTGACCCGTGCTGGTCGTCGACTGCGTATATCAGCTGCTAAAAGCCACCTTCTCACAGTCTATAGGCCAACTTGTGCTTTTCGTACGTAATAATTGCATTTGCGGTTTCTCAGCGACTGAGTCACTAAACAGCGGTCGTCTCTTGGTTGTGTGCAACTTTTTCTCCCAGAACCTTGCCTTCTTTGAACCGAACTTGTCACGTGGTATCGAGTCCAGGTTCTTTGTATGGTTGAACGACTCATGTTTAACCGCTGTGAAAAAATTTCACGTGAATAGTTTT
>JASFAT010000147.1:0-29445 GCA_031353405.1 Baronia brevicornis | reverse complement strand
ATAATAATATAGGATTATGAATATGAAATAAACAACAAAGATGTAAGTTGGCGGGAAAAGTCCAACAACGCATCTGTGATGCCTCTATTGTTGCGAATATCTATGGACGGCGTTAATTGCTTGCCATTAGGTGATACGCTTGCTCGTTCGCCACCCTGTCCCTTTAAAAAATAGAATTACACTAGATTAATATTGGAAAGCTTGAAAAATAAATATATATGTATAAAACCGTATCAATAAATATCAAATATTGATTAAACTGTAATTTCACAAATAACATAGTAAAATAATACAATTCAAAATTTTTTATTCAAATTATATGCTCGTCAGTTTTGTGACACGTGCACATGTTTTAAAGCAATTTGTCCAGGATTCTTTTTCAGCAACGTATTTCGCCGAATATGATATATTGGCTGAGCACATCCGTAATCAATTTCACAGTAATAGAAGTGTTTGCTTCTGTTCAAGAGGTTAGAATAGAATGCGGCGTGCAGAACTTTGTCCACTTCGTAGACTTTCACATCAATCATTTCCTGATAGAGCACCCTGCTTGACAACATTCTCTTCACCACACCACAACTGGTGTGCCCAATTTCATTACCCCATATGTTCAGGAAACGCAACCGAAACGGTTTCTTAATAGTGTTCAGCAAATCTAAAACACCGTGTTCCTTTATGTGATTATAAGAAATATCCAAGGCTTTTAGTTTCGTAAATGGCATAGCGAAACTAAGCGCTCTTGCACCGGTATCTTGAATACCATTTCCAGCTACATTTAATGTCTCCAAAGGTGGCGTATCACGTAAATATTTAGCTAGTAATTCAATTCCAGTATCACCAATTCTATTGTAGCCTAAATCTAGGTGAAGGAGTGTCTTATTTCTCGTCAGACCTCTCAGGAAATACTCCATATCGTGTCCAATAAGTTGATTTTTCTGTAAATGCAACTCAATGATCGTCGAATTTCTTTCTAGAAGGAATTCCATGTGATAAGCAAGCCATTTTGTTTCGTAAGGGTAACGATTAAATAAAGGACTAATGCTACTTAAGTCAAATACTTTCAATGTCTTATTAGCACCTCCATCACTTCTTAAGGACGCTACAATTTCCGCTACACTAGTTAAATTCTGTTCAGATTCACCAACATCACAAATTTCAACTGTATCATTATTTTTGAAGAAATGTGCAAAATATTGTCCGCTCTGAGTTCCCAAATTATTGCCATTCATCCGTAGTTCTTTAAGTTTGATAAACTTAGCGTATTTCGCAAGATACTCGACAGATTTATATGATAAGTTATTATTCATTACATTCAATTCGAGCACACTAGATCTGCCCTTAACAAGTAGCTTTTTGAGTAATTTTAAAAAACCATCATCATTTATTTCATTGTACGATAAATCTATCTTTGTTATTCTCCGTGGCGTTTCCCTGACATATAAACAAATAGCTCTGATGTCTTTATTTTGTATCCTTTTATTGTATCGATCGTGTAGGTCTTTACCTCGAAGTACTAAATTCCCTGTACCGTAAGAATTTCTCTCGGTGAATAAGTTTAAACGTATTTTATTTATTTCAGTTGATCCCAATGGTTCTCCGCATCCAGTTATTTTCTTAAGTAGCTCATCTGTGTTGCAAATGCATTTTTTTCTGTTTTTTCTCGGCTTAAATTTTAAATCCATGATTCAATTTTATAATTGATATTTGTATTGATATGATTTAGTTTAACTTCATCTAGATATTATTCTATTAAATATGCCATTAAAAAATTATCTACTTGAATAATTAAATTTTTATTGTGAAAAGGAGCGATTAGATTTATAATTAGAGAAAGCTGTCTGAATATGTCAATTGACTCATTGACAACCAGTGTCAATTCAAATAAATTTTTTGTTTATGGCAACTATTAGTGAATTATGCCAGTGTCAAGTCTTTTTTATGAGATTTATTTATGTATATCTTATGTAAAGCAATCGACGCCGCTCATAAACATCCGCAGTACCATAGGCAGTGCAGAAGCGTTGCCGACTTTTAAGGAAACTGTCATTATGGGAGGGAGGAAGGGGAGGGAGAGGAGGAGGGGTAGGGGGGCGTTGAGATTCCATAATTCAGCCGTTCAGCGGACGAAGCGCTATAGCTAAGCTACCACAAAAAAAAGTCAGTCACTTTAGTTGTGTCAGTCCCTGACACAATTAAATTAAGACTTAAATTACAATCCAAGTCCAATAGGCTTGCCCCAATATTCGTCACTTAGCCTATTCTTCGGTTCCACGCATCTAGTTACTGCAAGTCACTCTGCATAGTTACGGAAATCGCTCCACCTAACCGGAAAGCGTCCCACACTACGATTGCCAAGAAGCATACCAATACTACATAGAACATATGTACATACATACTGTGGTCTTTGCCTACCCCTACGGGAAACAGGCGTGACAATATGTATGTAAGTATCCCTCGCAGGGGTTGGCAGAGACCACAGAGTTCTATCCGCTACTATTCATCGCAGCGAAACGGCTCTCCATTGTTTGCTTCTCGCCCTCGTGAGAATCAGGACGTGCCGGGTGGCGAACCACGTCGCCGTCATTTTTCAACAAATTGGGTATATTAAATTCGTCTTAGTGAATCCCACGACGCAAAGGAGGATGGAGGTCAGCCCCAGCAGAGCCTTGCATGCTGAGGTAAGGCACCGTAGTACCCGATCCCGGGACGGTCGGCACGCTTACGACATAATTGTTTTAATTTATATTTATATAGAAATATAAATTTTATTAAGGAATGTACAAGGCGTGAAATAAGGAAAATATTAAGGATTCATCTCATTTCTATTAAGACGGCACGCACAGGCGGCGGGATTCCGATCTTCAATAATGGACAATCGACGCCTTCCCCCCCTCGAGTGGAATTCCTCGCCTGCGCTATAAGAATTCTCATTTACGGCATTTCCATATTATTATTGGAAAATGCCAGCATTCCGATCTATAGCGATCAAATATGTTTGCATTTATATAACTATGTAAAGAGGAAACCTTATTTATGATTTTCCATAAACGTAAATATTCAAATTTTATCTTAAAATATTAATTAATTATTAATTAACATTTTAAAATTAAATTTGACACATGTCAATAAAATCTCTCTTTTTTATTATAATTAATATATAGTGGGACTTTCCACGCCAACTTACATCAGCGATGTTGTGTTTTTATTATTATCAGTTATATTGTTTAATTGTGGTGGCGTATTATACAATATAGTTCGATTAAGGCGTATAAGTGAAGTGATATGATATAAATGCGTACATCGTAACTTTTTAAGTTGACTGAAAAAGTCCATAGAAGGTTTTGGTAGAATAGCTACCATTTTATCAAGACGTAACGTAATAAGCTGACTAATTACATTTCAAGAAATTGGATATTATTGTATTTTACTTGACACTGGCATAATAGTTGTAACTAATTGCCATCGAAGAAAAAATAATATTATAGTGAAAGAAAATATTGATTAATTATGAATGAAGATGCCTCGTGTTGGGGCGAAACACGTGTCGTTTACAAGGTGGAAAAGTGGGAGTATGTGTTTGGTGTTGTGTATAGTGGTTGGTGGGTGGAGAGTTGCTGGCCATTTTTCGGTAAGTTTTTGGTTTGAGTTCCAAGTAAATCAACTTCATCCAGCGGGAAAACACACATTATTAATTTTCTGTTGTTGTTTGCTTGTCGTGGATCTTAGCTAAGTAAAACTTTTGACTGTCCACATAAACAAAATATTAATATAAGTAAGAAAAATAATAGCTTTAAATGTTCCCTTTTCCTTTAAAAATATTCTATTTCGATTTTAAATTAATATAAAGTATATTAGTCAGATTTCATAAAATAAAACCTCTTTACAAAGCAGCATATCGAAGCATTTGATTACGATATAATAGATACAGTGTAAACCAAATTAATAACATAATATATATATATATATTATGTTATTAATTTGGTTTACACGCGCCGCTCATAAACATCTGCCTACGCTAGGTCAAAAGTACCTTTAACTAACAAGCTTGTGTGAAGAGAGTGATGAGTGAAGATGAAGCAATCAAAGTGTGCTGGGATAGTAGCAGATGGATGTCTGTGGTCTCTGCCTACCCATATCGAAAACAGGCGTGTGTATGCATGCAGAAAAAAGCTTCCGCAGCGCTTTACCTCGCCAAAGGTGAAAGTTTTTCTAAATTGGTTGCCTACCTTTGCGTATTATGATTTCTCAATAATGGACATACAGCTCACCGCGCTCATCCAAGGCGCAATGGTAGGATGTCCAGGCGATATATATTTTTATCTCGTTGCGAAAATCGCAACTATATGGCGTTTCTGCACAACATATTCCACTTGACTGAGTCGGTACGGATAGAATTAAATTAATATCAAAAATATTGCCAGTCTTCTTAGTAAACCGGTGCTCAGTGGTTCCAGCGCAATATCGACTTCCACTGCGACCTTAATTTGCCAAGCGTCAAACAACACTTTAAAACACTCTCTAAGAAACATTTTGAGAGATCCGAATCCCATGCGAATCCACTGGTGGTACAATCGGTACATTATTCACCCGATTTAAACGCGCGCCCGAAAAGACGACGCCCGCGTAACGTGTAACACGATCCGGACGACGAAACAGCGTCGTTCGGATCCACTCACGACACCAACACTCACACGCACCCCGGCTCTAGCCGAGCATGTAGAGTAGGGAACACTTCTACACCGGCCGCTTACACGAGATTCTCTGGGCCCTGAATTTGATAAAGCTGTTAAAGCCAATAGGCTACCAGCATTAACATCTTCCAATCCAATCATCTTCTTAGTAAAGGAAATGTGTCGCTCACCGAGCCCTCAATATTTCCTTGCCGATGTGACAGCCGCGCCACTCGGGGACCACCACCAGCCCGTAGGCGGTCAAGTATTTGTCCACACCGTAGCGCTCGAACAGGTCCACGCTGCGCGCCACCAGGTCCACTGCACCGAAGAGCTTCGCCCAGATCTTATCATTCGTCTGCGAGCAGAAGATATATTATAGAAATATTATTGAATATTTAATCTTTCGCCATCGTAGAAGGAACAAGTAACATTTAAAGAAATGAACACTTCTACACCGGCCGCTTACACGAGATTCTCTCACGTACCCGGTCGGTTCTCACCCTCTAGACCTTAGGGCCAGGGGACTCATAGGGTTTTTAGTTACTTCAGTCCAATCCTCCCCTACATGTTTAACGTAGCATCATGACAAATTTAAAATCGGCACACACACACATATGTGTACCTCCGACACAGCGTCGAGCCGATGGAGTCTGCGATTTGCGCAGATTCCCAATTATATTCTACTTGCCCTGAATTTGATAAAGCTGTTAAAGCCAATAAGCTACCAGCACTGACATCTTCGAATCAAACTAAAAGAAATGAAGTGAATTCCATCCATTAAATCAAATTAATTAATGAAATAATCATCATCAACAGCCTGCGGCAGTCCACTGCTGGACATAAGATCTTCCTCCCCCATGGAGCGCCACCTAGCCCGATCTTCGGCTACATGCATCCAGTTTCTGCCAGCCGCCCTGCGCAGATCGTCGCACCATCTAGCCGGGGGGCGTCCCACACTGCGTCTACCGAGACGCGGTCTCCACTCCAGCACTCGTCTGCTCCAACGATCGTCGGATCTCCGACAGACGTGACCAGCCCATTGCCACTTAAGTTTGCTAATTCGAAAGGCTATGTCGGTGACTTTAGTTCTCTGGCGGATTTGTTCATTCCGAAACATATCTACCAGAGAAACTCCGAGCATAGCTCTCTCCATAGCTCTCTGAGTGACTCTGAGCTTATGAAGCAGACGGACTGTCAGCGTCCACGTTTCGGCGCCGTAGGAGAGTACGGGTAGGACACACTGGTCGAAGACTTGACGAAGACTTGAAGAAGAATGAAATAATATTTGATTATAATTTAATATAATTAGAAAACTGTATGACCATCAAGTGTCATCCACTACAAGTTTTGTAAAAAATGTATTTAAACTTGAGTGGATGAATAAAAAAGTATTTTATTTTTAGTATATTATTATTAGTAGTTTTTTTAATATTAGCTTCTGTCAAAGAAAATGTGTCATAAATAATGTTTTTCCTATTTCATTCTATTCTAATTCAACAAAAGAATCGAGAAAACTAGAAATAGCCTAGTAAGGGTTGTACTTAAGATCTAAATTGGTAAGTTTAATTCACCCATTAGACTTTAAATGTGAAGTATATATTTTACTAACACAAGCATTATTAGCGTAAATAGAATGATTCACGAGAATTATAGTGCCAAATCGAAAATATTTCTAGCCTATTTAAAAAAAGTACTATTTAAATCCTCACTTTGAAAGGTTCCTCCTCATCATCTTTGCAGACTACAGTGAGGACGTTAACTCCAACCACAACGGACGAGCCGTCGTCCTTGTCTTCCACGCAGACCAAGGATAACTTATCTTCAATGGTCTTTCGCCAAAGCTTCTGCAACTCCGCCACTGCTGAAGGATAGTTGTTGATCCCTGACAGAAGCAGATCTTTAATTTCATTAAGTTACATAAATCAATTTTAATAAACCTAATTTGTGACGTAAATGATTGTGATGGCGACGTGGTTCGCCACCTACCACGTGCTGATTCCTTCGAGGGCGAGAAGCGACTAACGGAGAGCCGTTTCGCTACGATGAATGCGAGAGGAAGGATGGATGAAAAGATGGATGAGTGTGGAGGAAGCAAGTAGGGTGTGCTGGGATTGTAGCATATTGATTGTAGGAGATATGTGGTCTCTGCCTACCCCTACGGGAGACAGGCGTGACGAAATGTTTGTTTGTATGTATATGAATCACCATAACTCAGTGGGTTTTTTATACAGTTTCGGTTTTGTGGGAAATGATAGAATCATTTTACATAAAGGACGCTTTGATAATCTACAGAGGTCCGTACAACTGCCCAGAAAAATAAATTTGTTACAAAATAAAAGTGTTAAAAATGTGTCATACACCCTAGAAAACAATGTATCACGTTTTGTTATACTCACCTATATACTTGCAGGGTGGTTCATCCCTTGTGAAATGTTGGGAGAGCAGATCCATGGCCTTTTCGTACTTGTCTTCTGTGAGGTCTTGGACTCGAAGGCTGGATGTGACACCATGGTGGCGTACGGTGAAGCGGTGCCATACGTTCGGGAAAGGGATGGACGAGGGGCGTGTATACACCATCACCTGACAGTAAATAATATATTGTTTTTTTTTTTGAAAGTCAATTTCTTTTTTCTTCCAGTTGGGGGTAAGCAGAGACCACAGATCTTCATCTGCTACGATCTCGGCATACTTCCTCCACACTCATTATTCTCCTCATGCAAGCCCGCCGGTTAAGAGTACTCTTGACCTGGCCTTTCTTAAAAATAATTTCAACCTACCACACTTAACCAAGACAGATTGGCGGGATATTCAGTTTCAGAATAAATACCTGTAGGTTATATATATATATATATATATATATATATATATATATATATATATATATATATATATATATATATATATATATATATATATATATATATATATATATATATATATATATATATATATATTCCGATATGGACGCAAAAAAAACCAAAACTCTGAAATGACACAAATCGAAATTTTTTTATTGCATATTCGGATCAGAAAAAAATACTGCATCGAATCTGAGTAGTCTCAGTTCCACGGTTCCACGACCAATAGAAAATTTTGTACAGCGTTGAAACTGACTGTTTTTGAGCGATTAGATACAATTTTTTCAGAAATCTTAAAAGTTTTTTTTGCCGTACAAATTGCTGCAACTGCTGAAAAATCGCGGGCAAAAGACTAGTTGGTCGTAAAAGAAAGTCTGGACTACGTAATATCAGGGAGTGGAGTGGGATAGCGAGTGCTGCAGAACTGCTGCACCATCGCGGAGAAGGAGGAGATATATGGTGAATTGGCTGCCAACCTTTGCAAGTCGGAGAGGCAGGTCTTAGAACAATTTTGTACTCTGTTTAAAACATTTTCATTATGTCCATTCATAATCCTAGTACGGGACGTAACAAATCCTATCCTACTAACATTATAAATGCGAACGTTTGTGAGTATGGATGTATGTTTGTTGCTCTTTCACGAAAAACACTACTGGACGGATTTGGATGAAACCTTACAGTAATATAGGTCTCGTCATCCATCGGAATAACATACAGGCTACCATTTGTAATGATTTTATGTAATTTTCGTTGTAATATAATTTTTTTACTATTAAGTAAAAAAATATATTTATTTAAAATGATCTGTCACCAAACAGACCAAATTCCACGTGAGCGAAGCCGCGGGCAAAAGCTAGTTAATCAATACAGTCAAAGTTATTTAGTAGTTAACTTACCACTAAATACCCGCACACGTAAGTTATAAACAGAGTTAGCAAACCGCTAGAGATGCTCCCGGACAACCGTCAAATTGGCGTCAGCTCTCGTGACTAACCCCCTCGGAGACGATGCGCGACGGTATTAAGGGTGGATATCGGTCGGGGACACACTGGGAGCGTCTCAATTATTTATCTTGAATGTGTGAGCTTAACAACAAGTCAGCAAATCAGAACCGTTGAACATTTATCATTTATCCAATATTTTTAATATCGAGACAAGCGAGTGGGTTTGCATTTGGCCGACAACATATATATATATATATATATATATATATATATATATATATATATATATATATATATATATATATATATATATATTTACAAGTATAATGTTGTTAGCTAAATTATTTATTTTTAGCTAAAAACATTGACAACGCTTCAAGCCTGATAATGCTCACCTGATGGTCACCTTTTGCCCTTCTTCTATCGTGATGAATTGCTCCATCGCAGCAGTAAGATAAAGAGTAGCTGTCGTCCAAGAATTCTTTGCTTTTACATCTAGCCTGCATTTTACAGGCCTGCTGCCTTCAAATCCTTTCGATGTTGATAATACCCTTCCGTCTTTGACGTTGAACCTGAAACCTATTTAATAGCTCCTACATGTACACACGAGTACACTGTTTCCGCTTTTCAATACGACTGGCAGAAAGATAGGTGGGTAATATTTGATAAACTACCCACCTATATTCCATACTTAATCTAGTTACCCGCATATTAAAAAGAAAGACGACTTAATTGGCTCAGAGGCGGGACTACCGATACGGAGTCATGGCCGCGGGTTCGATTTCCGCATCGGAATAAATAAATGTATATATAGCATGGTGGGTTAATATCCGTCCCTCCAGAAATTTGGGGTCCCTTAATATGGAATGCGACATATAATATGTACATTGTCTATAATTAAAGGATAGAAAGTCTTTTAACTGCTAGAATGACAGATGCCTTACTGTCAAAAAAATATATTAACTCAGTAAAAGTATTACGACCAATTGGCTCAGTGTGTGGTGGCATTTTTTATGGGATTAGAGGTCAAACGAGCAAGGAAACCACCCGATGGAAAATAATCAACGCCGCCCATAGACAACCGCGACACCGCAGGAGTCACGGAAGCGTCGCCGGCCTTTTAGGTATGTGTAGGCTTGTTTTTGTAGGTGCCAATTTCGTATCAATTTGGAAAGACCGTCGGCAGCCGGTTCCGCAGAGTGGTGGTGCGTGGAAAGAAGTTTCGAGAAAAGCGAATGGAAGTCGCCACTTAACCAGATGGTGGGGATGGAACTTTTCTTTACGGCGAGCTGTACAATAAAGAATATATCTATCTATCATCTATTTATGATTTGATTATGTAAAATATTTTACTACCTTTAATAAAACTCGCTATTAGCTGGACTCAAAGGGTGGCCAATGACTAGGTTCTCCGACAAGTCTAAGTAAAAACGTGAACTTCTGCAGATCGTCAAAGGTAGAAAAGTTGCTTACCCGGGTCATATCATGAGACATGACAGGTACAAATTGCTGCAACTGATTATGATGGTAAAAATCGCGGGCATGAGACAAGTCGGTCGAAAAAGAAAGTCTTGGTTACGTAATATCAGGGAGTGGACCGGGATAGCGAGTGCTCCAGAACTGCTGCACCTCGCGAAGGAGGAGGAAAGTTGTGCTGAATTGGCTGCCAACATTCGCAAGTTGGAGAGGCACTCTTAGAAGACGAAGAATAACATGGTCATGATGAAATGAGATATTCGTGTCCTCCCATCTCTAACCTACGGATGCGAAACTTGGTCCCTAAACAAAAACCAACGGGAGAAATTGGTAAAATGTCAGCGAGCAATGGAACAAAGCATGTTAGGTGTCAAACTGAAAGCTACAATTCGCAGCTCCGACCTAAGGTCAAAAACCAGCGTTACAGATATTCGAACACGTATAGATTTACTGAAATGGAGATCAGCCGGACACAATATACGGTATACCTTAGGGAAATGGAGCCAAAAGGTCACAGTGGTATCCGAGGGATGGTAAGAAGAAAAGAGGCGGCCATTGAGGAGATGGGAGGATGACCTTAAACTAACAGTAGGGCCATGCTGGATAAGGATAACAGAAGACATGAAGCAATGGAAGGAGTTGGCGGAGTCCTATACCGAAAGGCACATTGAAACTAGGAATCAATTCTGATTATTAATGGAGTCAGGCGTTACTTTGCGGAAATCCATCACTATGTGGACAATCAAAAGTTTTACTTAGCTAAGATCCGCGACAAGCAAAACAATAACAGGAAACTAATTATGTGTGTTTTTTCTGCTGGATGAAGTGGATTTATTTGGAACTTAAACCAAAAACTTACCGAAAATCGGCCATCAATTCTCCACCCACCAACCACTATACACAACACCAAACACACATTACCACTTTTCCACCTTATAAACGACACGTGTTTCGCCCCAACACGAGACATCTTCAGGTATAGTAGACTCTACGGAAGACAACCGAAAAGTTTTTTTTTCTTTTCGGTTGTCTTCCGACGCGGATCTTGGCTAAGTAAAACTTTTGACTGTCCACATATTGATGGATTTCCGCAAACTAACGCCTGACTCCATTAATATCAATTCTGATATTTCAAAATAAAAGACTTTATTATTATAAATATAACGGCGATACAAAATACTTCATTAATATGACAGTGTCAAGTGTATCGCTTACCTAATACAGCCGTAGTTGTAAGACGATCTAGGTAGTTATGTTCAAAACCGACTTAATTTTAAAGACATTACATTAGACGTATTATATTCTCTTAGCTTCTCTTTCTTTTCTTTCCTTATATTTTTATCTTCCATTCCTTCCCTTTCCCCTCTCCACCCTCACCCAATTGTGGGCAACATATATACGTGCCCTTAGTGATACATGGATCAATGTATCACTGTTTTATAAAAACTTTTTATTTGAATGTATGCATTAATTTATTTAATTTGTGACAATTTTCAGGTGAAGTTGGATGGAGCATACATAATAGGTCTCACTAGGCAAGCCCGTGCAGAGACCTTACGATTCGGTCATTATTCAAATTTGAAATACATATATATATATATATATATATATATATATATATATATATATATATATATATATATATATATATATACATAAATAAGTACACACATACATAACATATATATTTATATATGTTATATATGTACCTATTTCTTTATGAGTTATATATATGAATTGAAATTCATTGTTAGATTTATACATTATGTAACATTCGTAATTTTAAAATTTGAGAGACAAAGAAATAATTGTTATTTTTTCAGATTATTATACAAACATTCATACATATCTGCAGATGAATACTTTGTCAAGAATGGCATATTATTTGTCTGTAGCATGAATGGGCCGGCTAGCTTGGGGAAGTACCACACTCCCGCAGAAAACCTACGTCTGAGTGGTAGCTTAGCTACCGCGCTTCGTCCGGTGAGCGGTTGAGTTTCGGAGGCACAACATCCCTCCCCCCTTCCATAATGACACTTTCCTTAAAGGCCGACAACGCTTCTGTACTGCCTATGGCGGCGTTAATTGCTTTCCATCGGGTGACAAGCCTGCTCGTTCGCCTTCCTATCTCATAAAAAAAATCCTCTTCGATCTTCGATTGGATTGAAAAGGACACACGTCCTCTATCAATAGTAATGAAATAAGAGATCTTGAGTTCGTATCTTTCATTGGAGTATTGATGTGAATCATTTCATAGCACAAGTATTGTTAGCTTAGTTGAAATAGTTAACAAGGATTCTAGTAATACTAAAAAAATTGCCAATATTTTAAAAAAATATTATCTTGTGGTGGTCCGGTTTACTCGGAAGATGTTCGACCAAGCCGACCATGGACCGCCTCAAAAATTTTGCCACGTTCGCCCACCTGAGGGACTCCACCACTGAGTTGCTGCGCAAGTAGTGAGTTTCATCCCCAAGACTCGATCCCCCTGCGCAGGGCGTGGATGTCCTCGTTTCGTTTCGTTTCACTTTTTGTGCTTATCTTTTAGGTTATTATTTTTTTTTTGGACACAAAGTTTACAATTACCATTCTCTTACCAACCCATCGTCCACAAAACACACTACCCTCTTTAAAATTCACAGTCCGCTATAAGATCAACCACCGCTGCTCCGATTTCGTCAGCGCTAAATCTTTGTTCGCTAAAGGTATATACATACAAACTGCGCCTGTAAGTTTTCACGTGCGTATTGTTTTGCAGGGTAAAAGACCCCGTAGGTGACTTCAAAGGTGATTTCTTTTAATACGCTTTTTCTTCTAGATTTTTTATTTTCCTATATTACTGTTATAAATAATAGAAAATATCAAATTTCTGGTGTTTTTTAATCCTTAATACATGTACAGAAAAACTATTAAATCTCGTTCATTTCACGCCAATACAAGTGAACATAAAGAACGTAAATACACTTCTATTGAAATGATTGATTTGTGGGTTTTATTAGTGTTTTTTTTTTTAATTTTTAACAAAGTATTAGTTAGATTGAAGTATTGATTAGATTGACTTTTCAGTTGTATTCTTAAGTCCATAGAAAGCTTTATTACAACAGTCACGTTTCCATTAAGATATAATAAAAGTGACTGCATTTCTATAATAGATACTTGTTAATTATTTCAATTGAAATTGGCATAATAGTGGTAGAACCACGCTGCAGACGAACACTTTGTCAAAAATGGCATAATATTTGTCTGTAGCCGGCTCGCCCGGGGAAGTACCACGCTCCCGCAGAAAACAGGAGTTTAAGTGATAGCTTAGCTACCGCACTTCGAACGGTGAGCGGCCGAATTCCGGAGGCCCAACACCCTCCCCCTCCTCCTCCTATTCCCATGGGAGTGGGAATGGGAATGACACTTTCCTTAAAGGTCGGTAACGCTTCCGCACTGCCTATGCCGCTGCGGTTGTATATACGCGTTTATTGCTTTCCATCAGGTGACACTCCTACTCATTTACCTTCCTATCCCATAAAAAAATAGTTGATTTCCATCTACTAGGTTGAAGGATATGTTTATTGTATATTAAATTTTACCAAAAATTTGTATTTTTTGGTAAAACTGTACTTTATTACAGTTGTAATAACCATAACCATAATATTACTCCATATATAATATATTTTAACCAACACACATTGATTCGACTTGACAAATGTACATTTATTTCACCTGTGTCAACAACAGGCCCATTCACCCTATAATTCAACGTGTGTTTCGTACTTCGTATTTGGCAGAGCGCCATATTGGCCACCCTCCAGGACGTCCGTTGCCCCAACGCGACTGAAAACAGTTCTCGTTTGTCTAGAAAACTGAACACACGTTAGAGTTTCTATTCGATCAAACGTTAAGCAAAGAGAGCAAACTCTGTATTTATTGTTTGCAAACATATTAGTACATTGTTCTTATCCGCTTGTCAAACTGACAGGGCGGGAAATCCGAGGACAGACGTTCTTTTTTTTTAAATATTGACAAAGACAAGTGTTGTCCTTCCTTGTGGAATCGTTGACGCATTACCGGATTTGCACATACAAAGAGGTAAGAATTATTAGAATAGTATATACAGGTTACAAGAACGATTATCGGTCATTTGGTCAGTAATCATTGTAAAAGAAGTTTATGATATTTAGATAATAATTTTGATTTACTTTTAATTATCAATGATTTCAATATAAATGTATAATTCAATTTATACTTTTATCGGTGTCCTCTAGTTTTGTGTCACAAGAAAATTATCTTAAAATTAATCCTTAACAAAATTAAACCACATTATTTATGATTTTTTTATGGGAGATTTTGTTGTTTGATTTTTCATTGTGAAAACGTTACCTATCTTTGTAAACAAAGCTTGTTTTTGACAGTTTCACTGTCTATATATTAAATTAAAAATATATAATTGTTTAAAAAGAAAATTCGTTTCGCGCATCTTTCAGTGGTAACAAAATTCCAAATCCGAACTCCATCTACCTTAAAAGAACGGTTAAATAATTGTTTTAGAGGATAGGAAGGCAAACGAGCAGGCATGCGCCTGATGGAAAACAATCAACGCCGCACATAAACATACGCAGCGCCATACGCAGGTCAGAAGCGTTGCCGACCTTTAAGGAAAGTGTCATTATGGGAGGGACAGGGGGGAGGAACTTGTTCAAGAAACAAATATTTTTTCACGAAACTCGCAAGGCAAGCAAGCGAATAAGGCATGTTTTAAATCTAATTATACAACTCATATCGCCATGACGCGATATGACATGCATTTGTTTATGATAATTTTATGCATTTTTCTATCATTCTGATATAATTCTTGCCGCTGAATTCCAATATCGAACAACTCGCCACCATTAAAGTGTTCATCCCCACCATCTGGATAAGTAGCGCTTTGTTCGAAACTTCTTTCCAGCTTCCTTCAGGGGTGTTTTCGAACCGATACGATATTGGAACCTTCCAAAAACAAGCAGCTCTATCACAATTCCTATGGCGACGTTGATTGCTTTCCATCGTGCGACACGCTTGCTCGTTTGCCTTCCTATTCCATAAAGAAGCTTCATTGGAACAGGTAAAGAGATTGGTTTACATAATTAACCCTTTCGCGACGTGCTATATTCCTATTAAGACTGGCAATTTTCGATGTTTGCGGAATCGTACGATCTTCGTCGTTATAGTATACATTTACCGGAAAAGTACGGTAATCAAAGTAGCGTCTCTACAAGAGTATTGTACTAAATTAAAAATATAAATTTGGTAATTATATACTAATAAAAAAATAAACATATATAGGGGAATATACGGTCTTCGGCGGGAAAAGGTTAAATTGGCGAAAATAACATTGTCAGAGGTCAAGACCGGCGAAAAATATTCCGTGATACGCGTGGGTGCATGTTTGTAAACTAAAATGCGTGTTAGTTATAAATCTCAGCCATGTTTGTTTTCTTTTACAGATCGATACTTTTATTTTTAGCTTTTCTTTTAATCTAATTCTTCTTAGTAAAAATCTTTTATTAATTCTAATTATCTTCTATCTTATATAACTTAATTTATCACGTTTACTGCGTGAAGACAAAAATAAAACTTTTCTTCATAAATGTTATAAATTTTATTATATCCATTATTAAATTTATATATATATATATATATATATATATATATATATATATATATATATATATATATAACTTGTTCATATTTTCAATCTTTAATAAAATACTTTTTTACTCATCCACTCAAGTTCAAGCATTTGATGATAATACAGTTTTTTTCAAATATTAATACGTTAATTAATTGAATTTAGTTTTATGTGGCAGAAAAAAAACTGTTGTATAAGATATTTAAAAGGGTATAAAAGTGAGAATTGACTTTGAAAAATTATTTTTTTAATATTTCTTATTTTATTATTTATATATTCAAATCGCTCATAGTTCCTTCAACATCATGAAACGTGTCCTTTGTAATCGCAGTCTCAAACTTTCCTTGCGCATTACAATGCTCCACTGTTACATCTGGCCCGTTCTTCTATACGGATGTGAAGCTTGGACGCTTAAAGAAGACCACAGAAAACGATTTAGAAGCGTTCGAAATGTGGGCATATAGACGGATGCTCGCTATTAGCTGGACTAAAAAAGTGGCCAATGACGAGGTTCTCCGACAAGTCAAGCAAAAACGTGAACTTTTGCAGACTGTTAAAGGTAGAAAAACTTGCTTACCTGTGTCATATCATGAGACATGACAGGTACAAATTGCCGCAACTGATCATGATGGGAAAAATCGCGGGTAAAAGACAAGTTGGTCGAAAAAGAAAGTCTTGGCTATGTAATATCAGAAAGTGGACCGGGATAGCAACTGCTCTAGTATTGCTGCACCTTGAATGAGGAGGAGAGTTGTGCTGAATTGGCTGCCAACCTTTGCAAGTCAGAGAGACACTCGAAAAGAATGAGATTATTTGTATTTGAAAATCTAATCCTTCCACCCTATATTGGCGTCGGCCCTGGACTCTTCAAATTGAAAAGTGATTTTTCCCTGTTGAAACCGTAAAAGTGGTAAAGATAGAAGTTCCACATGACTGCGATAAACCCTGGCTTTTACTATATTGGGATGACACTTGATGTTAATAAATAGTTTAAAAAAATATTGAAATAAAATAT
Organism: Baronia brevicornis; assembly: GCA_031353405.1. Classification (NCBI taxonomy): domain Eukaryota; kingdom Metazoa; phylum Arthropoda; class Insecta; order Lepidoptera; family Papilionidae; genus Baronia; species Baronia brevicornis. The sequence continues at coordinate 12,817 of JASFAT010000147.1, read as the reverse complement.
CATTTTTCTTTCTGGACTCTAGTACGAATTGGCTTTAATTTATTTTTATATTACTTGTTATTTTTAGGGCTGGAAAATATTTGCCGGCCACGCTAGTAGTAATGACATTTTATTTATTACTTAAATTCACATTATCCCATAGATATACATTTTATCCAATCACGTGGAAAGTCTTTTACTCGGTAATAGCCGCTACTGATAAGGGAATATGGACCTTAACTGGATTTTATGGGAGAATATAAAGAGATGTTCGCAACTGGGCAACATACATACGTACATAATTCGTAAAATAACCTTTAGCGTACAGCTTTTCTAATAATGACATCATTTATTTATTTATTAGATAATCCAACAGTTTCTTTACATAACTTCTTACTTAAAAATAATATAACAAGCAATAAAAACCAAAATAGGATTACACAGTTTGAGCTTAAATATATTAATTTTACAAACTAGAAGACATATAAAATATTAAAAAAAAAAATTAAGTTGAGAATCTAATTTTGTGAGTAGATGTGTATGTATGTATGTGTGTGTGTTTGTGAGTGTGTGCGATTTAATTTACTGCATCTTTTTATTTACCAATATAAAGCTCATAACAACCGTTAGCACCAATTATAAAAATATCTCACTACTGAGACATTTTTTGTTAGTTTATTTATGACATTTAACAGATGAAGTTGGTTGGGAAAAGTAGGTCCCACTAGACACCCATGTTGGGATCTTCTGATTCTACATTACCGCATTACCGCGGTTCCCCTTTTATAATTAAATGTACAAAACTTTGAACTGTTATAATTTTAAACGCACCTATGCACACACAGACATGTGAAAAGTCGGTTTGTACGGAAAAGATTATCATCGTGTAAAATTTTATTAAAATAACAACACAATAGGGGTGTCAACTTTGGGAACTATTAAAAACAATTAATATTTTAAAATTGATTTACTTCAAATGCCGTTTTAAATTTCGCTCCAAAACGCCATATTGGTCACGTGATTTGTGAACAAGTGAAGTACTTTTTTTGGCGTTAGGGGTGTCAACTTTGGGAACTTTTTTTTAAATACAATTAAGATTTTAAAATTGATTTACTTCAAATGCCGTTTTAAATTTCGCTCAAAAACGCCATATTGGTCACGTGATTTGTGAACAAGTGAAGCAATGTATTTTGGCGTTTGCCTTCACGAGAACTGAGGGTGATATGATCACATTTTGATTATTTAATATAAAATTAAATTCCTAAAAAATAAAGAAAATTATTGTGTTATTTAAGATATCTATAATGGAAACTATAGTTTATGTATCTAGATTTCTACGGTATAATGGCAAAAGGTATAATAAAATAAAAATGTGATTAAGATGTACTAACTGCTTATAATAGAAAACAATTTTAATTTTGCACTAACAAACAGTTCCTGAAAATTCTTTAAAATATAAAAAATAAAAAAAAATTTCGCCCAACGTGGGGCTCGAACCCACGACCCTGAGATTAAGAGTCTCATGCTCTACCGACTGAGCTAGCCGGGCTTGCGAAAAAGTTGTATAGTTTACAGATTATATTTGATTCTTAAAATATAACCCAATTTTTTACGATTTCTGAACTAATATTAAATATTAAATGATTTTATTCTAAACATTAAAATAAGATATATTGTTCAAATAATTTAAAAGACAATTTGTGATTTTTCCGTAGGCAATTTTAAAGTGGTTCACACTGTTTAAATTTTTTTTCTCTCCATTCTTTTCTTCCTCATATCATGAACTGTGTGAGCAACCACTTTAAATGTAACAGATACCTGATGTAACAGATAACTGAGGATAATAACAAACTTACATTCCCAGTCCATTGACCAAACCTAGGGGTTACAGTAAAACTTGAGTAGTGGTATTTTGAAATATTGCAATATTACTGATCATCACTGATTATAAAATAATTATATTGCTTATAAATATTATCTCAACGTACATTAAACTATATTCGAAACCTTAAAATGTGCTACGCGTTGACCGGGAATCCCACTTGTTTGGTTTCCTTTGTTATTTATTTTTAAATTAAAAATTTACCCGCGTTTTCCTTATGTCAAGGCCGAGGGCAAAGCACCGGGAGTTGCGTATCTATTAATATCCGCCATCTTGTACACTAACCGCCATCTTGTTTCGTCTGGCGATCGGATACTAAAGTTTATTTGACGGTTTAGATTTGTTTGTACAATTTAGAGTTAAATATTGGGAAATAAATGTGACTTAAGCATAAAGAAAACGCAGTTAAACTGTTTTAATAAACAGATGTCCTGGTTTATTTGTTTATATGGAAGAAATTAGGGTGATTAATTATCATTACGCTTGCAAACAATGGGTCGTGTGTTTACTTTAATCATCGGACTATTGATATGAACCAGAGATTTTCTCCAGCTAAAAGTTTTCGTATTTTTAGATTAATCAATTTAGTTTTTGGGAATGTTTATAATTATTACAATATTGGCAGTATTTTTTTTAATATATTTCTTTAGTAATATTTTATTAAGTTACAAAAACTGACCAAGGAACTCAAAGAGAAAATCTGGACCGTTCTCGTCAATTTACTCTAATGACGTTCTGTTTTTGATTCATTTTCATTACCTCATATATTATGTTATTTTATTTCATTCTGACGACGTATTGTACAATATAATTCGATGAAATGATATAAATGTGTGTATTTATGCCATATGTTCCTCCAGTCATATGTACTTTTTAAGTGGTCTAGAAAATTCTATAAAAGGTTTTGTTACAATAACCAATCTTTTATTAAAATGCAATGTGAAAATTTGACTAGTATATTTCTCCATACTTGTTTTTTTATATTTTACTTCACACTGGCATAACAGTTATATCTAACTGTCATTAAAGAAGAAAACTTTTGGCGCGAATTAACAACAATGACTTTGTGATGATGTAATTAATATTACATATGTATGTACAATATATTGCAATATATATAGAAAGCGAATATAAACTTTGCCTGAATGTTCACTGAGTTGTTATACAAAATTGCCTTAAAAAAATTGTTTAATTTTAATTTCGCATATAAGTTATTAGACTTTGTTTTTAAGTTGTGAACTTCAGTCGTAGTTTCGTGTGTTAAATTCTAGCCAAAACAATATTGACATAATCTTAGCATCATATTTAAAAATAAACGAATGTCAATGCCGCCAGAAGTGTACCATTGGATTTTTTCAAACATAAGTTGAGTATGTATGAGTACATATCGTAAATCTCGATGTTGGCATGCCACACCTAGACTTATTGGCGTCTCATCTAGCTATACATCTCTGATCTGATAATACAAGTGTTCGTTGCGTATATATTGGATATTCACCTTGGACAAGCATGATGGGTCAATGTCCATTCCTCCATTGGAATGGACAGTCAAACTTACTTTGCTAATATTCGCAAACACGTTTCGCGAATGTTAGCAAAGTAATCATCATCATCAAGGCATTACAGCCTTTGCCTGGTTCAGTAAATTTTCCCAGTTGGATCTTAGTTTGGCTTTTTCTCTCTAGCCCCTCACACCTATTGCCTTCAAGTCGTCCTCAAATCCATCTAGCCATCTGATCTTAGGCCTTCCGCGGCTTCTACGACCATCTGGTTTGCCGTTGAATAGGCAATTAGGTAATCTAGACTCGTCCATCCGTATTATGTGCCCAGCAAACGAAGGCGTCCAATTTTAATGATTTCTCATTGTACAGCGACTTTATACTTTTTTCGACTTTATAATGGATTTCAAAAAGTAACACCTAACTCCATCAATTAGTAGTAGATCCGCGACAAGCAAACAGTTTCCTTCTCGCGGATCCTAGCTAAGTAAAACTTTTAACTGTCCACATAATGATGGATTTCCGCAAAGTAACGCCTGACTCCATTAATCATCCATCAATTAGAACTTACAATGTTTTAAATATTACCTAATATACATGATTCTTGTTAACCTAACTAAACTAACAATCAATGGCGAATGGTCTTAGCCCTTCAGAGGCCTGGAGCAGCTAAGCTAAATGAGGCCTAAGAGCATTTTAAGTGGTCTTTTTAATTTTTTATAAAATAAATTACTTTCCTATTTTATAAGCACATACATTTATATAACCATTAGCAACGACAGTAAAAATACGAAGTGAAAAACTGGAACGAAAACAAAATTAAATATACATTAGAAATAACAGCTAATAAACGTAATATTAATTTAAAAATTGTAACCCACCGGTACAGTATGTACTTATTTGTATCTACGGAAACTTCAAGATTATTAATGGAGTCAGGCGTTACTTTGCGAAAATCCATCACTATATGGACAGTGAAAAATTTTACTTAGCTAAGTAAAACTTTTGACTGTCCATATGGAAACTTCAACACCAAAATACCTCTTGTGTAAATACTTTGCATATTTTAAAGCCGTGTTTAGGCTTTAAAAATATGCATAGTTGTTTATTTGAACAAGGGAACTTGTAGACATTTGGAGGCCACAGTACCAGAGGCTCGGGACGCACTGACCCTTCCACCCCGTCTCTTAGTCAGCCACTGCTTATAATGCTTGTGGTAGGAAAAAGCTCACATCAATAGTCCAATAGAAGATTCTTACCAGCTGAATACATAACTGCATACGTGAAAGTCTTATATACAATAAATAAGTATCTATGTATATCTAATGTCCCAAATAACAACAGCCAACAATTAAATACAATTGCGTATTGTTTGTGCCTTAATTAATAAGAAAAACATTACGCAAATCCCAAACGAACATGTTTGTAAACACAAAAACACGTGGTGACATCTTTTTTATACAATCCGACGCAATTTTAGCGCGGATCAAGGTCATTGTCCTATATTGGCACCATTCAGTGGTGCACCGTCCCCTATTTTATATCTCATACGAATAGAACGAAACTTTTACGTACGTGGAGTTCTTTGTAAACTGGTAACCGACATGTTGGAAACAATCCAAAATTAAAATGGCGGATCGCACGCCCGGGGTTTCCTGTAATAAAGACAGTTTTCCAGAATGAACATCCAATTTTAAATGATTTCTTTATTTTTGGCTTTTGCTTAATTTATTGCAGGGTCAAAAGGAAAAAGGTCAAAAGTAAAAATCACAAGATGTTTCAAATTTTAGCGTTTCAATTTAGATCTTGTTTATTTTTAAAAAAAGTTGCAGTTAATTATTATTATAAATGTATTTAGTACAATTATTTAGCATTAATGCCTGTTTTCTGTGTATTTCCTATACTTATTCCGAGTTTTGTTATCCCGCCAATCCACATTGGACAAATTTGATGGGTAAATGTTCGTTCCGCCAGAAATGGGGATGTCCGTGCCCAGCAGTGGGAAATATATGGGTGTGAGAAAATGCCTATTTGTAATGTAAAATAGAACTACACTCGAATTCATAAATAAATTTTATTTTATATTTTTTTATATATATATTCACGCCTATCCCCCGCAGGGGTTGGCAGAGACCACAGAGCTCCATCCGCTACCATTCATTGCAGCGAAACAGCTCGTCATTGGTCGCTTTTCGCCCTCGTGAGGACAGTGACAGGACGTGACGGGTGGCGAACCACGTGGCCGTCATTTTCGACAAATTAGGTCAAAAAAAAAATTATTTTATGAATATTTATTTTTAACCATTATTATAAACATCGGTAAAGTAGCTTGGAAACGAAAGGAAAAGATCGTATGAAATGGAAATCATCAAATTCCATTATAATTGAAATGAATTGTGGTGGCGTATTATGCAATATAGTTCGATTAAGACGTATAAATGAAATAATATGAAATAAATGAGTGTATCTTAACTTTTTAACTGAAATAGTCGATAGAATGTTTTCGTAAAATTGACACCGTTTTATCAAAACGTAACGCGACAAGCGGACTAGTTACGTTTCAAGAGATTTGATGTTATTGTATTTTACTTGAAACTGACATAATAGTTAAAACTAATTGCCACGAAAGAAAAGAAAAACAAAAGGTTTTTTATTTGCACCATTATTGACTTTTCTTGCCAATGCTTGTATTTTGTGTGGTGATGTGAATGCTTGTATTTTGATTACGTACGGAGAAAGTTTTGATACAATGGTCAACATTTTAACACGATGTAAAGTGACAAATTAATCTAAAAATACTTATTAGTTTATTTAACATTATTCTATTTATACTAAGAACTCTAGGCATATATTAAATGTGGTAAATTAAATTAAAATTATTTTACTTAATAATTTCGAAGAATCAAATTTTATTGACAATGACATGAAAAGATACTGTATCTCATTGATTTAAATAACTAATTTTAAGGAAAAACGAAAACAATAATATTTCAAAGAAATTCCCTGACGTCAAATCCGTTTTTGGCGCGTACTTTCTCGCAGTTCATTGTTTTGTAACGTTGGAAGAACGCCATCTTTGTTTCGAAATATCAACGGCTCAAACACGAGGGGATTTCATCTTAATAAGCTCAATTTGTTTGACACTATCAGATGAAACGTCTTTGTCTGGGAGAACATTATTTCTTTATGATAAAATGAAAAATAAACTTTGATGTATCTTCTTGTTACATTTTAAACTAAATCAATGATGTAGTGCTCAAAGAGAAGATTTCGGCCTCATTTTAGAGATACTAGGATGGTTACTAGGTTGTCTTCGGCTGTTGAAATGCGTCTGTCTGTAAACAGTTAAATTTACTCTCAGCCAATCGTCGCTCAATCAAGCAGCGAACAGTTTTAGAAGACTCTGAAACGTATATAATTAATTGTATTCAACCTACGCAATAACGTAATACGTATTATTGTTAAGATTGTACAGCCGCGGCGTGTACTTTAGGCGGAAGTCAGGCATCTTGCCTAATGCACCGGATGGGAAATTTGTTATTCAAAAAAATATATGTTTTAATTATTTTTAACGACATCATATGATTAAAGTAACAATACAAGAATTTATTTTATATCATTTAATTCTTGTTTAAACAAAATTGAATTGGATTCGCGATTTGGCAGTCTAATAGTTCCGCGGAGAAGCTTATAATCACTAGAGATCAATCAATCAAAATCGCAAGCAGACAAAATAACTAAAATGTAGTTAAAAATAATGTCTGTGAAATAACATGATCATTAAAGAAGAGTTTTGTGAAATAATAATGATATATAATTTACAATCATCGAATAAATATAAATATATTTTATCTGTTCGCCATCTTAAACTGAACACCAATGCTGCGCAGCCGTGTGTGAGATGACGTCATTCGATCTAAGGTGACATTACCATTTACGCTGCATTTTAAATCAAATAACATTTAGACATAATTTTGAATACATAAAAAGCTTTATTTCAGTAAAATAATATTTTTTTCAGTAATGTATAAAAATCCATTGCGATAATTTTAAATATTGAAGTATTTAATTTAATAATTGAAAAGTTAAGTTAAGCTAAGGTAAGCTAAGCAACTGCTAAGGGAGCTTAGGCTTGCGGATGTTATAATTAAGTTGCGTAGGTTATCCTATTGCTCCTTTGCCTATTCTATTGAAAAATATTATTAACGCTATGGAATTCTAAAAATATTAACCATCGCGTGATTTATAGTGTACTTCATGACAGAACACGCACGCGTTCGATCTAAACATGTGCCGTGTTCGATCACGAGTGTTCAGCGCATCTAAATCAGCCGAGTGCCAGTCGTAAATAATGTCATTGTTATAATTGTGATTGTTCGAACTCTACTCATGACTTGACACTGGCAGAATTCATTCATAGTTGTCATAGACAAAGATTTGAAATTAATTTGCTTTAAATATATATAATGGGTCTTTTCCCGCCAACTTACATGAGTGTCGTTGTGTTTTTATTTAATTTCTATAATGATCAGTTACATTGTTTAATTGTGGTGGCGTAAAATATATATAATGGGTCTTTTCCCGCCAACTTACATGAGTGTCGTTGTGTTTTTATTTAATTTCTATAATCATCAGTTACATTGTTTAATTGTGGTGGCGTATAAAGCAATATAGTTCGATTTAGGCGTATAAGTGAAGTTCTATGAAATAAATGCGTGTATCGTGACTTTTTAAGTTGACTGAAAAAGTCTATAGAAGGTTTTGGTAAAATAGCCATTTCATTAAGACGTAACGTGACAAGGAAACTAGTACATTCTAAGATATATGATATTATTTATTATACTTTACTTGACACTGGCATAATAAGTTATTGGCATAAAAAAAAAATATATCTACAATAATTTATATCGGGGGTTGACAACACCGCGGTCGCGGGCACAAGTGCTGCCGTAAGCGATTTATTTTGTGCCCAACGTTTTCCGATAAATTAAAATAATTTTATGATATAATTTTAACCTTTAAATTAAAGCGAAAAGAATCAAAATTATAAATGGCAAAAATTTGATATATTTTTTAGGAAAATATAAATAATAATAAAATAAAAAAGATGTGTGCATGTTCTTTTTACATTAATTATTAGTTATTTTTTTACATTATAGCAATAATGCCGTCCGAAGTGATATCGGAGAAATCCCTGCAGCGGGAGTTGGCTGATTCCATCATACGCATGGTGCCTCTGGACGAAATAAGAATACTCCTGGCTTGCGGAGCCAAGGTACGTAGCATTATTTTAAGATATATTCTTGAGAACAACTGTATTACCATCATCATTATCAGTCCACTACAGTCTACAGCATTCCACTACAAAACATACGTATCTCCCAACATGCGTTGTACGAGCGGCTAGGAATGTATAATGCTACAAGTTTGATATACAAAACTTAAACTATCTTTTGATATACAAAACTAATTGTTTTGTTTTTACAGTTATTTAGTTTATATTATTGTGGTTTGTTAGTAGTTATTGTGGTTTATTAAAAGCTTTCATTATTTGGTTTCATTTCATTAACTAGGTACATTTTATATGTTCTTAGATCACAATTTTTTATACATATTTGTTATGTAGGATTGTGTAGTATCCGATTGTTTATTCGATTATTAATTATGTATTGTCTGTGCAATCGTATGAAAGGTGCGAGTGAGAGGACACATATGATAGAAGGAGAGAGTTGAAAGAAGGCAAGAGGAGTTGTTGGGAGTGAAACGAAGTTGTAAGAGCTAAAGGTGTTTATAACGATGTTAAGGTGAAATATTGTAAAATACATAAATTAAAAAGTTATAAGAAGTCTCAATTAACCCCCCAAACCCCACAGTTATATATCACTTTGTTATATGTATAATACATAAAAAATCCTATTGGTGTTATGCGGGATTTAAATTATGAATTTACTAGTCCGTGAGATCAAAAAGGTTGGCGACCGCTGCTGTAGGTGACCCTTATATAAGTAAAATAAATAAAACAGGTGATATGATTCAGTATAATTTACTTCTTCTCCATCTCCAGGTGAATGAGCCGGTGACGCAAGGTCTCCGCCCGCTGCATTACGCGATCTGGCAGCGGTACCTGGAGGCCACCCGGCTTCTGCTGGTCCGTGGGTGCGACGTGAACGCCCGGGACGACTGTGGCTACAGCGCCCTGCATCTCGCTGCCGAGCATGGGTTAGTTCGCTTTCATTCGTGATTACAATTTACTTACTCCTCTCAACCTTCTAGAAATGTAAGCGTCAATAGAGATTAAGTTAATCTAAGCACTTTTGTGAGAGAGAACTCTGAGCTCAATTACAGCACAGTCGGGAACTAGCATCTGAATCTGTCAGTCCAGTCGACTCCATATATATGTAAGAATATATAACAATATAATAATGATGAAACAGTAAACAAATCGACGACCAATTGGCTCAGTGGCGGGAACCCTCGCCCGCAGAGTCAATATTCGCAGGTTCGATCCCCGCTATATAAATATATGTATTGCCTAAAGATATTTATTCCGAGTCTGGTAACCCTGCCAATCCGCACTGGACAAGCGTGATGGGTTAAAGTATCCGTTCCTCCAGAAATGGAGAGGCCTGTGCTCAGCAGTGGGACATATACGGCTGTAGAAAATAAATTGAACAAAGTAAGATTGAAGTCCGCGGAGTGGAGGGGATACCCCCTGCTAGATGGAGCGATGATCTGCGCAAGGCGGCTGGCAGAGACTGGATGCGTGTAGCGGAAGATCGGGCCAGTTAGCGCGCCTTGAGTGAGGCCTATGTCCAGCAGTGGACTGCTGCAGGCTGATATTGATTGACTGTCCTCCTTTTAATGAACTTTCGCAATCTCATTCCTGATTCCATCAAATAAAATTTAATAGCAACTTTTTTATTGCCTTCTAGTTACAAGGATCTGGTGAAGTTGCTCCTAGAGAGTGGTGCGGCGGTGGACTATCGACCCGACACTGGGGAGCAGTTCCCCAGAACCACACTTTGCGATGAGCCCCTACGGCTGGCCATCAGAAACAAACATTATGTGAGTTGCCCTCCTTATATGGTCAGGCCGCGTTATGGAATTTGTTCGCTTAACGTTTCCTAATTGAATGTGGGTTTATTAACCCCTTCGGCCCGAGCGGTGACTATAGTCACCCAACGCCCGACGCTCGCTCTGTCCGAGCGGTGACTATAGTCACCCAACGCCTGACGCTCGCTCTGTACGAGCGGTGACTATGGTCACCCAACATTTGACGTTCGTTTTGTACGAACGGTGACTTAGGTCACTCGCGACTCTTCATGAGCAGAATATATATGTTATCTCCATGGTAATCCATCGTAAGTATTTTGCACTTGTTTTACGCTGCCTAATAATAAACTGACGAAATGAGCAAATATTTTCTATTGCATTATGTTATAATTTTTTAAGCATTTATTTTTACGAGCGACTGCACTCGCTCTGCGTAAGATAGCGCGGTATTGTGCGTCTGACGGGCGCTTGCAGTTGTTCCGCAAGTACGGACGCTTGCCGCGACTGCTCGGTCAGCGGGGACGGCGCGACGTGGAATGCGTCCGTACCGAAAGGGTTAAATTATTATACACGGTCTGCCGTGCCAATGGATGCGTGTCTAGGGGCGAGGCTTAGTCGCAAGCGTGCCGACCGTTCTGGGATCGGACTCCCCCGTGTACTTTAGTGTCCGGGGGAGACCGATGAGGTCAGCCTCAGCATGCGGGGCTCTGCTGGGGCTGTTCGTTACCCGTCACGTTCTGATTCACACGATGGCGAGAAGCGACTAACGGAGAGCCGTTTCGTTATGATGAATGTGAGAGGCAAGATGGATGAGTGGGGAGGAAGCGAGGACGGTGTGCCGGGTTCGTGGCGAATGGAGATCTGTGGTCTCTGCCTATCCCTACGGAAAACAAGCGTGATGATGTGTGTATGTATAAATATATGTATATAATAGGCCGTAATATATATATATATATATATATATATATATATATATATATATATATATATATATATATATATATATATATATATATATATATATATATATATATATATATATATATATATATATATATATATATTGTTGCTTCGGTATAAATCGATATACTGCGCATCGTGATGAATATATGTATGTATTGAGGTGTAGGCCAACACATACATATGTTAATACCGAAGTGAGAATCGAACTCGTGGCAATTGACTCCGAAAGCAGTCAATTTGTAAGTTGTTTGGGTTTAATCTCAAACCATTATTTTGAAGTCTTTTTCTACGTGTTATACAATAAAGTTTTATATCTATACTAGGAAGTTGCACGCCTTCTATTGGAGCACGGTGCGGACCCCAACAAGCGTTACTTCTTCGGCTCGGAGATCAATTTGGTGTCTGATCCCGAGTACCTCGAGCTGCTTCTCACCTTTGGAGCGAACCCAGACTCCAGGGACCGAGCTGGCCTCACGCCTTTAATGAAAGCTGCCAGACAGAGAAAGGTAACATCTTCAACAAATTCTTAATTAAGTTTATGTATTCCGTAGTAAATAAAAACACTTTTTCTTGTCTCAACTGTTAAACTTACGCCGATTTTTCTGAAAGATGATTAGTTATGATGTATTTATTATATCATAAGCTTTACTCAAATATGATAAAGATTTATTTATTAGGTATGGTTTTCTGCCTAGGGTGGCAGAAATAGGTCGAATAATCAAGCCAAAATATGTGTAGTACATAGAACATAGTGTATAGTTATTCTGATTCATATAATGTGTAGTTATTCTGATTTTTAGCTTAATTTTATTTTTATTTTGATGTTGTTTGTATTGTATTGCTTTGAATAAACAAGTTATCTATATATCAATATGTTTACCAAGATGCAGTCTCCACTCCAGTCTTCGCCTTTGGCGGGTTGGTTCTCCGACAAACGCAACCAGCCCATTGCCATTTTCTAATGTTTTATAATAATCTTCAGGGCATCGAAGCAGTTCTCCTTCTCATCAGTTATGGAGCCGACGTAAACGCTATGACAGACGCCAGGAATGACTACAGGACTGTCATGCATTATGCTGTTTTAGGTGGTAAGTGAATAACTAGTGTCTTCTAGAACTGTTTCTTTGCTGTATTGACTCTATTTATGATCTGATTTATGATTTATGATATTTTTGATCTGATTTATGATTTATGATATTTTTGATCTGATTTATGATATTTATGATTTGATTTAATACGAAAAAAAGGCATCATCCCTATCACCTGAATGGCTGGCAGTCCCCCACCATGCGATTTAGTCGCAGTTTTCTGCCACGAACTGTGCAAATGTGGAACAATTTACCACCTGCAGTGTTCCCACATAAATACGACATAGAGCGCATTTGTTCACGAAAGACCGGCAACGCATCTGTGCATGTCTATGGGATGCGGTGATGATTTA